>CM033641.1:277768750-278206807 GCA_019512145.1 Engystomops pustulosus
GCATTGTACACCACCCACCCTGCGGGGCTCCTGCTGCTGCTGATGCCATTCACACTATATCATTGTGCAACTCTATGGGCTCCTGCTGCTGCTGCTACCCCACCTCCACACTATATCAATTTGCCACTCTGCGGGCTCCTGCTGCTGCTGATGCCACCTTCACACTATATTAGTGTGGGGCCACTCTGCACTCTCTGCGGGCTCCTGCTGCTGCTACTGATGCCACCTCCACACTATATCAATGTGCACTCTATGGGCTCCTGCTGCGCTGCTGACGCCACCTCCACACTATACATTGTGCCATCCTGTGGCCTCCTGCTGCTATACTGATGCCACCTCCCACACTATAGCATTGTGCCACTCTGCGGGCTCCTGCTGCTGCTGATGCCACCTTCACACTATATCATTGTGCAACTCTGTGGGCTCCTGCTGCTGCTACTGACCGCCACCTCCACACAATATGATTGTGCCACTCTGCGGGCTCCCTGCTGCTACTGATACCACCTACACTATATCATTGTGCCACTCTGCGGGCTCCTGCTGCTGCTGCTACGTGATGCCACCTCCACACTATATATCATTGTCGACCCCTGGGGGCTCCTGCTGCTACTGATGCCCCTTCACACTATATCATTGGCCACTCTGCGGGCTACTGCTGCTGACTATAGAGAAATACTGTGCACACAGTTGGCCGCTGCCTATGTGTGCCTTTGTCCATCCTCTGTCAGGTCTGACTGGGGGATTTCTGGCAGTCATCGCTCACGTACTTCTGCCACGGCTGCCAAGGAGCAGTAGCAGCTCCATCAGCAGCAGCTTAAGTCTGGATTCCTTATTGAGCAACTTCCTTCACCTGCCTAGTGAGGAAGGTAGCCCCCACCAGCAGCAGCAGGACATGGGGCAGATCCTGCACCAGCAGGTGGTGGCCTACTTGGTCAGCACTTTACCACCTCATGTAGAGGATCCCATGGACTACTGGGCAGCCAAACTTGATGCGTGGCCGCAACTTGCAGAGTGTGCAGTAGAGAAACTGTCCTGCCCAACTAGTAGTGTGGCATCAGAGCCACACTATAGCATTGTACCACTCTGCGGGCTCCTGCTGCTGCTGATGCCACCTTCACACTATATCATTGTGCAACTCTATGGGCTCCTGCTGCTGCTGACCCCACCTCCACACTATATCATTGTGCCATCCTGCTGGCTCCTGCTGCTACTGATGCCACCTTCACACTATAGGATTGTGCCACTCTGCGGGCTCCTGCTGCTGCTGATACTACCTTCATACTATATCAGTGTGCAACTCTGTGGGCTCCTGCTGCTGCTGCTGACGCCACCTCCACACAATATGATTGTGCCACTCTGCGGGCTCCTGCTGCTGCTGATGCCACCTTCACACTATATCATTGTGCCACTCTGCGGGCTCCTGCTGCTGCTACTGATGCCACCTCCACACTATATCAATGTGCCACTCTATGGGCTCCTGCTGCTGCTGCTGACGCCACCTCCACACTATATCATTGTGCCATCCTGTGGCCTCCTGCTGATACTGATACCACCTCCACACTATAGCATTGTGCCACTCTGCGGGCTCCTGCTGCTGCTGCTGATGCCACCTTCACACTATATCATTGTGCAACTCTGTGGGCTCCTGCTGCTGCTACTGACGCCACCTCCACACAATATGATTGTGCCACTCTGCGGGCTCCTGCTGCTACTGATACCACCTTCACACTATATCATTGTGCCACTCTGCGGGCTCCTGCTGCTACTGATGCCACCTCCACACTATATCATTGTGCCACCCTGGGGGCTCCTGCTGCTACTGATGCCCCTTCACACTATATCATTGTGCCACTCTGCGGGCTACTGCTGCTGCTACTGGTGCCACCTCCACACTATATCATTGTGCCACTTTGTGGCCTCCTGTTGCTGCTGCTGATGCCACCTCCACACTATATCATTGTGCCACTCTGTGGCCTACCATGTTTCCGCCACCTCCACACCTCTGACATCATGCTGCTGCTGCTGCTGGTGCCACCTTTGCAATTCTTTTTTGTCAATGACCTGATATTTTCAGGAAAACTGTAATGTATAATGGATGTGGCGTCTCAAATCTACAAATTAAAATTTACATTGAATATTTGGAATTCAAATTCATTTAAAAAATTCATTGTTGTGCCACAATGTGGCCTCCTCTGCTGCGGGTTTTGTGGGCTCCTGCTGCTGCTGATGCCACCTCCACACTATATCATTGTGCCCCCCCCCCCCCCCCCGCGGGCTCCTGCTGATACTAATGCCACTTCCACACTATATCATTGTGCCACTCTGTGGCTTTCCCTGTTGCTGCCGCCATATTGCTGACACCTGTGGGCTCCTGCTGCTGCTTCTTCTGCCGCCACCTCCACACTCTTATCATTGTGCCACTTTGTGGCCTCCTGTTGCTGCTGCTGCTTCTCCTGCTGCCACCTCCTCACTCTTATCATTCTGTCATTAGACCACTCTGTGGCTTTCCATGTTGCTGCCACCATATTGCTGCCACCTGTGGGCTCCAGTTGATGCCACCTTCACACTATATCATTGTGCCACTCTGTGGCTTTACATGTTGCTGCCACCATGTTGCTGCCATCTGTGGGCTCCTGCTGCTGCTTCTGCTGCCGCCACCTCCACACTCTTATCATTGTGCCACTTTGTGGTCTACCATGTTTCCTCCACCTCCATAATTTGTCACTGTGCCACTCTGCAGCCAACTCATGCTGCTGTCAACTGACCACTGTCTCACTGGAACACCCTGTGATTTCCATAATGCTGTTTTCACCCTCCATCACTCTATGACGTTGCCACTATGATTGGTTTTCCCCTTCATTTCATCTCTCAGAAGGATGAAAAGCTTCAGGATTGATAGCCAAAAGCAGGAGTGGACACAGAACACAGAGGACATGCAAGTATTCCATTTGCTGCTCATCTCTGGATCATATTCTGGATCAACTCCTGTTTGTTTTTGCTTTAGCAATACTGATCGATTATTGACCGATTGAAAGAGGACACTGAAGCGTGAAAAGAAGGGCAAAGTGATCAGTGACGTCAATGCAAAATTACTGCCAACACCCTCTTTACTCTTTTGGGGGGTTTCTACATGTATCCACGTTTAAAAGAACAGGTTCTGTCATAATCTATGGAATCATCGGATGTCAGTGTAAAAAAAGTGCACTCTTTGATGTTATAATGGGATCTTGGCCCTCAGCTTGGTCCTTTCGAGCTAGCACAGACGTTACCTTGTCAGGCTGTGTTCCTGCTTCACTTATTTGGTGAAGTTGGCCTATGTAAGTGCACATGGAAGTGAAGAGTGAAGCGATTCTAAGAGTGGCGGCTGTCATGTGCGTGTCATATTAAAACACAGCATTGTTCGAAGACCAAACCACGCTCCTTATGCATATTTAAGCATGGCACACTGTTCTACAACACCCTACAGGTTCTCTCTGCAACCAGGAAATACCTGTTTTTTAACGTGATTCCTCATGATTCGATTCGGGTCGAAACTAATTTTTTCGAAATATTCTGTGAATCGGAACAAACCGAATTTTAACAAATTCGCCCATCCCTACTTACAATGCTGAGAGATAGGGACGGGTGGGAGTAGCCGGCCACATCGCCGGAAGCTCCGTGTGCGCGGCTTCTGTGCCCCTGTAAACAAACAGGGGCACGGATCAGACGGACCCCGGCGAGGGACATCAGCGGGGCCGGATGAGGTAAGTACACGTTTATCTTTTTAAATAGCCCGCCCCAGCCCGGTCCTAAATTATTAGTAAACTCAGATAACCCCATTTAAACTACATGCATATAAAGCTTCCTTTACTTTTCCCTGTTCATCTCTGTCAAACTAAAGAGAATTCCAAGGATGGAGTGAGGAGCAGGTGAGACCTCATTAACCACTCCCTCAGGAAGCTGGGGCTTACGAGAGATGCGGTCTATATGAAGAGAAATCAGCCCTGCTCTTCACCCCTCACTCAAGTAGTGTCAATGTTAAGGTCAAATGACTTGCATGAAAATGCCTGGATGGCGCAGGTGATCAGTAGACCTTGCCCTCTCAAGGGACTGATACTGTACATCTATAGGAGAAAAAACTAACTATGATCAAAAAACCCATTGAAATTGCACAAGAAAGCCAAGAACTTACTTATTGCTTAGGATTGTTTTTACTTTATGATTGTATTTTATAATCTGTGATATCATCTCTAGTTAGTTGAGGTGACAATGACAAGAGTTTTTTATAGAAGTGTTATCCACTGTAACCTCTGCAAAGAAAACACCTCTTGTGTCTGTCTGTTTTAAGGATTAGTGGCAAGGGAAAAATTTTAGGATACATTACGTTCTATGAAATTTAGACATGTAAAAATTGCATAAAAATAAAAAAAAACACATCCCCTTTAAACGACAGCTCAATAAAACATGAGGTAATTTGGATCCAATATAGTGGGGTATATCTCCAGTATTTATAAGGAACAGTCATAGTTTTATGGGGTTCTGTATATTTACTCACGTCAATTTACATATTAATATTTTCTATGTACAATATAAACCTTTTTTTATCAAATTAATCAAGTTCCCTTAAAAAATAAGTTTCTTGAAAATGTTAATAAAACAAAGTTTTAAATAATCCATATTTTCGTCTGCTAGAAGATTTATAGCAAGTGACAGAGTGTTTTCCAATGTCCGTGGCTCCTGCATTAGAGTAGGCGCAAGTCGAGGCGTCAGCCGAGCGTGCATTATTTAAGTGGTTAGTGTCTGGCGACTATCTGGAAGCTGTAATTATTGTAGTAGCTTGTAAGAAAACTCGCACTTTCTGAGAGAAATTCTTTCACCTTTGTGAGCCCACAGCATGGATCTCTCCTCATGGCAGCTGTAGGATACACAGGAAATCTGTGACCTGGAAAATGTGGGACAACTGACACAAGGTGACCCCTGAATGCTGGGGTAGGCCCAATTAATTTAAAATTTTGCTTGGCCTTGTCTCTTTCAATTTTCTAAATCCTCTGGAAAAATGATTAATGCGTACACTGCCAATGTGAAAATATTTTTGACCCTATTAAAGTCGACCAAGGGTAAACCAAGTGTAGGCTGGCATTGTATCAAACTAGCTTTATTAAATTTGATTGGAGGTTTCTATGAAGAAGGGACAGACAAGGACATTATTTTGCTCTGCAACTTCCATTTCATTGGGAGTATTGGGAGGAATACAAAATACTCATAATACACATTCGCTGGAAAGAAGTTTTAATCTTGCAGAATTAAACCATGCAAAAGACATGGAGGCAAGATATATTACCGGAGAAATTGGTTGTGGCGTTTTCCCTGTCAGCATAAACTTTGATTCTTCTTCCTTTGTGGCTTTATGTTGTCTAGTTATTAACCTGCTAATAATACAGCACAAATACTGTCAGTACACGTAAACTATTCTCATACACCAGGCTTTACCTGCTACATCATACAGTAGACACATATAGACCAAGCACCTTAAAATGTATCATGAACCTCAGTATTCAGGGGCGTGACTACAGCAGTAGCAGCCATAGCAGCCACTATGGGGCCCTCAGTGTCAGGGGGCCCCGTCATCTGACCTGACACAATAAAGAATGTAGGATGTGCACCATTATATCTATATTTTACTGCACATTGTCCAGCATAATATGTATATAAAATATACTGTGATGTATATATGCAGTATCTGTGATGTGTATATGGTGTCTTTATGCACTGTATGTGAGTGCTGCATATGGCACTGTATGTATGTGTGTATACATTAGTGTATTTATATGTGATTGTAACTCGCATGTGTGAGTCTACTAATATGTATAAGTGGGAAGGGAGGCTCCATGCAGTAGCCTGCTAGGGCACCCCGTCTCTCCTAGTTACGCCACTGTCAGTATTATATGATGGATGTTGTATTTGTATCAATATAAATAGATGACACATATTTATGTTGAAAGGGCAGCACAGTGGCTGAGTGGGTAGCACTTCTGCCTTGCAGCGCTAGTGTCCAGGGTTCAAGTCCCACCCAGGTCAACTTCTGCATAGAGTTTGTATGTTCTCTCCATGTTTGCGTGGGTTTTCTCCCACACTCCAAAAAACATACTGTTAGGTTGTTTAGATTGTGAGCCCCATGGGAACAGGGACCAATTTGTCATGCTTTGTGCAGCGCTGCGTAATCTGTGTGCGCTGTATAAAGAATTATTAATATATTATTATATTCTGCCCCTGGACCATAACATTTAATATGGATCAAGATTCCGCATTGTGTCATTTGCTGCTGAAAACATCCAGTTACTGCACAGAACTCAATCACATTGAGTGATCTGACTTTTGGCTTATAGAATTATTATATTTATAACTAGCTGTAGTACCCAGAATTTCCTTGGATAGTAAATAACTGCTCTTAGCTATAACAAAATAGGAAAATTCCCAAAGAATAAGGGAGTTGAGAAAGACATTGGCTGTGTGTCCCTAAAGAGATTTCCTGAGGGAGGGTTGGCTGTCTGGGACTTGCTGAAGAGAATTCCTGAGGGGGTAAAGGAGTTGAGAAATATGTTAGGTGTTTGTGATTGATTGCAGAGAATTACTGTGGGGGGATGGGGAGGGATTTGGTAGACATTGGCTGTGTGTCACTTGGTGAAGAGAACACCTCAAGGGGGGAGTTGAGAAAGACACTAGCTGTGTGTGACTCACTGAAGAGAATTCTTGAGGGAGGGGATGAGGTAGTTGAGAGAAACTTAGGCTGTCCATGTTTGAGAGAAACTTAGGCTGTGTGTGACTCGCTGAAGATAAGTCTTGAGGGAGGGGATGAGGTAGTTGAGAGAAACTTAAGGCTGCGTGTAACTCGGTGAAAATCATTCCTGAGGGGTTGAGAGAGTTGAAATAAACATTGGCTATATGTGACCCAATGAAGAGCATTCCTGGGGAGGGAGGGAAGTTTATACATAAAAAGCTTGTGGCACAATATAAAGACTTCTGTGGGAACCTTTTTGGAACCTTTCTGTGGGTAAACATTTAATAAGAATTGCTGATTGGTCTACATAAAAGTTGTATGTTTCTGATCACACAAACACCGTGGCTACGTTCTGTTGATCAAAAAATTTAAATAGTCAATAATGGACCCCAATGGTTATGAAATCGTCAATTAATGATCAGAAATGTATTCTTTTATTTAATTCATTTGTTGTTTAATTTACCCAAATTAGTATTGCACGCTGCTATTCCTGCCATACTAGAAAGCTTAATGGGATCTAGTCACTATAAATTAGCAGTGTATTAAATACAAGTAGTTCTTGATAGTAATATATGGTCAAACCTATACCAATATATAAGATAGTTACATTAAGGGACGCTGAGTGCTCCTCTCAACTAAATAGGGAAAGCCATTACACAATAAAGAGCACAAGAGAAATAACATGCACAAAATTGTAGAAAAACAATAAACAAACTTTATTAATCATGAATCATGATAAAACAGATATGTTCAAAGGTATGGCTACAGGAGAGCAGCAACCATGGTACATGCCTTATATCATTACTGATCTCAAATTAGCAGTGTAGTCTAAATGATCACTGATTCATAGGAAGGCAGAAATCACTGATTGGACTGCCCTCATGACTTAGCAAAGAAAGATGTGAATATATAAATGGGATGTCTGCTCAGCTCCTCATGCTCCATAACATACTGCCTGCAGAGAGGAAACTCTGTTTAATCTGCTTAGCTCCTCCTGCAAGTGAAAGACCACATCTTGTCACATATAACTACTGTGAATAATTTTGTTAAAGGGGTATTCCCATTTCTGCAACTTAATGCTATTGTGTTTATGATAAAAAGGTATACAATTTCCCAATATACCTTCTGTATCAATTCCTCATGATTATCTAGATATCTTACTGTCATTCTATAGAAAGCTTCTAAGTCTACATCCAGTGGACAGAAATCTGACCATGGTCACACAGGTGCACGGCTCAATATATCACAGAGAGCAATCAGAGCTGTGTGTTATAATGAGCCGTTACAAAGATTGAGAGGCAGACCTGACAATTTTTGTTAGGATGGTCGGGACCTATATTTAGAAGAGTTTATTCAAATTTCTTGCATCTCTGCAAGAAAAAAGAACGTCCTTTGACCAGAATTTTAAAACTTAACTTTTATTTATCTTGAGATTAGAACTGAATAGTATTTTTAGTATTTTCAATTCAGGAATTGTGTGCTAGTTGAAGTGCAGGTGAATTAAAAACGTAATGTGGTGGGGGTAGGTACTGTATTAAGTAAGGTTAGGGGGGGGGGGGTTTGTGGTATTGACTGGAGTGGGTATAGTTCACTACCCTATTATCGTGCGGTTGTAGGATAGCCGCTCTTCAGTTAGCCAACCAGCCAGCCAAATTCCCTAAAGTCTCCCTCCCAATAAGATGCCTAGCTGCAGTGTGTCGCTGCAGATCGACACAGTGCTAAACTAGCTTTGTCCCACCTCGTATCACCACTACTAAAACTGTGAGTTTAAACGCTCAGGCAGCCCCCCCGACATGTTTCGCCATGATTATGGCGTCCTCAGGGGGTATCGGGGCTGAACTATAATGAGCCGTGCACCTGTGTGACCATGGTCAGATTTCTGTCCACTGGATGTAGACTTAGAAGCTTTCTATAGAATGACAGCAAGAAGAGATCTAGAAAACCGTGAGGAATTGGTACAGAAAGTATAATGGAAAATTTTTTAACTTTTTATAATACAAACAGTAACATTAATTTGCTGTAATGGGAATACCACTTTAAGTTTACCATAGGGATGCTTATTATGTACTCAATGCTCCCTGTGATGTCATAGCTTGCTGTGATTTCATGTGACAACATAGATGGTGTACAGTTTGCTATTCTTATTTCATAGGCTATTATAGGTCAGTAGTGAAGTTGGAATATATTGCAATACAGCAGTATTGTAGTGTATTGTATGAGCAATCAGACCCCAAGGGTTAAAGTAGCCTAAGGGGCCTTAAATGAAAGTAAAATAAATAAAAAAAATAAAAATCTTAAATCACCCACCTTTCCCTATAACACATCTAAAAATAAACAGTAAAAATCATGAGCATGTTACATATTGCCATGTCCCAAAATGCATCTTCTATGAAAATATAAAAAAACTGTTATTCCCAGTCATAAACACCGGAAAATTGCGCCTAAATGTCTGAATTGAATTCAGAATTTGGCCAATTTTTTTTTGTATTAAGGATTTTCATTTGTTAAAATCTATTAAAACGTAATAAAGCCTATATAATTTTGGTTTTTTTTGTATTGTTTATGTCAATTACACCTGACTTGGAATTTTTTCCAGCTTTCCACTACATTGCATGGAATATTCAACAATGCCACTAAAAATTACAATTTGTCCCATAGATGACAAGCTCTCATACATGAAAAAGTTATGGCTTTTGACAAAACAATGCAACAATGAAACAGGGCTGAGTCCTGAAATGGTTTATCTCATGTCCTGTCACTAGGCTCCTTGAAAGTCGGACATTGATGTTAACGGAGCTGCCTTTTGTAATATAGCACTGAGGCTTTGTTCTTCTTTTTCTACCTTAGAAAGCTTATTTGTATATTTCACAGAATCCCCTTTATATAGTGTGTGGCCTTTAAGACTGCCTTGTGTTTCATAGGGTTTATTGAGGAGGTGCCACTATTATTCAGCTGAGAAACATTGCTATCAGCCATGATTAGTGTCACACAAATTGTTGCTGCTAACCTCTTAGATACTGTGATAAATTGTGGTAACTACCCAGAATGCATAGGGGTCAGTGATCAGTTTCTATAACTACCTCCTAGACCTGTCATTACACATCTTCTACCTAAACTCTGGCAAGGGGTAATAGAAATCTAGGACATACTTGAATAAAGTTTACCTATAACACATGAAATACAGATGTTAATATTATCAAGTTATGGGGAGCAGGAAGAAAATGTGTCATTTTGACCTCACAGTCAAGGTCATAAAGTAATGGAACAACTGTGTTTTTTTTGTAGTAGTTATCAGCTTTTTTCAAGCTTTGTAGTACATTGCACAGAATATTAAATGTTGCCATTAGGAAGTACAATTTGTCAGTTACGTGCTAGTAAAACATGGACACTGAAAAAATGGAAAAGGGGCAGGTCTGCGTGGAGGGGTATAAAGGGCAGAGATATAATATTAAGCTGATGGTTCCAATTAGGAATTTATAATAGCGGTTTCCATGTTAATACCTTATGGGCCCCCAGTGGCTCCTGGGCACAAATATTATGGAACGTTCCTCACCCCACAAAGTTATGTCACTTTATAGGTGTTGTCCATCTTAAAGAGGACCTATCAGCAGATTTTGACCACCCTGACTAACAATGCCTGCTGATGATGGGTTACAAGTCCTCCCCATTTCACCGAAAATTAGCTGCCAGTGGGGCACTGCACTTTAATTACAGATGTCTTTTCTGATATGCAAATTAGCTCTTGTGACTCATGTCTGGTATCTGTGACTCTTCTCTCTCTCTCTCTCTCTCATACTGCCAGTGAATTGCGCCCCATTATTTTGACTGACAGCTCTGTGTCTCTTCAAATCACTGCTCTGCATCCTTGTACTTGGGGATTGTCTTCTAATTTTCAATTACACACATATAAAGCTCTATGTACAGATGGGAAATATTGTGGCAATTTCTTTAAATACTGCTTTATGTTACATTCATGACATGTGACCAGTGACATCATCGCATTTCCTGAAGCCTTCTAAGAATATCAAACTGTACACCATGTATGTGATTACATGAAATCACAGCAGCCTCCATGAAGGATGGATAGGAGTAGAAGTCCATGGAGGTTTCTGTGACCTCATGTGGTCGGAAACATGCAAGGAGTACAGTTTGTTATTATTAAGAGGCTAAAGGACCTGTGATGATGTCACTCTGGTCACATGACATTAATTGTGTCCAGTAAGGAAGCATAAGGCATGGGGAGCATTAGAAGGAAGGGGCCGGCTGATCAGGACACGCTCTCCTCTGAAGCCAGGTAATATGAGATAAAAGTTGATTTATGTGGATGCAAGCCAAAATATTTTTAGGCTAAAGAAAGATGTCAGTAAATAGAGCTCTATAGGAACCTATCACTGGCTGTAAATGTGCAAATGTGGTGACAGGTTCCCTTTAACCGGTAAAAATGAAAAGCTTCCATGATGCTAGTCAGTTACATGCCAAGTGACTTATTTGTGTCGCAGCTGCACTATACCCGACGCAACATATTTCTGCAAATTTCCGGTGCACGGAGTGTGGGTCACATTTATAATGCAGAGACCGACAGAAGTGTGTTGCACGCCACATGTAAAAGGTGCACCAAACAAATGTTGGTGCACTCTGTTGGTGCAGTGTAGGGGGTGCCAGATACACGAATCTGGTTCCCTCTGCACGCTACACTATACACTATACATAGTGCAGTTTACACTATTTTTAGTACATGTGCCCCATTATATTAAAATTTAACCCTTTGAATGCATTTTAGCATTGTTGGGTTTTAATATTAATTATGAGGGTGTAATTTACAAGTTATACAATTTTCATAAAGATAAATAAAGATTATATACTGTATATACAGGATATATAAAACATAAAGGTGCTATACATTTCTTTGTATTGGTTTTGTTGCTGAAACTAAATTACGTCTTTTTGAGTGTTGCTTTGTATGGCAAGGATAATAAGGGAAATGTCTTAGAAAATACACAGAAAGCTTTGCTATTCCCTAGAAACCTATATCACAAGGCACAATGTAGAACATAAACCAAATAGGCAGGTGGTCTTTAAGTATGTAGGAAGATATCCAGATGCCGGTTACACATGAGGCACAAGACGTTCTGACCACCCATGACAAGACGGCTTTCATTTCATCTACTAATAACGTACTTTTTCCATAGGATAGGACAGGTCATTAGTAATTAATGGGTGGCAGTACCTACGCCACTATAGACAGTGTGGTCCGTGGAGTATCGATCCGGAGAGCAGAACGGTAGGAACAGCTCTCTTTCACTTCTGTGAGACCTGTCCCCATATACCATACCACAACCAACTACTAATGACCCTTTCCTATGGTCTGTGTTGCATGACCTCTATTTTCATATCCCATAATAATTATAATCTTTAATCACAACACCATCAAATTCCATAGCGCTTTATAGATTCTGGGGAAGACATACAAATAAAATAAGATATTACAAAGTATGTCAGTAATAACAGTATAGTGAAACAATAGGAGGAGGTCCTCTTTGCAAGAGCTACATTCTATGAGGATTGAAGGGGTGTTGTATTTTACGGGGGAAACAAGAGCTTACTAGTCTATGAGGATGAGTTTCTAAATCGGGTGAGCTGCGTTTGGACATAAAGAGCGTAAAGTCTAGGAGGATGAGGGAGAGTTTAATGTCAGACGTGGACAATAAGAGACTTAAGTCTATGAGGATGAGGGGGTGACCGAGTGGTGACACAAGAGCTACAGTCTATGAGGATGAGGGGTTGACACAAGAGCTTACAGCTAGAGGATGAGGGAGGTGACATAGTGGAAACAAAGCTTAAGTCTATGAGGATAGGGGACACAAAAACAGATTAAAGGTGTAGGGTTGTGAGGGCGTGACACAAGCGCTTACAGTCCGTTGTGAGGATGAGGGGGTGGACACAAGAGCTTACAGTCTGTGAGGATGCGGGGGTGACACAGCGCACATCTATGAGGATGAGGGGTGACACAAGCTTCTTACAGTCGATGAGGGGGTGACACCAGAGTAATAGTCGACGGGGGGGACACAAAGAGCTTACAGTCTATGAGGATGATGGGGGACGCAAAACAGCTTAAAGTCTATGAGGATGAGGGGTTGAACAAGGCTTACAGTCTGTTGATAGGTTGAGGGGGTTGGGACACAAGGCTTACATTCTATGACGGTGAGGGCGGGTGGTGACCCCAAGAGCGACAGTTATGGGAGGAGGGGTGAAACAAGGAGCTTACAGAGGTCTATGAGGATGGGGGATGCAAAACAGTTAAAAGTCTATGAGGATGAGGGGGGTGGACACAAGAGCTTACAGTCTGTGAGGAGAGGGGTGACTGGGATGACCAAGAAGTTACAGTCTTGTGAGGATGGAGGGCGGTGACACAAGAGCTTACATTCTAGGAGGATGAGGGGTTTGACACCAAATCTAATAAGGCGATGAGGGGGGACACAAGTAGCTTACATCTATCGACGGATGAGGTGGAGACACAAGAGCTTACAGGCTAGAGGATGGGGGCGACGCACAAAACAGCGTCGTAAAGTACTATGAGGATGAGGGGTGACCAAAGCTTACAGTCGTGAGGAGAGGGGGGGACACAAGAGCTTACAAGTTCTGTAGGATGAGGGGGGGACACAAGAGTTACATTCTATGCGGGATTGAGGTGACACAAGAAGAGCTTACAGTTGATGAGGGGGGTTTTTGTGTCTACAAGAGCTTACAGTCTATGAGGATGAGGGTGTGACACAAGAGCTTACAGTCTATGAGGATGAGGGGGGTGACACAAGAGCTTACAGTGTATGAGGATGAGGGGGTGACACAAGAGCTTACAGTCTATGAGGATGAGGCGGTGACACAAGAGCTTACAGTGTATGAGGATGAGGGGGTGACACAAGAGCTTACAGTCTATGCGGATGAGGGGTTGACACAAGAGCTTACAGTCTATGAGGATAAGGTGGTGACACAAGAGCTTACAGTCTATGAGGATGAGGGGGGTGACACAAGAGCTTACAGACTATGAAGATGAGGGGGTGAGACAAGAGCTTACAGTCTATGAGGATGAGAGGGTGACACAAGAGCTCACAGTCTATGAGGATGAGGGGTTGAACAAGGCTTACAGTCTGTTGATAGGTTGAGGGGGTTGGGACACAAGGCTTACATTCTATGACGGTGAGGGCGGGTGGTGACCCCAAGAGCGACAGTTATGGGAGGAGGGGTGAAACAAGGAGCTTACAGAGGTCTATGAGGATGGGGGATGCAAAACAGTTAAAAGTCTATGAGGATGAGGGGGGTGGACACAAGAGCTTACAGTCTGTGAGGAGAGGGGTGACTGGGATGACCAAGAAGTTACAGTCTTGTGAGGATGGAGGGCGGTGACACAAGAGCTTACATTCTAGGAGGATGAGGGGTTTGACACCAAATCTAATAAGGCGATGAGGGGGGACACAAGTAGCTTACATCTATCGACGGATGAGGTGGAGACACAAGAGCTTACAGGCTAGAGGATGGGGGCGACGCACAAAACAGCGTCGTAAAGTACTATGAGGATGAGGGGTGACCAAAGCTTACAGTCGTGAGGAGAGGGGGGGACACAAGAGCTTACAAGTTCTGTAGGATGAGGGGGGGACACAAGAGTTACATTCTATGCGGGATTGAGGTGACACAAGAAGAGCTTACAGTTGATGAGGGGGGTTTTTGTGTCTACAAGAGCGTACAGTCTTTGTGGATGAGGGGGGTGACATAGGAGTAACAGTCTATGATAAGATGGGGGTGACAACAAGAGCTTACAGGTATATGAGGATGAGGGTGTGACACAAGAGATTACAGTATATGAGGATGAGGGGGGTGGCATAAGAGCGACAGTGGTATGACGGATGAGGGGGGGGGGGGTTGACCACAAGAGCTTACAGTCTCATGAGGATGAGGCGGTGGGTTGACACAAGTGTTGGTAGGTTGTTGACCCAAGAGCTCTACGTGTATGAGGATGAGGGGTGACACAAGAGCTTACAGTTATGAGGATGAGGGGTGACACAAGAGCTTACAGTTCTATGAGGATGAGTGGGTGACACAAGAGCTTACAGTCTATGAGGATAGGTTCGGTGACACAGAGCTTACAGTCTAGAGGTAAGGGGGTGACAACGAGCTTACAGATATGAATGAGGGGGGTGAGACAAGAGCTTACAGTCTATGAGGATGAGAGGGTGACACAAGAGCTCACAGTCTATGAGGATGAGGGGGTGACATGAGAGCTTACATTCTATGAGGATGAGGGGGTGACACAAGAAGTATAGGAGTGTGTATAATGACCCAGCCATTCTTTATAAGGGAATTGAATACACTTCATTTAATAAATAAAAATGCTGCTTCTTCAACCTTCTACAAAGTTCAAAGGCTATGGAACTGCAGAGAAACCTGGAGCTTGGTACCTGGAGTTTTCTAGATAACAGACGGGGGAGTATCCAGAATTGGATAATAAAGAGAGAGTTAAAGTTGCATGCAGTTAATGAGTGTGACAGGCTTTTGAAAAAATAAATGGGTTTAAGAGCATGTATGAAGCTTTGGAGGTTGGTTATCAGTCTGATAGGGCATTCCAGAGAATTGGTTCAGCTCTGGAGAAGTCCTGTAGATATAATCATGTGATCATAGATTAAGGAAGAGATTAATCTATGATCACTGGTGGATCAAAGAACACAGGTGGGGCAATAGACTGAGATAAGAGAGGAGAGGTAAGGAGGTGTAGCATTATGAAGAGCTTTGTGGATGAGGGTGAATAATTTGAGCTGTATTTGGAAGGAGACATCTGTTTTCTTCATCCAAAAATGGATAAAGGTCATGGCACTACCTTTCCAACATATCCTGGCAAATGATGCTGCCTTTATTGTATTTGATGCTGTTTTTATTGTATTTAGTTAGTATATGTTGCATTAAAAAGCATGGATGGGGTAAGACTCTCTCATCAGGATAAACAATTTCTATAATTAATAGTTATCTTCACCCAGAACATTTCAGACACACTCTAGAGCTAAACACCTTCATCAGGACAAGATTTCTGTTATTATGAAAAAGCAAGAAAGCATCAGACCCTAAATTTCAATAGGTTCAATGTGGGCCTCTTTATTTTTGGAGGACAAAGGATCTCTTATGATGTCAAAGCTCCTGTTATAAATGGAAACTATGGAAAATTTTGATCAGTGTCTTAAAAAAGTATAAGGGTCAAAAAAAGCAAGTATAGTTTGGCTATTCAGAACAAATTGCTTTAGTTGTAGGATATCTTTAATGGATTTGACCAGAATTGTAATTGATCTTCAAGATAGGCCTTTAATATCTGATCATGGTCGGCCAATGCCAGATCTATGTACCTATCAGCTCAATGTGATGAAAGGGGCTTGGAGGCTGAAGAAGTTGAGTACCTTTTTTATGTAATGGCTGGATACCATTAGTACAGCGTCTGCTTTCTTTCACTTCACTGTCGTTACAGCTTTGGCTACTAAATAGGGCATGGGGCAAACTGCTTCACCTCCATGCTCTGTCTGTGCTAGGTCAAGCAGTTGGTTGGTATAGGATCAACCCCCTGATGGTTAAGGTAGTGGCTGTGTTGCAGTAGACACAACTTATATTTTACAAGATTTCACACTTTAACATTTGTGTCAGCAGCATCCTCAGTCTATGATGTGCAATTGTGGTGATTTTCTCTCTGCATTTTATTGTATTTGTTTGTGTGAACTCAGTCTTAGATTGCTGGCTATTTATTTAGGGAGTCACCACACCCTTATTCTCCTGCAGTCTGCTCTGGTCCAGCAGAAGAGTGACAAAATCAGGGGATACCTTTTTGAGGCTAACTGAGTATATTTGATGGTGAGCTTTTGAGAATACTAGTTCTCTCCGTCAGACATGATGTTATGCATGAGACAGAAAATTCACATCATTTTATACACACTTGGCAGTGATCATCAAAGGTTATTAAAAACTTTAAAACAACAGATTGATAAATACATGGATATCTTATTTACGACAGGACAGCAATAAACACATTTAAAACCTGGCGAAGCAAGAGAGCCCTGGCTCTTATCTGCTAGTGTCCTTCAGGTCCGAGATAGGAGGAAATGAAGCTGGCATGAAAGTTAAGAACACTATGTAAGGTGTTGAATCTCTGCTCTGGTCCTGCAACAGTTAACTGTGGTGATTGACAGACCTCTGCTCCAATCAGACTTTAGCAGGAGGTCTGGTTTCCCATAAGTGCTCTGCTCACATTCAGTTTACTGATGGTCATCATTTATCTTGACGTGCTCCTTACCATGTGAGAAAGACACTATTTGGTATTTCAAACGTGGTTCCTGTTCAGACCACTGTCCTTTTTTTGTAACTTTTGTACTGCATTGCTATCTCTGTTGTGACCTGGCTTGTTTCCATTCTTCTTTGTGTTTTCTGTATTACGTGTTTTACTTTGGGAGGAAACAATGCACAGTTACTGGTAGGTAGGACTTTTTTGAGGGCTCAGTATTAGGACTCACTAATTGTGTTCCTTTTATTATACCTACTGTCAATTTTTTATTCTTTCATTTTATTTTGTAGAACAAACTGTACTTCAAAGTACTAGTTTGGATAAAAACTGGTCTATTGAGTGAAGAAGGTTAATGATGAATATAATAACTAAATGCATATTTTATAAGGTAACACAGATAGGTCAGTCTTCTGTTTCTTAGATTTACCAGCTTTGAACGGAATCGTGTGACCTCTTTGTTTCAATTTCTATTATTAAGACTGTGAAGCTAAAAATCTTTACATTTATAAATTGTGACGCTGGTATTCTAGGGATTATGCAAACTGTGTGTGTTGTATATTCACATTTGCATCATATGAGTAATAACATTCAAATATATTCACAAGACACAACAAATTAGTATACATTTAAACAAGATGTATAAATAATTAAATAGAAAGGAAAACAAGTAATAAAACCAGCCAATACTGAAAGATGGGATAATCCATGGGACACCAAATCTATTGGGTAATTTTTTTAAGCTTTTTCAAATTGTGTTGTTAAAATCTTTAAATTAGGCAGATTCATCTAAGAAAAAAGGAAATCATTTTTCTGACAGCAGGTAATATTGCTGAGAAGAGATCAAAGCTTCTCTTCATGATTGGTTATGTGTTAAGATCTTGTCTTAGGGTTACATCTAGTGTTGACTGTAATAGACCCTTGTGAAAGGAAGGTAAATGGGTTATTTGCAGACTAATTATAGATTTGTCATCAAGACCTTTTTCAGAGATCATGGGGGACATTTATCAAGGGGTATAAGTCTGGGTGTGGCATAGAATTGAATATAATGCATAGATATATGCATTAAACAAAGTCTTTTTGTGGCTCCCCATGTCCCCTTAGAGAAGTTAGATGAAAGTTTACCTCTCTGTATGCAGAGCTGTGTCCCTAATCCCATGGCAGCGGCCAGTGAGGAGTAGGGAAGACATGTATCACTTACGGAGGGGGGAAATGACAAGGGGAGGCGGAGATATGGGGGACATGAAAGTTGTGGTTACCCAGAGTGGTTTCCCCGGGGTGTGTGTGTGTGTGTGTGGGTGTGGGGGGGGGGGGGGGGGCAGTCAGTGGCCACTCCCATGGGACACAGAACTGCATTAAGAAAGGTAAACTTTCATCTAACTTATCTTTTTTTCTGAAAAATCCAGTTTACTATAAAAATGGCAAGAGAGGAAAAGCCCGCCAACGCCAAGAACACCAGTGATCATAGGCCTGTTTTCAATGCAATTTTTGTGCATCTATTCTGTGGAAAATCCTCAAAATCCCCTATTTGCAAACTGCTCTTTGCTCTTCAGCTTTCATATGGTATTTTTATAAGATTGCAGCCTATTGGGAAAAAGTTGCAAAGCAAGGAAAATATGCACCAACACGAGTGCACAAACTAACCTATATGCAAGAAGCATGTTGACTATAATCCTACACTGCCAGCCAAATTATCAGAACACATACACCTTTCAGTAAACTAGAAAGCGGGTAACACACTATTCCAGAACATAGATCTGTGCAAAATTATCTGCACATTGATAAATGTCCCCCCAAAAGTGTATGACCTTGGTGGTGTGCCATAATATACTAATTTTAGAAACTAATTAAAATTGCAATAATTTTCTTACTTAGCACCATCAAATTCCACAGTGCATTGTAAATCATGGAGTAGATGTACTTAAACAAAGGCTGTGATCAGTTAAATATAAGTTGCGTTCTTATGATTTTATCTAATTAGCTTGGCGTTGCTATATGTTATATCTATGCAGTAAGCTTGAATTTTGTTCAATATCAAATCAATATCATGTCTTATTGATGTGTACCTCTTGTTTGCATTTGACCATGGTGTGTGTATGCCTTAAAGGTCAGGTTATATTGGTCACATGGAAGTTCCCTTCTCAAAAATACTTCTATTCATGACTGTTATAATCTGACCACCGAGGGGTACATAAGGTCAGCTGACTATTATCTTCACAGACACTTCTTGGATGCACAGACTGCAGAGCCTGTTCAGCATGATACGACTGCCACCAGCATATTTTTTAATATAACCATGGACCGTACACATCCATATAGTTACGTGGACCTGAACATAAAACCGGTATATATATGTAAAGGATGCTGGTCCCTTGAGGTTGCAGTAAAACTTCTTTGCTTCTCGGCATCCATTAGGAGATTTACATGTTTCCCCTACCCCAGAATCCTAGTACAAATTGGATTAGAAGTTTGGCTGTGCTTCTAGCAAGTCTACTGAAACTTTCCTCCAGAACCTTTTCTCTAGAACAGGGGTCGAGAACCTTTTAGGCTGAGAGAGCCATGAATGCCACATATTTTAACATGTAATTCCATGAGAGCCATACAATATGCACAAGGCCCCCAGCAGAAAGGTAACCATAGCAAATGCCCCCAGCAGATAGGTAGCGACAGCAAAAGCCCCCATTAATAGCTATAGTTTTCCTACCCCTGCTCCCCTGCTTGCGAGCCTGGCAAGATCTGGATTTCAGCAAAACTGCAAACAAAGCCCTATTTCCTGACCTGACATGTAGTTTCACTCCAATATTTTCCACAATGAGTCTTTTACATTTTAATAGATTTTTGTACATTTCCCTAAAGTGAAGAAAAATATCTATTTTATATTGGTTAATCAGATAATAACTGCTTATTAAAGCAAGAACACTGCCCACTAGCTATGCGTGTCCAAAGACAGGGCAATTGAGGTTACCAATGCAGCTTTATTCATTTACAAGATATGGATTGTTATATGTAGCTTTGCCTGTGGTTGTATTGCAGGAACAGTATATAAATATTAAAGAGAATTTCCAGCAGACACATTAAATCATTTCTACCACCCCAAAGCTAGACTACATCAGCCTGAGCTCTCCTATTTCCCAGTATGTTACCCCTTAATTGATCTGTGAAAGAACAATCCAGTATTATACTGGTTATTCTAGTCCCTTGCATTATTATGACAATATATAGTTAGTGATGGAGGAGTGTTAGAAATTGTGTGACTGATATTTAGTAAATGCTTTCTATTGATCCACATTCCCTTCACAATTGTTATTGACAGATTACAATCATGTTCATTTTATTGCTACAGACGGCTGTAAATGATCATGTACTACATGTTCATTTCATGTAATACATGTCCATTTCCTTATAGAGCATAATCTATGAAAAAAATAACCTTATTTAGAAGCGTATCTCTTGATTTGGACCATATTTCAGTTGACATATATTTTGTTCCACCATGGATTCTGCATTATTACTACTATAATTGAATCATTCATTTCACTATTATCTTAGGATGTACTATAATTAGAATGTACAGAAGTTGTATGGGTTTCTGGTTTGACTTCGAGAAAACGCAGCAAGATAGTTAACTGACTGCTAAGGAGCCAATCAACCAGCTTTCCGCCCTATAACAACCACAGCCATGCCCTGTATGAACATGGCTGTGATTGGCCAGGAGGACATGTGACCCTGCTGTATAAGAGCAGGGCCACATGTCCCGCTGCCATTACAGACAAGAGACAGATAGGGAGAGAGTGGAGCTGCAAGAACAGTTTAGGAAAGAATCATTTCACATTTGCCCTTTTCAGGGCAGATAGGAATTAGGTGGAGAAGGCTGTGAGGGATAAATAGAAATAATTGCCCTTTTCAGGGCAGCCTCAAGAAGTGCATTAATGAGATAACCTTACTGTATCATCATCATCGGTAACAGAAATAGTAACACTTTTGCTGCAACAGTAGAACCCTAAATTGCTGAATCCGTATTCACTGCATGCACTTTTTTCAAAATTAGCAATGCTTCAGTTAGTTTGCTCCATCGCCATGGAGAAGAATGATGATCCCCAAGGCCACAATCTCAATCGGGATGGTATGGTAACATTATACTGTTGGGTTGATTTTCTGCAAAGGGGACAGGACAACTACACCATATTGGATGATTGGGGTCATGTATTGCAAGATTTTGGGAGAAAAACTTCCTTCAGTAAGAGCATTGCCGTCCATTACTGGGTCTTCCAGAATGGCAATGACCCAGCCAGGGAAACTAAGCAGTAACTCCAAAAGAAGCATTTTAAGGTCATGGAATGGCCTAGCCAGTCTCCAAATCAGAATCCAACCTAAAACCTTTGGAGGGAGCCTAGCAACAGCCCTGAAATCTGAAAGACCGGGCGAAATCTGAATGGAGTGCAAACTGGATCAAGACCTCTGTAATTGTAATTTAACAAAATCATAAGTTGTTATTTTCTGGGTATTTTGATTGATTGATTGATTATTTGATAGCATTGAAAAATTGGATTTTTCCTACAACATTTTACAGTGATGTTATAATCTAGACTAAAAATATTCAGCCACACGCTGTACCATTTTTTTCCCAAGTTGATGCTTTAAATTTGCATTCCCCATTGTGCTGCCTTGGTCGGTCTCATCATAGGTATACCCTGTCATTTCTATCCCTGGTGGTCTCTTTTCTTTATTCCTTTAATGTCTTTGTGTGAAAATGTAGACTTCTAGAAAGGACAAATACTTGTGATGTTTTGTCATAAGCCTTTACATGAGATGACATTCGGCAGTGTCACTTATCACTTTTAGCCATTTGAAACTATTTGAGGACAGGACCTCTGGGATTTACGATTGACTGGGGATTGGTATTGCTTTCAGGGTGAAGCATTCTAACCTCTGCTAAGATAAGACAGGACTGACCCCGAAGCATTATTCCTTTATTTTGTGACAGCCAGATACAAGGTGACTAACACGCTTTATATCATGTATACTGCTTGCATTTAATAAATATTTTTTCTCTTTATACAAGAATGGAAATAACAATAACTATAACTATACAATATTTTTTTTCATTTATTTATCCTAATTGTTATTTAAATATTACTCAATTAAAATACAGATTACTACACTTAAATGGTTATTTATCATTTGAAATTATATTATGTATTATTAGTATTGTTATTCATTATGTTTTGCTTAATATTTTACAGTGGGCAGCACGGTGGTTTAGTGGTTAGCAGTAAAGCCTTTCAGCGCTTGGGACCTGGATTCAAGTCCCAGGGTCAACATCTGTAAAGAGTTTGTATGTTCTCTCCGTGTTTGAGATTTGGCAAGCTCTGTGCAGCGTTGTATAATCTGTGTGCGCTAAATAAATAAAAGAATTATTATTATTATTAATTACAATCATTAGTTAAAGGAGTTTCTTAAAGTGGTTGACCACTCTTAAATTTCCTATGTGCCTTTACTGCCTTAAAAATATTTCCAGAATGCCCACCAATTGATTCATCACCCCTGATGTTTCCTTTAGTGCTGTGTGTAGGCTCTCTGTTCACTATGTCTGAATCTTTGTTTACATGTCTGAACACTGATAATAGGAGGGACCTATAGCAGAAGATTATGATTCATCCTGTCCCCCCCCTCACTTTGTAGGTCAGTAAGACGGACTAAGAAAAAAACACACACTGGAGGTTATCATTAGGACAGACTGAAGGAGTGAGAAACAGGAAGTTAGAGATGCAAGTGTAGAGATGCAAAAGAGCTGCATGTGGATAACAGGGAAAGGCTGAAGCTCTCACAGGAGGCAAAGACGCAGGTACATATATATGCAGAGACATGTCTAATGGAAGAGATTTATTGAAAAGTGTCCAACCCTTTTAACCTCCTGTGATGTCATCGAGGAGCAACGATCGGTCTCCATGACAGACTGTCCATATAAGACTCCAGGACTTGTCATTTATGCAGATTATAACAGTGTGCCAGTGGCATACTGTTAAAGATTAATAGCAGATTAAGGGTATTTCAGTATATGGTAGAAACGATCAGACCCCCTAGGGTGAAAGTACAAATACAGTAAAATAAAAAAAAGTTAAAGAATTCTTAACAACAAAAAAAGTTTAGATCACCCCCCTTTCCCTAGAACTGATATAATATTAAAAAAAACAAAACTAAAATCATAAATCATAGCCGAATTCCAAAAGTCCTGAACTATCATATATAAAAACAATTATTCCCTGTGGTGAACCGTGTTATGGAAAATATCACCCAAATATCTGAATCGTCACTCTTTTGTCATTTTGCAACTCAATAAAAATGTAAATAAAATTGATAAAAAGGTTGTATCGCACCAAGAAGTAGTCCCTCAAAAAAATTACACCTAGGTCTGTAACCAAAGTGTGCAAAATTTATTTACAAGATGGCAAAACATGTAAAACCTATATAAATTTGGTATCTCTATGATTGTACCGGCCCAGAGAAAAAAAATTACAGTTGTCATTTAGGGCAAGTCATTTAGCACAGTGAAAACTGTAAAAGCAGTGCCCACAAAAAAATTGTGCAAATTAGATTTATTGTAAATTTCACAAAATTCGGAATATTTTTTCCACTCCATACATGGAAAAATAAAAATGTTATAGGTTTTTAAAGAAGGGGAGCAAAAAATGGAAAAGGAAAAAAAAACAGGGCAACTATTGGAAGGGGTTAAAGGGAACCTGTCAGCAGAAATGGATCTAATAGGTAAGTTATCACTTTCAGATTGCGCTTCTTTCATGGTCCAGTGTGGTGGCATCATCTTGAAGAGAGGTGTAAAATGGTTGTAAAAAGTCAAGAATGCTGAGAGTTCAACCATGAAGTCAATTTATCCCTACTTCAAAACAACCCCCTCACTGTAATTCATGATCCTGCATTCAGGGACTAATATCTGACTCAGGGACATCATATCTGACAGAAGTCTGAGTGAACGATGTCAAGGAGTTCTGAGGTGGGGAGAGCATGACTTCAGTGCTGAGTGCTCCACCTTCTTTACTTTACTCAATTCATTTACTTGATTCGAAGTTCACTAAAGTTAATGCCAGCAGGATGGCCCATGATAGAACCATAAACTGGAAATATTATGTTGCTTGGTGGTGGTTTATTAGCTCAGTTTCTGCTGACAAGTCCCTGTTAAATTACATCTACTATCAGAATTTCTGATGTTAGACTACCCAAACTTACTTGGCTGATGCATTTTCTAGTATAAAGAACGGTTTTTCTGAAAATCAGGAACAGCAGGATGTGCCTGAAAAGAACTGATACAAATATGCAAATTATCTGGAGGCACTCCAACCTACGTTACTGGGCCCTTCTTGGCTCTGCAGACTAATTATCTATGCGCACCTTATTCTCTGGAGTTGAGCCTGGTCCTGCTCACTGATCCTCACACAGCTGCGGGTATAGAAACCTGGCCACAACTGCCAAACGGCAGAGGACAACCCTTTCTTTTAGAAGTACGTAATTCACGTGTTGTGGCAGTTAGCCGGCACCTTTCCTAGCTTCAAAAATAGTGTTTTGTTTTGAAGGGTATTTGGTGTTTTTGTTTCTGACATTTTTTCCATAGGTGTCTTTTGTTACTTCAAAGATGCCATTTAAAACAACTCTACCAAATATAACTAAATATAAAATGCAACTAGAAACATTGAAATTGAGGCATTTTTACCTGTACAGGCAGTTGTTCTTAAAGGGAACCTGTCACCAGGAGACCCATTTTTAGCACTCCCCCAGTCCCCACAGAGCATAGTTCATACGCTGCCAATGTGTTTTTGTTTAAAAAATAGGTTTTAAAGAAAAAAAGATATGTTATATTGTACCTTTCATTAGCATCTGCTGTGTGACTAGGCAGTTGCCAAATGGGAGGGGCTGGAAAGGAGCAGTTCCCCCCCACCCTTGGGGAACATGTGACCTTTTCAAATATATGAAAGCACCCATCACTTGGCTTAGCGACGCCCCCTGCTCCTCTACAGCCAATCCCGAGTGTGGGGAGTTATATATATATATTTGAAAAGGTCACATGTTTCCCAAGGGTGGAGGGAACTGCTCCTTTTCAGACCCTCCTATTGGGCAACTGCCTTGTCACACAGCAGATGCTAATGAAAGGTACAATATAACATTTTTTTTTTTTCTGTAAAACCTATTTTTTTATACAAAAACACTTTGGCAGAGTATGTACTATGCTCTGTGGGGACTGGGGGAGTGCTAAAAATGGGTCTCCTGGTGACAGGTTCCCTTTAAGTTGAATTTGTATGTAAGTTGTAACTGTATATTTTATAATTGGAGTTCCAGACAAAAACATTTATTGCCCCACTGACAAATGGAGTTAAATTTTTTTTTGCTTTAATGGGACCAAGTAAACCTTCATTACAGACACCTTACAGCTGATCATTGCAGACTGGACCAAAGTAAAGCATCCAGAGAGCTTCACCAAAGGTCACAGTTCGCAGAGTGGTCCGTCTATAAGTCGGGTGTCCTTAAGTAGGGGACAGCTTGTAATAAAAATATAAGTATGCGTGAAGGATGAAAACATTTTACTAGAAATGGCTTTCTAAACTGAAGTAGCACACATTCCACATAGATTTAACATAAAAATGTGTATATTTAGAAAAAAAATTGTAATCTTACATCCTTGCAGGATATTCAAAGAAATCCATATCAGCTGCCACCTCCTGTACCCAGAGGAACCTGCATTGGCTTAAGCTGATGGTATTAGAAAAGGTCAAGAAAAGTAATAAAATTATGTAGGACTGTATTCTTATCTGAATCTTGGTCATGTATAATTACATATGTAAATTGGTATGGACATACCATAAATAGAGATCAGGACAATTTGCTAAATCTAATTTGTTGCGGTATGTGGGTTAACTATTTTGACCTTATTTGCTTAATTGCGGGACTTGGTGATGATTTACCAATGTGATATGTATGTCACAAATATGATTTGTTCTTCTTTCCTTTCTGTCTAGCTCATCCTGCATTAAAATCTTTGTCAGGGACTAGAAAATATAATAATGTACAAAAACCAATTTTTTTTTTGTTTGTAAAAAAAGAGCCATATTAATTTGAATCATAGCCCAGACCTTCATCTGACATGACACTTGATCAGATTTAAGAAATAATTGTCACCCCGTGCGTCTCATTGGTTAAATATATTTTCCTATCTATTTCCACTAATCCAGTTAATGTACATCACCTGTCTTTTTTCATGGGTGACAAACAGACAGGAACAGAAATGTAACTCAAGATAATATTCATTGAATAAGAAAAAAATATAAACCAGCTCAAAAAAGCAATGTCTGTATTGTTTATTAACCCCCTAATATCTAATCTCCACCTTCATAGCATAGAAATCTACTATTTTTATCTTATCTTAGCCTCTATTTTAAGAAATTTTTTTTTAGTTGATATTATATTGTTTGTTGAATATTTTTTCAACACATTATTATATTTCTGTTTACACCTGTTCCCTCTGATATTATGAAACAGTAGAAAAATTATCGCTGCAGTAAGAGTTTTTAAAAAAAAAATATTTTTATTTATTTTATTTTTTATTTATTTATTTTTTTGTTATTGTAAAGGAAGGCAACCGTTCTACACTGATATATTTGGGGGAATGGAAGCTGAACAGAGACCTTCCATTCTTAGGCCCCCTTTACACACACGTATGCCTGGGTGTAGCATATGTTCTGCTGGAAAAATGGAAGGGTGAGCGCTCCTCACCCCTCCCCCCTCCATTACAAGCCATGCAGCTGGCTGTACATAAGGTAAAAGATCTTTTTTTCCAGTGACGGCACAGTGAGGTGACATACGTGTGTGTTCACTGTGCAATGCAGTGCCCAATGCACTTCTATGGTGGCCGTTCGTACAGCTAACATATGGCCACCATATACGTGTGAAAAGGGCCTGAGTCTCTGTTATATTCTTAGAAAATGCTAAGTATAATGGAACTCTCCACGTTATATGTTAAGTCATACTTTTTAGATTATTACCTTTACAAGATATAAAAATGTTTTTTTCACATCATAACTTGATAATCCCTATGTTATCAACAGATACTTCTGAAATCCAATCTTCCAATAAGAACATGGACAGAATTTAGAATATCCTGCAATTTATAATTATATTTTACCCACATTTCCACCTTGGTTAAGTCCAGGGACAGGTTCTCTTGGTCCTTTTTAAAAGCATTTCTAAATGCACACCTCCCGTTGTCCTACTCTGAAATTCAGAATGCTGGTCAGATGAACATTTATTATTACCATATATTAATTATATAGTTAATTCAGCCATCTGTTCCCCCTAGTGTATAGCTTGCCAGCCCTCTGCCTCCCAGTATATAGCCAGCCACTCCAAGCACCCTGGTATATAGCCACCCAGCCCCTTGCCACCCATATAAAGCTAGCCCCCTCTCCCCCAGAATATAGCCAGCCAGCCCCTGCCACAGTATATACTCAGCCAACCAGCCCCCAGTATATAGCAAGTCCTGCCCCAGTATATAGCCAGCTTTCCCCAAGTATGCCCAGCAGATCAGAAAGTAAATCCCATACTCACCTTTCTGACACCCCCTACAGATCCTCTCCTTCCGGCAGCTGCAGGTTTGTGCATGCTGGCTGCGCATACACTATCTTTTCAGCCACCTGCTGATATTATAGTGTGTGCGTAGTCTGTGACAGGTCCCGTGCAGACATCGGAAAGGTAAGTATTGAGTTTATTTTTGTTTATAGACTCAAGTATAAGTTGAGTTTGGGTTTTCAGCACATTTTTTGAACTGAAAAACTTAGCTTATTCTCAAGTATATATAGTATTTTGAACAGAAATAAATCTGCTTATGTCAGCATGCAAAGTATGGTAAATCATGGTAACTAATATGAGCAGATCATTGTAAAGTAGAAGTCTAGATGAATCTGAATAGTAGAATAATAAAGGGAAGAACATTCATTAATTTAATTAACTATTTCTCCATTTTTCTTAAGTAATCCCTATAGCTTTTTAAAATAAAAGAAACTCCCCATTTTCTTATTCTTTAATCATATGTGCATCTATCAATGCAGGACACCCTACTCAGGTATCCCAGTTAAGGCTGGGTAGCCTAGTCATGTGTTCTAGTCAATGTTGGACACCCTAGTCATGTACCCCAGTTAATGCTGGACACCCTAGTCACTTGCTTTAGTCAATGCTGAATACAATAGTTATGTACCCTAAGTTATACTGGACACCCTAGTCATATGCTCAAGTCAATGCTGTCTTCTCTAGTTCATATATTGAGGAGACCAATTCCATATCACCCCCAAGGCACTGGATCCCTAAAGCTACACTAATAACAAAATCTTTCTGCGGGGGACAAACACAAGCCATTTGAAAGCTTATAATAAAGTCTTTAATTGGAAGTGAACTTTGCTTTTACCAAAAACATTTTATGAACATTCACTGTTGTATTTTTTATTCTAGAATGTGACCCAGATGTTGGATGAAAAAGACTTTAAAGACAGTGTGGGGAATGAATCATTTGTTGTTTTGGCGGAGTTGTGGTACAATGCTGTTTTGCAACATTCCATTGTGCCAAATGAACATAGGTGTAAAGTCACTAATTCATAATTTGCATAGTCTGGTTTTCACAAAACTGAGCTGAATTCATGATTTGCGATTTGGCGCAAATTTTCATTTAGGTGAAAAATTACTCCAGTCACCCTCTCTCGTAGAAACAGGAGAAAAACAACTACTAAATTCATCAAGACATCAAGGGACATACGTGCCAAAAAAAACAAACAACATTATGCGACGAACCAAAAAAAACCCAACAAAACAACTCACTTGATGAATTCAGATAAAACAAAAATGGAATTGAACACAGACGACCAAGTGAAAGACAACTTGAAATGATGAATTCCCCCCAGTAAGTTGTTGTTTAATTAAACAAGAAATGATTCTCCCCTTGAAATGCTGCTCTCTGTTTTTTAGTTTGTTTTAGCCGGTAGACACTCAAGGCCTTCATTGTTTTGATTAAGTTGTGACTGCAGTGAAGCCTGCGTTCTGTCTCCTGTGATGTATCTCCGTGTTAACAGCTCTGCTGTTAGCTATTATGTACCTATTAAGCACTGATTATCTCCTAAAAGCCAAGAACCAGTTGGTTCCACTCACTTTGACACACTTGGCGCTTTGTTTAACCTTTAAACTAGTAGGGCAATGACACTGTTGACAGAGCTGAAGAAGTGGTTAAGCAAAGTGCAGGCCTACAGGAAGAAAACAACTTAATATCACTTTCTAAGCATCCACTTTCTCCTGTAATGCGGAGCATCAACATCTGTGTCTATTATAGCTACGATGTGGTTTGTGAATATCTTCATTTCCATCTTCGGATTGGACACAAGAATCTAGGGGGCATAGGACGAGGAGATGTATTTTTGGAGGGTTTAAAAAGGTCTTGTCCTCTTATTCACTTGCTCAATTCTTCATTATTTAAAATTAATGAAATATTGTTCTTAAAACTCCAATTCTTATTATCCTGGACTGTTTGTAATGTAATATTATATTTGTATATATCCCCTATTATTTGTAAAGTGCTAAGGAATATGATGGTGCTATATAAATGAAGATTATTATTATTATATAAGGAATTAATTGACAACACAATGTTAGCATTTCCTTTGCTGAAAGTCTGCCAATTCCAGCAATGAATGGATAGTGAGAAAGTACAATGTACAATCTAGCTCACCCTAACACATGTGATAGGAAGGTCACACCCCAAAACTGGAGGACACTCCATAGTCAGCTACCTATGCACCATACACCGCATTCCTGACTTTGAATGACAATAACAGTTCATAGTATGCAAATTAGCTCTTCTCTTTTATATAGAGACCCTTTAAGCTATGAAAACTTCGCCTTGGGCCGATATATGCAAATGAACTTTCCACCAGAATAAACATGTGTGTCTGTTCTCATATTAGGCAGACCAGATACCCATTTTTTAGTAATGTGGCTGATGAGATAGAATTCTCCATTCTGGAGGAAAGCTTCTTTGCATACTTTTTTGTCCAATAATGTTGCCTGGAAAGTTCCAATTCACGAGCTTAATAAGTAATAGTGCTTGATATTGAGGGAACAGAAGTAAAATTCTGTATTTGTATGTGCATTTATAAGATAGGGAAAGTAAGGGGTAATCTTCTACAGCTGGCCCTCTGACTGCCTTCTGTAAGTTCACAAGTCAAAGCATGTTAGACTTCACTTTAAAATGTACCAGACTGCTGGATGTCATTTGAGACCTGAGATGGAGTCCAGGTTTTACAACTCATATCCTATTGAAGTGAGGAATTTATTGTCTCACTTAGACCTAGATAATCACTGCTACAAATCAAAGCGCACATATGTGTACATAGCTCTAAAGAAGCTTTCTACAGGTCTCATCTAACAATGTCAAGATTCAAGATTTGGAATGTTCCTACAGAAACCTCCTCTCTAACAATGAGAACTACTGTGGTGAAAGACTGCAGGAATATTACAAATATTTAAAGGACATTAGACTAGAGGGAGGTGCAGAAAAAGCAACTGTGTTGAGTTATCTATTGTACTAACACTATACTTAGGTGGTGAAAGATATGATTGGTAGAGCACTAGTGTGAGGCATTGGGGCTCATTTACTAAGGGTCCGCGGACCACACTATCGTCGGAATATCCGATGATATCCAATGTGCGCAGCATTTAGAAGGGCTTTTTGTCGCACGCGGTCGTGAGGTGGGCCGTCAGACGATCCAACGGATTCTGACAACGCGCAGGATTTAACATTCAAAATTGTGTCGCAAGGCAACACCGGGAAGAAGAAGGTGAACTCCGGCGGACCTCAGCGGGGAAGTGACACATGCAGAATATCGGGCGCACGATCATAGTGAATCGCGGCAGCTCTGAATCCACGTCGGACAACGCACCTTGGGGATCACGACGGGACGGGTAAGTAAATGTGCCCCATTGTGTTCTGCTCACCACTCTGCAAAGATCTTCCTGTGCAGACAAACATCTTGAAGCCAGGCACTTTTTGCAATAAATTTCACATCCAGCACCACAGCAAATCTTCTTTTAATCTTCCTTTATTCATTAATCTATATACATATTCCTTACAGTGGTGTGCAAAGCATTGCAGCCCAAGGCATTTCAACCAATAGGTCTTAATCATGGTTTAACAATGATTAAGAACTAGGGTCAGTGTTAGGGTTGGCAAACTGGGGATTTGCCCAGGGTCCCCTGTCCTAAAGGGGCCCCCTGCATGTGGAATTTTGTGGGCAGAGGAGGTATTGCTCTTTTAACAACTAAGCCTGATTCATGACATGCGACAATTCACAGAATCACAAGGTTTGTTGCAGAACCTCTCCAGTCCCTTAATGGTATAGGTCAGTGGTGGCGAACCTATGGCACAGGTGCCAGAAGTGGCACTCGGAGCCCTTTCTGTGGGCACCCAGGCCTTCACCCCAACACAAAGTTTGCCAGACAGCACTCAAACCTTCCTCTTGCAGTCCATGCCAGCCCAGAATGTGCCCTATTTAAAAGCAACATCTTTGGCTGCCAGGACTACAGGAGGAGCGAGAACGTGTGGGTAGAGATGGATTATCATTGGAGCTCCTGCTCTGGGTCCCCTGATTTTTTCCTTTTCATGGGGCCCTGAAGGTAATCTACAATCCAAATTTCTCCATCTTCTTTCTATTGTATTGGTGTCCTCAGGATGCCAATGCGATTGAAACCTGTAATACAGCAGGGATCAATAAGTTATTGCTTCAATTATCATGTTGGCAGTTTGCGACTTGTAAGGTGCTTTTGGTTGTAGTTTAGATCTCTAAAAGGTTCGCCATCACTGGTATAGGTAATAGTTTAGGGTGGCATACAAACCTCATTAAAGTCTCAATTCCTGGCGCATGGCGCAAGTGGACATTAAGAGGCTTGGTGCTACAGGCTCCAGCTTCCTACCTGATGTAGAATTGTCAGGCCACATGGTCGGGCACCGGAAATACCTAAAGGAGAGACTTGGTTAACATCAAGCGCTTGATCGATTTCCCTGCATGTGAAAAAATATGCCTTATGTTGTTTCACATTTGTTGCAACTAAGGTCAAGCCCTATAGGGTTTAAAGTTTTAATATATTTTTGGGGGGATGCAAACAACTATCATATCTTAATATACAAAGCCATTTGAAGCTGTAACTTGCATCCACCTATAATTACAAATACTGCTGGCCATCTTGACACCCCCTAAACAAAGAACCAAAACACCAGTAGCCTGCAGCAGGTTTTGTCCCCGCTGTGCTAAGCCATCTGCTTATGGTCTTAATAATACAATGTTAACAAAAAATTCTAGCGATATTTATAGAGATGACAACTCTGTGATGCTGCAAAATGTACACTCTACAGTATTTATAAAGAACATCTCTGGATTCTATAGTAGATGAGAAACGGATGAGGAAATTGAATCAGAAATTTTTTTTTAACTGAGATTTGGGTATATGTCTATACGACAAATTCATTGTCTTGAAAAAAAAAGTAGATCCAAGTAACTACATTTCTCACCATTGGGCTGGTTTAACTGCTCCATATGCTAGATGGGAAATTGTAGATCTAGCCCCATTAGCCCAAAGGCATTTTAACCTGTGAAAAGCCTAACTATTGCACCGTCTATTGTTCATTGACAACTTGTCAATTTACTTTCCGAGTAAGCATCTCATAAACATGGTAAGTAAGGCAGATACAACACAATTTTTCACACTTGCTGACTTTACTGCAAAATGCCTTATTTTCCATAGATGTGTGAAATGTCCCATCAGAATGGTGGCTGTGCAATGACCTTGAAAGATGTGCAGCGATAAAAAAAAGATCTTTAGCTTATGTATGTACATGGAATAATAGATATGAAATATTTAAAGTGCACTTTAGCAGAATAAGATAATGTATGGTTCATTTCCATGTGGACTTCTATAGCATGGGCTGGAGGATGAAGTAATCCTTTAACTGGTACTTTTCATTTATAGTATGGATAATATTGTTGGTGTATTGTTTGCGTTGTGTATGTGTAGGATGTGTATCATAGTTTAGAATAGCGATGTAGTCGATTCATTTCTTTCAAAGGAAAGAAAACTTGCTTTTTTTATGTAGATGTGAAGCAGCAATGATAACCTATAAATATACACTATAAAAAAGATGAATGCATGTGGCTCGAATTCAACAAACTCAGACTATACACATTCTGATCCAGAATAATCTCCCAAATCTGCAAGTACATTATTTTTACTGGCTTTAGTTGCACTCAAGTCTGTCTAAGAATTAGTTTTATTAATTTTTACATGTAAAATATACTTTACTGAATGTAACACATGGGTCCACATTTATCAAAAATGCAGGCGGTCTCCGGGTTATGTACAAGATAGGTTCCTTGGGTTTGTACTTAAGTTGAATTTTTATGTAAGTCGGAACGGTATATTTTATAATTGTAGCTCCAGACAAAAACATATTAGGGCAATAAAAGATTTACAGACTTATCGGGCACTGAACGATTACCCCTAAAAAGGGCTCCAATGGCATTTATTAGACAAACCTGCCACCAGATCTACCTTAACAGGTAAATCCAAGATGGTAGGTTTCCTTTAAATACACGTGCAAGCAATTTGCACATTCTTTTCAGTGCAAGGTCAGACAAAAAACTGTTGCAACGGCTCTAAAAAATCTCAGCCAAGGGCTGTGGCTATGGTTAAGGAGTTAGAACACCCTAGAAGGCAGACTGTGTTTCTTACTATTACTTGTGCATGCTTCTGAAATTCATAGAAAACAAAAGAACCTGTCCGTCATGATTCTGAGAATTCTCCATCTATATAAGACTCATGCACATCCACTTCTAACAGCATTTTAAGCATTGTTATCATCATTACACTCCAAGGGCATATCATCAATAAGGTCAAATAGGTTGTTTGTAAATGAGTCTATGAGAACAAGGTCTTTATGGGAAGGGATGATCTTCACAATTCCAAAGAGGTACAATGAGTTGTCTTCTCACGGTTCTGGTCTCCAAACTGATACAAGGATCAGCAGGCATGCCCAGAACCACATTAGGATGTTAGGAGGCTCACAGTTTGAACAGTGAATTTCCAAATTTTTAGGTAAATTCAGGTTTTCAATTTTTTAGATGACAATTCATGAATGAAACACACATCTCACATTTTGCTGCGCAGTTTCTTATGAGTAGGGCAATACCCCATTTGGGAGTGTGAACTACTTTAGAGGCCCAAAGCAGGGCACAGAACGGAAGGAGCGCTTTTGAGGTTTCAGAGAGTAGATTTTGATGACGTTTTCAGGTACTAGAACAGTGAACATTCCCCCCATAGATGATCATATTTTGGAAAGCATTTATTGTTTTATAGAAAATATATACATTGGCTGGGGTAAGGGAACATCTTGTGTTGGCCCCTAAATTGTATTTTTAGAAACGGTTAAAAAAACAAATACGCCCCATAGTTTGTTACACAGTTTCTCTGGAACGCAAAAATATCCCACGTATGATCACAAACTGCTGTATTGGAGCACAATGCGGTTTGGATTGGAATGGCAGACTTAGCTGGAACTGATTTCAGGTGCTATGGCTGAACCCCTAAGAAAGTAGGGCAGTAAGAATCTCCAAAGAGTGGGTCCATTTTAAAAACAAGACCCCTTAAGGATTACAATAACACAATATTTGGGAACGCAATACCCTGTTGTTTAACCTTTATTACCTTATTTTGTGTTTAACACACCAAAAAGCATAGATAACATGTTACTTATGTTCTATAGGTGAGTACGGTTACGACTATTTCCTATTTATATATTATGTTTGTGCTACAGAATAAAAACTCTTTTGGAGAGAAAACTTCCTTGGTTTTGCATTGCTGTCCAGTAAGTGGCGTACCATTTTATTATTTTAATGATTGAGCTGTTTTATGGCCTATTTTTTGTAAGACAGGTTGTAGTTTTTATTGGCATCATGCAGGAGAATATGTGACTTTTTGATCACTTTTTTGATAAAGTTTTTTGGTTGGATGTGCAAAAATCTAATGTTTTGCTCTGTTTTTTTTACGGGTTCAGTAATAATTACATTTTTTTTGTATAGGTCGTTACGGAAGTGGCGATACCCCGTATGTGTTGTTTGTGGTGATTTACACTTTTTATTGCATTTGGGAGTTTTAGGGGACTTTTATTGTGTATTAAATTTTTACTTTGTTTTACACTTTTTTTGTCCCCCTCTGGGACTTAAACAAGTGATCATTTGATCAATGATGTATGGCAGTGTATTAGAACAATCAGCCTATTCGTATGCATAGACTGACACTGGCACTGCCCCAGGAAGGACTCAACATGCAGTGAAACAAGGCAGCCCAGGTGTCCAATAAAGGATTGCCATGAAGTTGATCGGCAACCACGTACCCAGTGCATGGGTACTGATTGCCGTTTGGATAGGTGAATGACCCCTTTAGGTGCTGCTGTTATGTTTGATTGCGGCGACTATAGGGTGAAACAGCCAGGATTGCAACTGTTCATGCAGAGGCCTGGGTGTTATCTCAGAAGCAGAGGCCTCTCCATTTCCATGACTTTGGGGAACATCGTCATGCGTGAAATACAAGATCACCATGACGTTCCCCAATGTAAGGGGTTAAACGTTGTTTTACACATATTCCCTGGATTTCTTTGCCAGTGATTGTCCCTGTCTGGCTCAATGTTATTGTGATAGTTTTGTTTCACTGATACAACTTGATACCTCTGATACTCTTGAATAGCCTATCGTGTTTGACCCGGATTGCCTGACCCTTTCTCTTTCTCTGTATTTGCCTCTTGAACTTATCACTTATCTATCAATTACTTACATATAAATCCCTACTTGCTCTAAATATGCACCTCATGTTCTAGAAACCTGGGCATTCTAGAAGCAAAGTCCATACCCCTGTATAGAGGTTAAAGGGTGAATACTTGTAATACTTGCAGTGGCTAAAGCCAATTCTGACTTGTGCTCTTTTTCATTGAATGGAGTCAAGTAGACCACGACTCCATTCAGGATGCAAGCAAACTAAAAGCCAATAAAGTAGCGTCCTGTCAAGTATTTATAACATATCCTATGAGCATGTTCCAAAGATCTTAGTTGAGAATACCCCTTAAGACAGCTAACTGCCACAATTACAGCTAGGTATTCTTTTATTGTACCTTTTTTCTGTAGCTCCTAATAGATGCTCTTATAGTTAATTTTTACTCTTAGACTTGTCAACAGATACAATACTAAACCTAAGTCTTTCACATGGCATTCCTTTTAGTACTGTATTGCCATTATTGGCTCCTGTTGGACATATGGATATTGTTTCACCTGAATCTTTTTCTTTTGCACTTAAGACTTCTGACATATTCATGATTACTGTGATTGATTCAATCTATTCATTATGTTGCTGCTTATCTTCCCATTTTCCAGGCAACCTTTTCAATATGTCGGGTCTCAAAATGTTTAACATCTGTATTTATCTTTGTGTTTCAGACGGAATGCTAGACTTGATCTAATCAAGTTATTTCTAATTTGATTCTATGGCTATAGAATTGCACAAATGCATCTGAATATCTTTTTGGGTCTTTCATTTCTGTGTTAAGTGCCATTTTGTATTAAGATTCTGGTGTATTGGAAAAAATTGGATCCGAACATAAAAAATCTCATCTACTTCTTTAAAAACTTCTTCATAGATTATCAATTCCGAAGCTGCAATTACATCTATCTATGTCCTGATTGTTCACCTGATTCATATGATATCATTTCTTTAGGTCATTAAGACATAAATTGGGAAGATACTTTATATTGCAATAGATCATGGTATGTTTTACTATGTTTTTCACAAAGTATTTAAAAGACAACCCTACACATAAGAGAAAGTGCACTAATTTGGGCTAAATGGATTGGGGGCCTCCCAAGTCTGTCTTATTTGAAAGGGTCAGAAATGTATGAATTTCATCATGTCTGATCTGTTCTTGAACAAGCTTAGTCTTATTCTTCTCTCCCCATTTAAAACAATGACATGGGCGCTGTGGAACGGGTGTGGGCGACATGCTGCACATATGGTGGACCTGTGCAAAACTTACACCATTCTGGGATCAGGTATTTGAGGCATACAAACAAATGTCCGGAAAGCAAGTTAACCCCTCTCCTGAAATTGCGCTTCTCTCAGTTCTTCCAGGGCCGATCGGTACTCAAAAAAAGGATATTCTGAGATTCTGCTTGGTGGCTGCTAGAGCGGTGATACCACGCCATTGGCGCTCCTCTGTCTGCCCATCCTCTTCAGAATGGGCCCGAGAAATGTCTCACCTTTTTCTCATGGAAGAGCTAGCAACGGTGTCTCCAGATACCCATGAGCGATTTTTAAAGGTGTGGGAGCCCTGGATACGCTTTAGGGAATCCGGGGAATTTAAGATCCTCTTTGGGGACTAGATCCACCGACCAGCCCCCCGGTCTCCATTGTTTTCCTTGTGGTCTCTTTTGCCCCTCCTGCTCCTTCTGCTCTCCCTCCCCCTGCTTCCCTCCCCCTCCCTCCCCCCCTGTTGTGTGACCCCATGTGCGGTATGTTTGTGGAATATTCACTATATTGGTTTGGTTTGTGTTATTGCTAGTTAACATAAGACTTAAGGTACGGTTATCAGAATACAACCCATGGGGTTCCGTACCCCCTTCATGGTTTCCTTTACAATTGGGGCGGAAGCAGTGTATGATAGTAACAACTATGCTATGGGCAATGCATGTCTAGTTCTTTTTATTCTCCCCTTTATCGTCCATTCTCCATGTTGCGCACACTAAACGTGCCTTAATTTGTGGACGGCCCTGCATATATATGTTTTGCCCTGTTTACCGATACCTTGTCACTTGTCTTAACATAATGCTCATGGTATAACTTATCTTGGAATTATGTTAAATTCCCGGTACGCTGCACTATATCATATTATATCATACATTATGTTTTTCTTTTTCTATGTTCTTGTTTTGTACTGTTTTACATTGTTTACTGTTTATTGTACATCTTTGTCTTTCAACAATAAAGAGATTCAACATAAAACAATGACATGCCCGATTTCAGAATGCAAGGGACGTATTACCTGCTGGGAAAAGGGGCATCAGTGAACAGCCATTGAGAATGGGAATATTAGGTAATTTAAAAATGGACTATTTATTGCAAAATATTTAGCCATTTTTTGTGGATTTACAAGAACCCCCTATATACTGTATATATTAGACTATTGTGATGAGGATACAGTTCTATAAGTCTAGGTACTTATTTGTGACTTTTCTAAGCCTCTTAGAATTTAGCTTTTTCTTTAAGCATATGACCTTTAAGTAAAAGACATAATCCATTGCAGGACCTGATACTGTATCTTTGACCATCATATTATAGTTTCTGATGAGTATCTCATATAAATGATTATCTACTCTCTCTATATATACTTCTAAGATGGAACAACGCTTTCCATCTGCTGCTCTTCTGTCTATTATCCTGTATCCTTCTAGAGCATTTGGTCTTTATTTTTAAGGGCGACTTCATATTATTGACTCTTCCATATCTTTTTAGTGCATCTGACGTTGTATATCACTATCTTCTACTTTGTGTGTTCCATTCTATTATTCCTATGATATTGCAATATCTTGCTTTTCTTTCCACCTCCATGATGACTAATTTACCGTATTATTTACTTTCTTTTTTCCTACCTCTTCCTCTGACTGCTATGGTTTATTAGGGATCAACACCAAAGGTTCTTGTCTCTTTTTCTTTAGACAGCCTCTTCTGGATAACCTTTCTGCAGATTTTGCTTACAGGAGCAGTACCAAATTAAATACCTCATCCTAGGAAAAACATGCATATAAGTTTTCCAGGATGACATGATGTGGGATTAAAACAAAACCAGTATGTATATCTGTTCCAAAAGGAACAAAATCCCAGCTGTAGACAGCACTGTTTCGATATGTTTGCTTCTCTTCAGTACAGTGTAGGGAACTAGTTTGACTGAGTAAAAGGCTTTTGACTAGAGTCAGGGAGTAAGAGAACTGCTCATGGAAATTTTGAATATTAAGGCCCCATATTTTTCCAGAAAACCCCCAGTGGAGCGTCAATGGCTATAAGTCTCCACTGGCCTACAAGGCGACCTTAATTGGCAAAGTCTCCATAAACAGAACTCTTACCCCATGCCTCTTCCCATGATTGCCACTTGCAGGACCCTATACCATTTATTATACATCAGAAGCTCATTAGAAAATGTGTATTTTGTATAGGAACTTAGTAATAACTCACTAGTAAAAAATAAGGTAAAGGGTACATTATGCCCAAAATACAGAATAGAGGCCAAACAATCAATAAACCCCGTAAAAAGACCCTGATAAATCTTTCGGTCAGTTTACATCTCAGTTGTATCATCAGTTTTTGATTAGTTCTTTAGAGCCAAAACCAATTGTGATCCAACAGCACATTTTCCATTATACTTTATATTTGTGTATCTATTACTGGTTTTAGTGCAAGAAGCAAAAAAAAAAAAACCTGCTGGAAAAACTGAGATAGATAGATAGTATTTCTAATACCATAATGTGAAGTTACCTGCACCTCACCTTTGATTCGATATGAGCCTCTATTGCCTACTGAGCCCTGTAGCAGATGCTATGCCTGTTACCCTAGAGATTTAGAGCTTCTAGTGACTTTATATAACATTGACTTCCATTACACTATACAGCATCTGTTCTAATGTATCTAAAGACCTCACACTTCACAGACCTCCTACGTGAACTGTTACTGAACTTCACATCAATTAACACGACGCATAAGAAGATACAATATTAACAGATAATTATAGGTCACCTTGTTAAATGTTCTTATATTCGGTATTTGAATAAAAGATGTTTGGCACTCATTTTAGGATTTTATTGCAAAGGAAGAACAAATATAGATGATTCAAAGATATACGTTTATATTTAAAAAATAAAATAAAAAAACTTTTAATAGACATTCAGCTCTTACCAGCTAAGTCCTAGACAACTGGATTGTGTTGTCAGGTCATATTTAAAGCCCGTCATTAAAAAAAAATACACAGACAGACTTGTGCCACAGATTTATATGCATGCCCATGTCCCTGGGTGCACTGCATGTTAATGTTTCACAAAGTCAAGAAAAGTTCATCCTGTGATCAAGGTCTCTGGACTTATTCCAAGAATATGTCATTCACAAGGATTGTGTTAAATATACAAAGGCTAAGACTTCAGTCTCTACCCATGTGCCTGTCGACTCACATGGGCTCTCAGCCGTCATTGGGGCTGGTTCACGTCATGGCTGCTTGTTGTCTGATACCATAAACCACATGACAGATGAGGCTTTTTCCTGTAAAGTAGAACAATTTCAGATTGTCATTTCATCCTAGTGTAATGGGAAAGGTAAATAAGATAGATAGACACTAAAAAGGCAGCTAAATGATTTCCCCTTTAGAAACCACAGTATCCCAAACGAATTTAGATATTTAAAGGGGTTTCCCACCAGACAAGTTAGTCCCTATCCACAGGATAGGGCCTAACTTTCTGATCGGTGGGGTCTCAGTAATGAGACTCCCACAGATCAAGAGAACAGGGGGTCCGAAGGGTTCCGGGTCCCTCCTTCAGACCCCTTGTCGTTCCCCTAGATGAATGAAACAGACTGCCACGCATGTCCGTTCTGCTCCATGCATCTCTTTGTAGCTGACGGAGATTGCCATTGAGACCCCCACCAATTAGCAAGTTAGGTCCTATCCTTGTTTGGTGGGAAAACCACTTTAAGAAGTTAGGATTTATTTTGAAAGTTGGTGTTCTAGTGGTTTTATATGGATGAGAATTCAAAATTGTGGGGCAGATTTATTAATCTGTTTATGACACAATTCTGAACTTCTACAACTAGTGCACTAAAAGGGCCATGACCTATGAAAATGGCCATTGTCTCAGTGCACCAAGACATTATATAGGGGCAAATTTATTAAAAGTACGGTCATTTTGTCCTAGTTTTATGGCATAAAATAATCCAACTAATAGCAGGTGGAAAGTATGACTAGACAGTCTAATACTGGGACAGGTTTATCATCCAGCATCAGACTCTTATATGTATACTGTGCAGCATAAGACTCTCTAGTCTAACTGTGCACTTACATCTTACCGTACCACCGTACTTTTAATAAATTTGCCCCTATATGTTTTTACTTTTATATTTTGCTACATTATAAATGGTTTGTCCACTTTCAGAAAATAATTGATATTCTTTGTGTTATGAAAAGATAGACAATTTTCCAATAGACTTTCCATAACAATGCCTTATGGTTCTCTAGATCTCTGCTTGCTTTCTTTGGTGTTTATCTCCAGTGTACAAAACCCAGTCATGATCATGTGATGTCACACAGCTGCATGGCTCGTTATATCACACAGCTGTGTGACATCACATGACCAGGGACAGATTTCTATCTACTGGAAGTAAACAATGACGTTTCCTGTTGAATGACAGCAAGCAGAGATCTGGAAAACTGTGAGGAATTGATACAGAAAGCGTATTGGAAAATTGTATAACTCTTCATTTCACAAACAATATCAATTATTTTCTGAAGGTGGACAACCCCTTTAAGTTTTAGATTCTTAATAACTAGTGTTCATGTTACAGGTAACCAATGTAACTTGGTGATATACTGTGTGTACTGCTATTTTGTTATTTTACAAAAGTACATTGATATACAGTATTTGTCTTTTCACAACTCTAGAACTGGTTTGTCACTCTCATATGCAGATCTGTCATCTGTCAGTAATGTAAAAATGACTACAGTGAATACTGGAAAAGGAACCTGGTGTAGAAAGGAAGAAAACCTTTGTGAGCAGTAGTGGATTATAATATAGGTGGTTTTGGTGGTAGCCTGGGGCCCATGGCTACCCATACCACCAAATGTTATACTTAGAAGAACCTTCACCCATGAAATCCTTGCACATCTGTTCCTGCTCTCAATTCACATATACATTTGAAGAGCCATTTCAAGGACCTTTCAAGGTCCTCCAAAGGTCCTGAAACTGCAGAATGAAAGTAGGCAAAAGGGATGCATCTTTCATCTCCAAGAAGCCTGACTTTAGTACCATATATGAATTGCAGACTTGTAGGGGCTAGAATACTGATACAGCCCAGGGTCCTTGGCAGTCTTAACCCCTTAATGCCAAAGCCACTTTTCACCTTCCTGACACGGCCCATTTTTTCAAATCTGCCCTGTGTCACTTTAAATGGTTATAGCATTGAAACGCTTTAACATATCCAATTGATTTTAAAATTTTTGTCTCGTGACACTTTGTACTTCATGTTAGCTTAAAAATTTTGGTGGTATGTTTTGCATTTATTTATGAAAAAATCAGATATTTGGTGAAAATTTGGAAAAATTCTTGATTTTCGAACTTCAAAATGTTCTACTTTTTCCATACATAGTCATAACCGCAAAAAAACGTAATAACTAACATTCACTAAATGTCTTCTTTATGCCTCCATGGTTTTTTATACATACTCTTATTTTTGTAGGATGTTATGGGGTTTGAACATTAGGTGCGATTTTTCACATTTTCATAAAAAATGTAAAATCCTGCTATTGAGGGACCTGCTCAGGTTTCAAGTCACTTTGAGAGGCCTTAATAAAAGTAAAACCCCATAAATTACCCCATTATAGAAACTACACCCCTCAATGTACGTAAAACAACTTTTATGAAGTTTGCTAACCCATTAATTTTTTTACAGGGGATAAAATAAAATCGGATACAATTTTGAAAGTAAAATTTTTTTGGCTAAATTAATGTGTTTTTCAAAAAATGTACAAATTCTCAGAGGATAAAATACCAAAACGCTCCACAGAATTTGATACCCAATCCCTCCCGTGTATAACAAAACCCCATATGTGGTGATAACCTGCTGTATGGGCACACGCCAGGGCATCGAAGGGAAGCTGCGCCATTCAGAGCAGATTATGCATTGTCACCTTTTATAGGCTATACAACCTTTACTTTTTGGCAATTTGGACATATAAGGGCTTATTTTCTGCGACATGAGATGCACTTTACAAATACTTCATTTTAGTGGGTAAGTAGCTTATTGATGAGATTTTATTAACTCTTGAATGTATGGGTGAAAAGAAAATTGTCAATTTTGTTTTACTTTCTTTTAGTATTTTATTGGGGGTCGTACACTGTACACTAAAAATATTATATTATCTGCATTCTATAGGTCACTACGATCACGGTGATACCTCATTTACATAGTTTTTCATTTATTTTTACAATTTTACTGGATAAAAACTAATATAGAGGAAATCTCATTTGTTTTTGCATCGCCATTTTTTCAGAGAGATAACTTTAATATTTGTTGGTTGACAGAGCTAGTTTAGGGCTTGTTTTTTACGTGTTGAGTTGTTCTTTTCAGTGGTACCATTTTGGCGCACATAACCTTTTTTGATGAACATTTTTGTGTAGAGATTTTATGAAAAATGTACATGTTTTTCGGGTTTTGTTTTTACGGTGTTATCCGAGCAGGTCCAATAATGTTTATGAGTTATTGTACGGATTATTACGGACGCGGCGATACCAAATATGTGGGTTTTTTTGGTGATTTTGTATTTTTTCACTTTATTACATGTATATTTTTAATTTTTTTAATTTACTTTTACAGGTTAGCTTGAACAAGCGATCCACTGATCACTTGTTCAAGCTCTTCTTTACTTTACACGGTGTAATACAGATGTATTACACTGTCTAATGTAATGCTGCGCATGCTCAGTGTGTTACAGCCGGGTCCTGCAAGAAGGCAGGACCTGGCTCCCGGAAGAGGATCGCAGAACTGCGATCGGAACAGCAGACCCCCCTCAATAAGCGTCGCGGGGTGCGGGTCCAATTCACTTTAAATGCCCCTAACACGCCGCGGTCAGGTTAGGGGATAACACCCGCGATTGGAGAAATTTCCGTTCGCGGGTGTTAGAGGCAGGTGTCAGCTATAATATAACGTAACAGTACTGCAAATTGCGGAACGCACCTCCCGCGATGCAGTACTATTACGTCAAATGTCGGTAAGTGGTTAATCCGTCCCTGTCCATGAGTATTGGAAAAAGTGAGTAGTGAGAATTGTCTATTCTGAATACTAGGAAATAGTGTGGGGATATTTATCAGAAGTGGTAAAACTGTTCTAGTTGCCCATGGTATCCAATCAGAGCTCAGCTTCCATTTTATAGAACATAAAATGGCAGAAGCGTGTCGCACGCAGAAGTGGTGCACTCTGTTGGGGTAAAGCAGGGAGCGCCAGATTCATGAAGAATGTGCGCCAGAAATCATGAATCTGGCACACCCTGCAGTATACACAGGCAAAGTGCATTTAGTACAGTTTGCCCTGTTCTAAGTAAATGTGCCCCATTGGGGCTCATTTACTAAGGGCTCCGTGATCAGACGATCAGATTTTGGCGCAATCGCACCGGCTTTCACGCGGGGGGGGGGGGACCTGGCCTTCGGACAATCCAACGTATTCTGAAAAACCGCAGAATTTAAAAAACCAAAATGTGTCGCGAGATCAAGCACTTACATGCACCGAGAAGAAGCAGGTGAACTCCGGCGGACCTCAGCAAAAATTTTGGTGGTATGTTTTGCATTTATTTATGAAAAAATCAGATATTTGGTGAAAATTTGGAAAAATTCTTGATTTTCGAACTTCAAAATGTTCTACTTTTTCCATACATAGTCATAGCCGCAAAAAAACTTAATAACTAACATTCACTAAATGTCTTCTTTATGCCTCCATGGTTTTTTAATACATACTCTTATTTTTGTAGGATGTTATGGGGCTTTGAACATGGTAAAAAATGCAAAATCCTGCTATTGAGGGACCTGCTCAGGTTTCAAATCACTTTGAGAGGCCTAAATAAAAGTAAAACCCCATAAATTACCCCATTATAGAAACTACACCCCTCAACGTATGTAAAACAACTTTTATGAAGTTTGTTAACCCATTAATTTTTTTACAGGGGATAAAATAAAATCGGATACAATTTTGAAAGTAAAATTTTTTTGGCTAAATTAATGTGTTTTTCAAAAAATTTACAAATTCTCAGAGGATAAAATACCAAAACGCTCCACAAAATTTGATACCCAATCCCTCCCGTGTATAACTCTTGAATGTATGAGTGAAAAGAAAATTTGTTTTACTTTCTTGATACCTCATTTACATAGTTTTTCATTTATTTTTACAATTTTACTGGAGAAAAACTAATATAGAGGAAATCTCATTTGTTTTTGCATCGCCATTTTTTCAGAGAGATAACTTTAATATTTGTTGGTTGACAGAGCTAGTTTAGGGCTTATTTTTTACGTGTTGAGTTGTTCTTTTCAGTGGTACCATTTTGGCGCACATAACCTTTTTTGATGAACATTTTTGTGTAGAGATTTTATGAAAAATTTACATTTTTTTCGAGTTTTTCGGGTTTTGTTCACCGAGCAGGTCCAATAATGTTTCTGAGTTATTGTACGGATTGTTACGGATGCGGCGATAACAAATATGTGGGGTTTTTTTGGTGATTTTGTATTTTTTCACTTTATTGCATGTGTATTTTTAATTTTTTAAATTTACTTTTACAGGTTAGCTTGAACAAGCGATCCACTGATCACTTGTTCAAGCTCTTCTTCACTTTACACAGTGTAATACAGATGTATTACACTGTCTAATGTAATGCTGCGCATGCTCAGTGTGTTACAGCCGGGTCCTGCAAGAAGGCAGGACCTGGCTCCCGGAAGAGGATCGCAGAGCCCCGGGACACTGGCAGTCCCGGGGCTGCGATCGGAACAGCAGACCCCCCTCGGTAAGTGCCGCGGGGTGCAGGTCCGATTCACTTTAAATGCCCCTAACACGCCGCGGTCAGGTTAGGGGATAACACCCGCGATTGGAGAAATTTCCGATCGAGGGTGTTAGAGGCAGGTGTCAGCTATAATATAGCTTGAATCTTGACGTAACAGTACTGCAAATTGCGGGAACGCACCTCCCGCGATGCAGTACTATTATGTCAAATGTCGGTAAGTGGTTAATCCGTCCCTGTCCATGAGTATTGGAAGAAGTGAGTAGTGAGAATTGTCTATTCTGAATACTAGGAAATAGTGTGGGGAGATTTATCAGAAGTGGTAAAACTGTTCTAGTTGCCCATGGTATCCAATCAGAGCTCAGCTTCCATTTTATAGAACATAAAATGGCAGAATTGTGTTGCACGCAGAAGTGGTGCACTCTGTTGGGGTAAAGCAGGGAGCGCCAGATTCATGAAGAACGTGCGCCAGAAATCATGAATCTGGCACACCCTGCAGTATACACAGGGTGTATTTAGTGCATTTAGTACAGTTTGCCCTGTTCTAAGTACATGTGCCCCATTGGGGCTCATTTACTAGGGGCTCCGCGATCAGACGATCAGATTTTGGCGCAATCGCACAGGCTTTCACGCGGGGAAGGGGGGGGGACGTGGCGTTCGACAACCGTACGTATTCGGAAAAACCGCAGAATTTAAAAAACAAAATGTGTCGCGAGATCAAGCACTTACATGCACCGAGAAGAAGCAGGTGAACTCTGGTGGACCTCAGCGCAGCAGCTACACCTACTGATTGGATTGGATACCATGGGCAACTAGAACAGTTTTACCACTTCTGATAAATCTCCCCCACTATTTCCTAGAATTCAGAACAGACAATTCTCACTACTCACTTCTTCCAATACTCATGAACAGGGACGGATAAAGACTGCCAAGGACCCTGGGCTGTATCAGTATTCTAGCCCCTACAAGTCTGCAATTCACATATGGTACTAAAGTCAGGCTTCTTGGAGATGGAGATGGAGATGCATCTCTTTTGCCTACTTTCATTCTGCAGTTTCAGGACCTTTGGAGGACCTTGAAAGGTCCTTGAAATGGCTCTTGAAATGTATATGTGAATTGAGAGCAGGAACGAAGGATTATTGAAAGTAAAAGAAAGGAGGCTATGGTCTGAAAGTAGAAGGGAAGAATTAGTAAAATTAGATATTGAAGATGGTCGGGAGAAGACCAGATCGAGTATGTTTCCCTAATTATGAGTGGGGGAATCACAGAGTTGTGAAAGACCTAGAGAAGTAGTTAGTGCTAAGAGGTGATAGGCAGGAGGTCAGTAGTTCAAATAAAGCAGTAGACAATCCTATTCAATGAAGCTAACATGCAATACCACATCCACCTTGTACACAGATGTAGCTTATATAGCAGTGGTGGAACAATAATCTCTTGGGGCTCTCTCACACTGGCATTGGTGCTCAGCTTTAGTTACCCATCCGTTGTGTCTAAGTTTTTCTTCCGTTTGGTCTGAGTTTTATCATCAGACCTGGTTTTTAGGTGACTCATAGACTCTTATTGCTTTCCGTGATCCGAATCAGTGATAAACATAGGACATGTTTCATAATCAGTGAAAATATAAGCCAATGTGAGAGCACTCCTAGAAATGAATGGCTTTGTGAGGCGTCCATGGAAATCACTGAACCGCAGACGTGAAAAACAACACCAATGTGAAAGAGCTCTTGGGACTATAATTGCCTTCGTTTAGTTATACCCAGTATCACCTCTGTCTGGACATCAAAGCAGTTAACAAATAAGCATGCGTGTGCTGTTCTTGCTAAAAATACTGCCCTGCCCCTGATTACTCAGGTGCCACTATCACGTTAAACCCTTAAACTTGAGTGAAATACGATAAAAGAACATTTTTCTAAAGGGCATTTTTAAGGATTTATTTCCGTAAGGGCCGGTCCTATGCTCACATCAGAATACTGATTATTAGTCATTTTACTACTTACCGAACCTGCAGAACATTTAAATGAGCACCCCATCACCTTTATGTATTGTGTAATGGCCATGTAAAATAGAAAATGTTCCAATTAAGTCTAATTATGGGATAATAATTGTAGATTGTTAATTACAGCAGATGACGTGTATAGGTGAGTCTTCGCTGGCTCCCTAATTGTAATGTAGATGTTCTTATCCTGTAGCTGAGTTATTGATGATGACTCCTATGTCAAGCTGAATAATTGAAACCATTTATTTAAAGAACACCTGGCCGCCGGGGCTTTGAAGTGAGCGGGCCTGCACAACGTCAACCATGTCATCAAGCAGAATGGCAGATTTCACTACAATGAGGGGGATTAGAGCAGCTGACAACTGGGAAAAAGCAATCTAGACAACATTTCTTTCAACTGTAGCTGGCATGTCAGTAAAACAAGGCCAGAAACATTTAGCTGTTTCAATGATCAATCCCGTTATCAACATTATTAACATAAATCAACAACTTTTAGTAAATTCTAAGATTTGTTTACAACGTATTATGTCTATTTCCATCATTGGAAAGTGTGGAATTGTATTTTTTAATTTTTTTGTGAGCTATTGCTGATGCAATATCGATGGTATAAGTAATAGATAGTGAGGCTTATCTGCTAAGGGTCCCGCGGGTGCATTTCCAATGGGTTTTCTGATGTTTTCGGGGATTGCACCACTGGGACAGGCATTTAGAAGAGGATTGTGTCGTACACGCCGGCTTTCATGCAACAGAAATCAGGGGGCAGGCCGTCAGACGCCCCGACGGATTCGGACTGAGCGCAGGATTTAACTTTAAAATTGTGTCACAAGACATGCACTTACATACATCGGGAAGAAGAAGGTGAACTCAATGTCAATTTCAGGAATGTGCCAGTGGCACATTGTAATAGATGAGTAGTAAAATCCCCATATACTGCCATACTGTAGTATGGCTGTATATAGTAGTATCAATCAGACAACCTAGGGTTAAATAGGAAAAATATTTAAAAAATAAATAAAAAAAGTTAAAACAAAATAAATAAAAAAAAATCCCTGAAATTCAAATCACCCCCTTTCCCTAAAACTGCCATAAATATAAATAAACAGTAAAAATCATAAACATGTTATGTATTGCCGTGTCCCAAAATATCTGATCTATCAAAATATAATAACTATTATTCCCAGCATTTAACACCCAAAGTCAAAAATTTCACTTTTTATCCATTTTACAACATAAAAAAATGTATTAAAAAGTGATCAAAAATTCCTCAAAATGAAGAAAGTCCTATTAGAGCAAAATATGAACCAAATATGTAATATAAATACCGGCAATGTTGCTATAGTGAAAAAAGGCACCAACAGTATGAAGAGTGCTACGCTCAGAAAGCAAATAACCAACAAAAGAAAAAAAGTGAGCATGTGTTACTAAAAAATATATATAAAGTTTATTGATATGCATTAAAAATAGAACAATACTATGCCTAATGTCCATTGAATATTGATGCTGCCCAGCACCCTGTTGGCCTCTGCCTTGTAACTACCCAGAATTATGCGATGTTCTATTTTTAATGCATATCAATAAACTTTATATATATTTTTTAGTAACGCATGCTCACTTTTTCTCTTTTGTTGGTTAATCCCTCAAAATGGTAGCATTGAAAACGTCATCTCATGACGCAAAAAATGGCACCACACACAGCTCCATACTCTTAAGCATGAAAAAGTTATTAGCTCCAGAACATTGAAAAAAGGAAGTTTTTTTTTGTCTAGGAGTTTTTAGTTTTTGTAAATGTATGAAAACATTATAAATTTGGTATACCTGTCATCGCACTGACCCAAAGAATAAAGGAGACATGTTATTTGGGGCGCACAGTGAAAACTGTAAAATCCAAGCCCACAAGAAAACGGCGCAAATTCGTTTTTTTAACCAATTTCACTGCACTTGGAATTTTTACCGACTTCCCAGTACACGGCATGAAATACTAAACACCATCACTATGAAGTGCAATTTGTTACGCACATGACAACCTCACACAGCTCTGTACATGGAAAAATTAAAAAAGTTGGGGAGGGAAACATGAAAACTCAAAAACGAAAAAGGGCCTGGTCATTAAGGGGTTAAAAGTTGTGGCAGAGCAGGGAGCAGTAGGTGAGCAGTGAGCTACTGCTTTAATTGTTGTTTTGGCACTTTGAGATAAAAAGTGTGGGTTTGGGTTGTAATGTTGATATTCAATCTCAAAAAAAGTTCATCATTTACCAAAACAGTTTTTGAAGGAATTCAGCAGGAGGGAGGGAGGGGAGGATGTGCCAGACATCTCATCACTTCTTATGGATATAGGATTCTTTCTCTTCATATAAGCCCAGATAGGCTTGATGTTAAGCTCTGTTGTGCTAAGCACTTAATGGAAAAGGTGATCATCACAACAAATATTGTTTTCATTTATTTATTTTTTTAATTATATTGCTAATTGAGGAAAATAAACTATTAAAGGAAATCTATCATTTGTTTTCATGTATTATGAACCAAACATACCTTGAGAATGATCTAGCTACACTGATGCAGACAAAAAAAACAATCATAAAATTATGATAATGAGGATCTGTCACTCTGGGGCTGGCTCAGTGCTTCTACTCACCCTAATTATCCACTGCTCCAGCATTGTCCTGCCCAACATAAGCGGAGAATACTTATCAATATGTTGCCCCTGACAGGCAGAAGCAATCGATCCCCCAATTGTTTAGTATGAGTCATCCAGCTCAGTTCTGTCTGCAAAGTTCAGGAAGCTCTGTGTAATGTGTTTATGTAGACAGCCAGAATGCACACAGCTTCCCCATGGCACTACATTTTTTGTAATTGTAAAATTATTAAATTTAATAAATTTTATTAAACAAGATATGTTTCTGCAGCAGTGTAGCTTCAGTATTCTCACGGTATGTTTGTTCACAATGCATAAAAACAAATGGTAAATTCCTTTAAAACTTCTTTTTTTGTAAAGCATTCTATTTTTTTCCAGACTGACATAAAACTGTATACAAAATGTACATGAAAATGTATATACATACACGTGTATACATATATTCGAGCATAAATGGACACATACAAATGTAACAATAATAATAACTTTTACATAGCGCCATCATATTCTGCAGTGCATAACAGATTATGGGGCAAATATGCAAGTGAAATAAGATATTACAGGTAAAGTTCTGCAGGTAAAGTTCTGCAGACTATGATGGCGCTATATTTATAATCATTATAATAATAATAATATAGCTTTATTTCTATAGCGCCATCGTATTGTGCAGCGCTGTACATCGCATGGGGGGACAAGACATTACATAATCAGATGAAACAATAGATTTAATCATTATAATTCTTATAATTTTTTATTGTTTCATGTGAAAACTCTGTAACTTGTTATTTTGCCTTTATGTGTATCCCACGATCTGTAGAGCTCTGCTGTATATGATGGCGCTATATCAAGAATTATTATTATTTTTGTAAGAAAGTGGAAGTGATTGGCCATCATCTCCATCGAAATTCTCCATCACATACAAATTACCCAGGCCTAATTACCTTATCACCTACCTAGATAAAACCCACACAGCACAGGGTCAGCACAGTGTCTCAGTGGTTAGTATTACAGCCTTGCAGAACTGGGGACCTGGGTTCAAGTCCCAGGGTGAACATCTGCAAAGAGTTTGTATGTTCTCTCTGTGTTTGTGTGGGTTTCCTCCGGGTCCTCCAGTTTCCTCCCACACTCCAAAACATACTGGTAGGTTGATTAGACTGTGAGCCCCATTGGGGACAGGGACTGATTCGGCAAGCTCTGTGAGCACTAAATAAATAAAGGAATTATTATTATTAGGGGAATATGCCAACTCTCCTGCAGTGTAATAATGTTACTTGCTAAGTTACTTAAATTTGAACATTTTAGTAAAATCGAATACATTAAAGTTTAAAGACTGTGTAGAGATAATGGGTTGCAGGGAAGGGTTAATACACAGAGCCGGTAGCATATAGTACAGTTAAGTTATCCACTAAAGACTTAACTGGTCAGGCCAAATTTATTTTTCGAGTGAATGGAGCATGGAGTGTAAGCTGAACATTGTGCTGTGTTTTAAGGTCTCTTTAACCTGTCTGTACAAATTGCATAAATCACAGCAGTAAAGTCTTTCATAGCGGGGGCTGCAGAGTGCTGACCAGTTTTTGACCTCTCATTCTGGGCCCCAAATGACCCCAGTCTGGAAGTTCATGCAGTCAATAGCAGGTCACGGAGGGCAGTTGTTGAGCCAGTTTAATTCCAGTTTGATTGCAAGGTCAAAAATGCATAACAGGTACATGTCCATGTAAGGAAGCACAAACTAATTTGGGGAAACATCTGGCACCAGCAACCTTTAACTTTTACCTATAAACTGGAGGATCAGACACCTCTTTTTTTTTCTTCCTTTCATTTCAGAATGTTGGAGAAATCTCACTTTCTGTATCCGGATTATATGTGTGTAACGTCGAATGAAAAACACATTGCTTTACCGTCATCTTACTGCTCTCTCATTGTACATTTGCACGTGCATGAAAGATGCACAGATGAGAAATATATTTTATGTCGTTATTTTAGTTTAGGTATTTGGTTTAGTTAGATTCCCTATCCTAGAGAAATGATTTCTTATATTTATTGCAATAAAAATTTGAAAACATGCAAAAAAAATGCAATTTCATTATGTTTCATGATTAATATATTTTATTAAATAGTTAATTTATTAGTCATTGAGAGAGAACAAATAATAAGTACATATCTGGTGACTGCATTTGTAAAAATCTGAAAACACTATTGAGGTTATTGGGAAAAAAGGGACAAAATATATTTTTGTAATTATTTGAGTTAATAATAAACTTGATAGATCTATTGTAACCATGAGCAACTGGAGATGGCCAGCAAGAGATGATTAAATATTACAACATTTGCTTAAAGTGTTTCAAAAGGTACGGTTCAATAAATACACATTTATTTATTTTCTTATTTAACCCCTTCCCGCCGCAGCCCTTTTTCGTTTTTGGGTTTTAATTTTTCACTCCCCACATTCAAAAGTCTGTAACTTTTTTCCATGTACAGAGCTGTGTGATGGATTATTTTCTGCGTAACAAATTACACTTCAAAATGGTGGTATTTAATATTCCATGCCATGTAGTGGGAAGCGGGAAAAAAATTCCAAATGCAGTGAAATTGGCAAAAAAACACATTTGTGCCGTATTCTTGTGGGCTTGGATTTTACGGATTTCACTGTGCGCCCCAAATCACATGTCTACTTTATTCTTTGGGTCGATATGATTACGGGGATAACAAATTTATATAGGTTTTATAATGTTTTCATACATTTAAAAAAATTACAACCTCCTGTACAAAATTTTTTTTGGGATTTTGCCATCTTCTGGCGCTAATAACTTTTTCATACTTTGGTGTATGGGGCTGTGGGTGATGGCATTTTTTTGTGGATTTTGATGACATTTACAATGTTATCCTTTTTAGGACTGTATGACCTTTTGATCACGTTTTATAGAATTTTTTATTTTTTTTTAAATGACAAAAAAGTGCCATTTTTTACTTTTCCGCGATTTTCCGTTACGGGGTTAAACAGAGTGAAAAACCATTGTCATATTTTGATAGATCAGGCTTTTTTGGATGCAGCGACACCTAATGTGTTTATGATTTTTACTGTTTATTTATATTTATATCAGTTCTGGGGAAAGGGGGGTGATTTGAATTTTTAGTTTTTTTATTATAATTTTTTTAACTTTTTTTTATTTTTACTATTTTTTTCAGACTCCCTAGGGTAATTTAACCCTAGGGCAGTGATGGCAAACCTTTTAGAGACCGAGTGCCCAAACTACAACAAAGACCCGCTTATTTATCGCAAAGTGCCAACACAAAAATTTAATTTGTGATTTATACTCCCTTCTCTCTCACAGTTTTTATTGATACCAGCACCCTGAGGACACAAAGCAGAAAATAGTCCCAGGTACAGCTGTCACTTTAAAATAGCTCTGTGCACAGCAAGTCCTGGGCTGTCTGGGACTGCAGGAAGATACCTGGAGTCATCTCTGGTGATGGCCCGAGTGCCCGCAGAAAGGGCTCCGAGTGCCACCTCTGGCACCAGTGCCATAGGTTAGCCATCACTGCCCTAGGGTGTCTGTACGATCCTATCATATACTGCCATACTACAGTATGGCAGTATATGTGTATTTTACTACTCATACATTACTGTGTGCTGATAGCACATTCTATTGAATGGGTTAACCCAAAGTAGCTGCGGGTCTTCGTGAGAAGCTACCATGGCGACGGATCGCCACTCCCCGATGACATCACGGGTGTTACCGGTAAGCCTTTGCTGCAATATGTAGCAAAGACTCACTGGCTATGGAGAGGGCTCGGCCCGCGAGCCCTCTCCATGCACCGGGACCCGACATGTGACGCACTATGTACATCACATGTCAGTAAGGGGTTAAAGGTCCTAGTTAATTGTGGTAAATTTCACTATTTTTTTTTCATCCCCCCCACAGCTTTGAAATGAACGACAGTGGTGGCATACGCCATTTTAAAAAAATAATGCTGATGAAAATAATAAATCTTATTCCACAATGCTTTAAGGATCATAGGGTTATTTGTGCAAAGCACAGCAGAAATAAATCAGATTGCCTGAAAATGGCAGATTTATACCGAATCACAGAGCTAATTCTCTAATTAGAGTTATACGACTGTATTTTTCTTTCACATAACCAACAGACTGTAGACTTCAGATAACTTAGGGATTCTCATTGGAAGTGCCAAGGCAATAGGCAGGTACCATACTTAATAGAGCATGGGTCAAGTGGAAAATAGGTATGTAGGTAAGTGTAAGTAGGTAAGTGTATACAAACACATTATACCATACAGATCCTATGCTCCGGAGTGATGTAATAAGAACCCCATTGAACCCTTTTGCACATGACTCTTTAAGAGACCTAGATAAGACCTAGATAAGCCAAATTTAAACAACACACACTGTTGTAGAACGCCAGACACTGATCACAAAAAAGGGGGAAATAAGATTTAACCTTTAGTCCTAAAAAACAAAAAAAGTCTTAAGGTAATTTCTAGATAATCCTTATCTTCCATTCTTTCTTATTAATTATAATTGAATGTCCTACTAAATAGTTAAAACTTTCCTAGTTAAAACTTTGTTCACAATGTAAAAGTCATAACGTTTATTTCCAGACTGTCTGTTATGGTGAGAAGGTGATTCCACATTTGAGTGCAAAAAGTTGCAAACACATAAAAGTCTTTAAATTAGCATTTTAAAGCAATTTAGGCGATGTATGAGTGAGAGTTTGGTGTGGGTTGACTTTCTGGCCCTTTGTAGCGGCAGAGATGTGCCTTTCTTGTAGCCAGCACATTGAGGATCTAGATGTGTTGTTCAAATAAATGTCTCCCTAAGTAAAAGTTCTTTTCACATTAAATGACATGTACCATCAGATTCACTAATGGTAGACTGCCCAAATTTATTTGCCCGTTATGTTTACTAGGGAATGGAACCATTTTTTGTTAGTCTGGATTCTTGTGAAAATTACATTATAAAAATATGCGAATGAGTCTGAGGCCGACATCACCAGAGAGCCTCTTGGCTCCTCCTTCTTATAATATATGCATGTTCCCACTCTCAATATTCCCCCTAGTTCCGCCCACTCATCCGCAGACAGCCGGTAAAGTCTTGAAATCATACTTTTCTTGCGCAGCTGCACCGGTATCCCGTCGGCTGTGCAATGAAAGTATCATTGTGCATACTTGAGACTAGGTAGCTAGCTGGGTGACTGGCTGTTTGCGGATGAGCGTGCAGGACAAGGGGGGATATTGAGAGTGGGGGCATGCATATTTACAAGAATCTGGCTGTTCCAAAACTAATTAAAAATGGTCTCTTAGACCATCTCCTAGAGAACATAACAAGCAAGTAAGTTTGGGCAGCCTACTATCAGTAAATCTACTGGTAGATGCCCTTTAAATGGTCATTAATAATGCTTCTAGTGATAGAACAATTTTTTGAAAAATGTAAGGAAAAAGAATTGCCAAGAAGCTATGCTACCATGGTGACTGCAGTAGACATCTTGTACAATTGTCTTAGAGATTCTTGGTGTGACTTGCTTCACTACAGATGGACACACCTGCTTCATCCCAAGGTAAACCTAGTGAAAATGATCATCTGATATGTCAGATACACAGAGAAGGTGACATGGATAATTCTATGACCTTGGACCACCACAGATTTTTTTGAATGAAAGAACTAAACCCTTCTGGCACTGATCAGGTTTCTATTGCTGGAAGTCTTACACATTATTGTCTGTACACTGAAATGAATATGAATAGCTGCTTACAAAGTTGTGTCAAATTTTCTGTCACAGAAATCCAGTAGTAGCCAAAAGGGATTAAACACTCTTTAGAGCCCTTCTCATGAAGCCAGTTCATGGTGGTCCAAGATCACAGGCTGCACCCATGTGACCTTCTTACACTCCATGTATTAATGATACAGCAGAAACATCATTTCCTTTTGAAACATTCTATCCTTCAACATGGTTCATTTCCAACATTGAATATGTTTTTCCTTTCGCAAGTTTTTGTTAATACAGCAGACATTTCCAGGCGTTTTATATTTTTTATATATTGAATTGTGTTTTAAACTTGGAACAATTGTTTTTGTTTTATGTTTTTTTATTAAACTTTTCTTATGCAACTTTTGTATACCCTATGGTACCTTTGAAAGAAAAATTGCTTGAATGTTTCTACAATACACTAGGGTTCTTCTGTCTGAATGCTCAGTCTAGTCAACAGCATGAAATATCAACTCAACTCTCTCTTTACTAATCCATCCTCTGTCCTCTTCCTGTTTGTTATCCAGCAAACACCGGATAGTTACCAGGCTCCTGGCTTCTGTGCAGTCACATTCACCTTGGACTTATCTATGTATATAAGATGGCGACTGATGGCTGGTTCAAGCAGCAGCAATTTTATTTATTAAATTATTTTATTCCCTTATAAAGAATGACTGGACAATTATACAAGCTCTTATACCTCTTGTGTCACCCCCTCATCCTCATAGACTGTAAGCTCTTGTGTCACCTCCTCATCCTCATAGACTGTAAGCTCTTGTGTCACCTCCTCATCCTCATAGACTGTAAGCTCTTGTGTCACCCCCTCATCCTCATAGACTGTAAGCTCTTGTGTCCCCCTCATCCTCATAGACTGAAAGCTCTTGTGTCGCCCCCTCATCCTCATAGTCTGTAAGCTCTTGTGTCACCCCCTCATCCTCATAGACCGTAAGCTCTTGTGTCACCCCCTCATCCTCATAGTCTGTAAGCTCTTGAGAGCAGGGTCCTCACGCCTATTGTTCCATGTGACTGTTTGTACTCTGTCATGTCTTATTTTATATGTATATGTTGCCTATGAATTGTAAAGCGCTGCGAAACATAATGGTGCTATATAAATAAAGAAGTTGTGAGGATATGAGGCTGAAGGCATATGTTGGGATGAGGGTCGAAGAGTAAAATGTCATCACCTAGTGTGCAGACAGTGTCATTGGTTAGATAGTTAGTAATTATATTGCTTATTAATGTGTATACACACACCGCCTGCAAAGTGACAACCTCTATCACAGAGCATTCACCATTTACCTTCTCCTTCTTGCAGATTATAGGAGAGATATTCTGCCTTCTGCTGACCACATCCACCACTAGAAATGTTTCATAGATATTACTAAATAAACTTAGAGGTTTTTACATATATAGACAGACCATATAAGGTTTGACACAATGTAGAGAAGGCACCTTAGACCAATAATAGAAATTATTTAACCCTGTGAACTCTCTTTGACCCACATCGACAATAGTAAAAATATGGCTGCCTTTTGCATAAACAGTGCCTACCTGTCCATACGTTATATAGGGATTAAAAGTAGAACTTGAGTGTAACATCTTAGGCAGCTTAGAGATGAATAAAGGATCTGTAGCCTATGGGTCATGAACGTGCCTACAGAGGTGATAAGTGTGCACTTTCAGCCAAAGTAGAGATAAGAGGCTCTTAGACTTGGTATGAATCTGGTATTTTCCCACACACACATAATCAAATCTGAATATTTTTTGATTCACTTTGGAATAATCTTTTAAAATGGCCATTAGCTACTGCTGTCATTAATCACAGAGCTTAGGGAGGAGGAAGGGCAAGGAAAAAATGTAAAAATCGTAAAAAAATTAACATAATAAGATAGGGGCTTTTTATGAAAAATTTTGTGTTCTTGAGAAACAACTTTTATTTATACTAAATAGATCAGAACCCAACCAAATCTTAATGTTTGGCAGTCACTGTATGAAACTTGAACTTTTTAGTCTTTTGAGTGTATTTAGCCTTTTTTTTTATAAAGTGGATCAAAACTTCTTGATGATCTACCACATCCCATGATTAAGACTAGCCCAAGAAGATCCACTGTCAGCCCAATTCTATCTTATTATTAATAAGGAAAGAAGTAGACATTGCATATCTTTATTTTTGTTCTTTAAAGTTGAAAAATTTTAATTATTTTTTCTACCACCACAGCTAGATTCGTCACAAGCCATCAAAAGAAAATGGTGATAATTGATGCATACTATAGTGACAACCAATATCTCTCTTTACGATGCTTTGGTTTGGTTAAGAGTGATTATATGTATATCTGCTTTGTACATTCGTTGAACTTTTTACTTGTCAGGGGAAAGGCTGATAAAACTAACCAGAGGCAAGAATATTTTTAGTGAGGTCTAAACTGCAGAGTTCATTGGGGTCACTCGAGAAGATTTATGAGATTCAGTGCCAATATGTGATTGGGAAAGTTAGCTTAGTGTGATGCTGTGAATGTCAGCTTTCTCCTATCTCCCATAACTTCACTTAACATTTCCTTTAGCTTCCAAAGTGGCAGAGAAATTGATTGCCTGTACAGACACCAAAAGGGACATCAATAAACGAAGATAAATGGAAACAAGAGGACTGTTATGCCACAATGTTTCAGTAAATGGACAGAAGGCTCGGGTTAAAATAACACTGGATAGTTATTTATATAAGCAAGTACATGTACCATTTGTCAACTGTGCTTAACTGCTGTTACTCCTTCCATAATTTATTACTACCTCCAACATCACAATGGAGATAAAGTATTGTACTTTTTACTGCTATTCAGTGGTTTCAATATGTTGTAAATACAACTAATACCTAAGAAAAAAATTGTCTAAAATACAGTAAGGTGTCTGTAATGAAGATTTATTGATAATCCGTGGTCCAATTACAGCAAAACATTTTGAAACTTCAATTATCACTTGGGCAGAAATAAAATGTGTCTGGATCTACAATTATAAAGTATAGAGTTTCGACTTACATACAAATTCAGCTTAAGAACAAACCTATGGAAACTATCTTGTATGTAACCCGGGAACTGCCTGTATACTGGTCTCATGGTTTAAGACTGGCTGTATTCATGAGCAGTATGCTAACCCAACTTCCTCTAGCTCTAGCACAATAATTCATAGGCTTTTTATGTACTTACCACTTGTCTATATTGATTGGTAAAACTATGTACCATGAGAAAATATTTAAAAACAGTATATTTTCCTATTCACATAAGATTAAAAAGCATATTGTTTGAGAGAGTTGGTTATCTGAAATGCCTTCTTGCATAGCTGTATAGTTAGAAGTACTTGCTTCTACTTTTAAGTATTCTATTCCTATAAAATTCCCAGAAATCTCTTTGAGACTACTAATGCTGAGTGAAATGGTCTTTAAAGGAGTCGTTATCTTAAAGTAATGAGCCAATAAACATAAAGTTTAGATAGACACGACCCTCTCTAAGATGCCATCTTTTTTTATACAAGTCAACCACAGTTAAATGAATCAACTTGCACTAAATGAACTATATTATGAATGTCCTCCAATTTTTTGTATTTTGCTAAATCCAAATCTTTTGGGGTTCACCCTGCGTCAATCAGCATAAGTAAGTTGGAGCTTCAAGATTTGGTACCCATGATAATGGAGAGGGACATCGAAGGGGTAAGTGGATGGCTTCCCAAAGTCAACCATAATAACCTTCTATAGTGAACTATTTGCCTATTCCTCTGTTGTCCAGCCTTGGTCATGAGTCTAGGTCTGTGGAGGATTCGGCAGAATGACTTTGGGAAGCCATTGTCGTACGCCTCTGAGGTTCCTGGTCTCGGGGATTGGAACAAGGTTCTGGTCCTTGGGCCAGGCGTCATGGAACTTCTGACGTAGCATGGGGCCCAGATTTTGCCTTGACATAAAGCCTAGCAAACCTTTCTACAAACTTTCCATAAGTTATTGGTATAAGTGTACATAAGGAATAACACTTTTTATGACCATTATGTAATAAGTGCATTGTAGAGTGCTTTTCCCCTCTGCAGGCTGTGTGTGCAATTTTCATTCTCCCTGAGCTTGGAGTGGATATATACCTTGTTTCCCCAAAAATAAGACAGTGGGGCACATTTACTAAGGGTCTGAACACGGGTTTTGACATTTTTTTTTGTTTTGCGCTGAATTGCCCTGGGTATTTGGCGCACGCAATCGGATTGTGGAGCATCGGCGCTGGTTTGCATACGACACAAATCAGGGGGCATTGACGTTGGACAACCCAATTGATTCGGACAAACCGCGGAATTTAAAAAGCAAATTGTGTCGCAAGATCAGCACTCACATGCATCGGGAAGAAGAAGATGAACTCTGGTGGATCTCAGCGGGGAAGCGACACACAGGAATTTGGACGCACAATCTTAATGAATTGCGGCAGAGCCCGAATCCTCGTTGGACATTCCGGATCGGCGGTGGCAACGGGACTGGAAAGTAAATGTGCCCCAGTGTCTTATATTAATTTTTGCTCCTATAGAGGCACTATGTCTTATTTTCAGGGGACGTCTTATTTTTCCACGGAAAAGAATTTACATTTATCATTGATCAAAAACTTCTCTAACATCCTTATAACTCTCCAAACTCTACTGTATTTCTTGTCTTGTATTTCCTTTCTATTAGAATCATTGGCCCCAATCTCACATGTTTAGTAAAAGTACTTTCCATAAATGACCCTTCTTATCCTTGTAGCTGCCGGTATCACATTTGCAGCACAACAGCCAGCGATTTAATTCCATGAATTCTTCCCGCATGTCACAACCTTCTGCAGCATCTAAAAGACGTGGGGGGAGCTGCTGCAATGACTGCCACTAGGTCTTATTTTCAGGGGAGGCCTTATATTTCTAAGCCTAAACAAAATTGTGCTAGGTCTTAATTTCAGGGGATGTCTTATTTTAGGGGAAACAGGGTAGTTGCTGTGACGCTATGTAGAAGTTATACTCACACCTCAATGAGCTTCTGTCAATCTTGCTATCAGGATTGAATTTGGCAGCAATTTCAGAGGGAAGCTCACTTTACAAGAAAGGAAAGGTTTATTACAATTGTAGAATTCACGCTGATTTTAATAAAGCTTGTTGAAAAATTAGTGAACATTTAAGAGCTGTAGAAACATTAAATATAGTCCCAGATTAAAGTATCAATAACGAAAAAAAATGAATAGTTTTAGAATTTTATTTTGTTCATCCAATAATATAAAAATGGCATAACTGCCAAAATAAAACAAAATCTATTCAGACATCACCTTAAGCTGTTGCCCCTATTGGACTAGTACTTGAACATGTATGTACAGTTATACCACATAAACTAACAGCCGGAATAAATTCCAAAAATGTGTGCAAGGGAGCTAAACTTTTTACTTTAAGTGAGTTCCCATGGCTTTCATTTAGTGAGAAAATGCATTCACGTGCACTGGGAAGGAACTCTGAAGTTTAATGTAACCAGGGTATTAGGCCTTAGGGAGTATTTTATAAGCAAATAAGTCTACGTGGTCTAGTGAATTTACATGGGAAAGTTCCTATCTGTGTTTCCCTTCTAAAGGTTTTTATTTAACAAAAACTGATACAAACAGCTGATATTTAATCAGTGCGTAAACTGAATTGGTTAACTAATTCAGAACCACAGACAATTTACCCATTTACTAAGTGGACAATAAGTAATAATCCTTATTTATATAGCGCCATCATATTCTGCAGCGTTTCAAACATCATAGGGGACATATACAAATATATTATTACATTACAGAGTACAAACAGTCTATAAGGTCTATACAGTCTATAAGTCTAAATATTACTGTAATTGTCTTAGCTTGTAGTCTCTCTTATTTAGAAATATTTCTGTTCAATCATAAAAATCTTCTAAGGAATTCCATGTTATTAAATTAGTTGAGTTTTAATACAGTAGTTTTAATTATGTGACTTAATATTAATTTAAATGCCTAACACAAATTAAAATATGTTTTCATGCATGTGATTTAACGAGTCTACAACATTAGAAAAATGTAAAATGGAAATTTAAATGTAAACCCTGCAGTTTTGTCAGTCGAAATCGATAACAATATTTTTTTCTTTTCTAACGACAATGTGAATATCTATCAATCGATTCTAGACAGTGGCAGAGCTCCTTGTCATAGGGAAACCTAAAAGACAAACCACAATTCTATCTGACTATCTTGAACATACTGCAAGATTTTTTAAGAAAGATACTTTGAAGTGACCCAAAGTAGATTGAATAGTATTGAGAATTGTAGAGAACACTGGGGGATAGTGGGGGATAAGCACATAAACCAGTGCCGATCAAGTCTTCTGTCTTATTTATGTTCATACCAACCTCCGGGGGTAAAAACCTCCATTTGTTCTATTTAAGTACCACTAGAGGTCAAAAAGTTGCATATTTATAGTTTGCACCTTTCTTTTAACCAGCATAGGGGAAAAAATTATTAATGCATGGGCATTGTCAGGAGGAGAACAATTTATCATTTAGTTGGCTGTTCTAAAGTTTTCGTAAGCTCATCCTCTTTTACTGGCAGGTCTGGCAGGTTAGCCGCCAATACAGTAGATTTTGTGTTTAAAATGAGTATGTTGACCAATGGAAAGCTGGGTGTTCTGCTACTAATAAGGAGTAATTAGCATCCAGCTGGAAGCCCTGCATATGTATCGGAAGAAATAGGCCATGCCAAAGGTCTGTGGAGCCATGGCAGTTGAGAACTGAATTACTGTGAGTTTTGTGGATCCTGGTAGCAGGGCAACACCTAGGGAGGTAGAGAACCTCTGTCTAGTTGGTGCCGGAGAGGCATAGGATTTATTTTGATGTTTTGTTTATTTTGTATTAGCAAAATTTGCAAAATTGTCAGAGGTCAGTTGTACCCAAATCACACAGAGACGACAATCCCCAGCCTAATCCCTTACACGTGTTTTATTAATGCTATTCTAACTATAATAGTGGTATAATATACAAAACTTTTTATTAGATTTTTGGTATAATCGTATTTGCTTGTGTAGGCATTTTTGTGACCATTGGCTTTTGACGGATAGAAATACGAAGTGGTCTGTATAAGTGCCTTTGTATATTATATGTTCATCTTCATATCTGGGATATTTTCTTTCATAAAAACAAAACATTTGTATATAATTTCCTTAAACTTTTTATTACATCTCTTAGAATTTTCTAGAGATTTTCTAAATACCATTTTCTAAATATGTCTATCAGAGTTTAGGAAATCTGTGGAACATTAAAGCATTATATTATTTTTTATATGAATTATTCAAGTACTATAGGGAAGCACTATTGGGATTCTCTCTCTATTGTTTTGCTTGGTTTGAATCTCACCAAGGGCAACATCTCAAGGAGTTTATATGTCCTCCAGATGCTAAATGCATCACCCAGCTCTCAATGAAACGTACTGGTTAATTGTCTTGCAATTAAAATTGCTTTGTGTCTGAAATATGAATGAGAGAATTATTAGATAGATGACCCTCTTTTTACATGTGTGCAGTGAGCTATGGAACCATAATAAACAAAAAAAAAAAAACCAGTCCAGCGGTGAGTAGTTTGAAGTCATAGACCTACTGTGAGCAGGGGTGAGCAGCTAACAATTCTGTATTATGATAAAAAAACAAAAAAACAAAGCCTAGTTAGAATACCATATAAATTTAAGTTTTAGCTGAGTTTTTAGCACTATTATTATGCTTTGAAAACCCTACCTAGCTTAAACTCGAGTATGTAAAAAAAACTAATTTAGCACCTCTGGTGCCCCCACAGAAACTTTCTCATGTTGCCCTCCTGTGTAACAGTACAGGTAGTGACAGATCCATGCACTCTCTGCCTGCGCACACACAGATGGCATGATAGTGTATGTGCGGGCATAGTGCAGGGACCCATCTCTACCCATGATGCTACACAGGAGGCCAAAAGAGAAGTGGAGCTGTGGGGAGTGCTGGAGGTAAATACTGAGTTAACTGATTAAAAACTGGGGATTTCATTACTAGGGGAGGCTGCTGGGCATTTAATTACTGAGGGAAGTTGCTGGGCATTTCTTTAGTGAGGGGAGGCTGCTGGGCATTTCATTAGTGAAGGGAAGCTGCTGGGCATTTCATTAGTGAAGGGAGGCTGCTGGGCATTTCATTGGTGAGTGGTGGCTGTGACCTATGCATTTCCCACCCGTGGCTTAAACTTCAGTCAATAAGTTTTTCCATTTTATTGTGGTAAATTTATGCGCCTCGGCTTATATTCAGTTTGGCTTATAATCTAGTATATATGGTAAGAAAGGCCCCCTGTCCCTCAATACTGAAGCTGAATATAAGAAAATAAAAAAATACTTGTTTATAATCAAGGATACTGATGGTGGACTATGCCAACAGTCTTCATACTATTTTGAATTGAACTCTTATGTAATAGAAAATATTTTTTGTCTTTATGCAAAGTATCTTACTAGTGCATCATTGGCTGAGCCAAAATTGCTCATGCACTAAATTCTTCTTTGTACACCTAATTTCTGCAACAATATCAATTGTTGTGCCAGGGGAAGTAATGTGTAGTTGGTTAGCATACAATAGGCCACAACTCTAGTGCACTGAAAAGCTCATTTGCATAAATACTTCGTTTTCTCTGAAATAATGTTTCAGAGAAAAATAAGAAAAGTAAGTCTGGAAGGATTATCAAATGATACATCCATGCTGTTTTTCTTTGTATGTAGATGGTAGATTCTCCATCCATAAGAAAGGAGGTGATTAATTTATAGAAATTCAACAATGGTTCCTATTTCTGTTCCTGTACAAAAATAGTATGAAATGGGGACATATGGGAAAGTGGTTATATGGGTGAATCTGTGCTGCCACTATTTCTATTTCCATAGATACATATAAACTAATTACATGTCTTATTTATGGTTAAGGATAAAAAAAATATAGTAATAAGCAATGAGGCATGAAACAGAACTGTTATCGCATAGTAGACTTTTGTGCAGAAAGTGGCCTTCACTTTTTATATTGTTCTGAGGATCAACAACAAATGCAACAACATAACAGTATTATGAAACATTAAAAGTTATATTCTATTCGTTTTTTCTCGAATTTATTCTAAAATTGCATTTACAACGACGTGAAAAATCTTCAATTCTTATATGTCCGAGGCGGAGGCTCCAAAGTCAAATGGGCTATTGTGGTGACTTGAAGGATTTGTCAGATGGCTTTGGCAGAAGTCAAGCCCCAAGGTCAAGAGGTCTTGACCTTAGTGGTGTTGAAATCACACAATGTATAGGAAGAGATGACTAAAAAAAAAAAGTAAAATCAGCTGCCCAACGTGAGAACAATGAATGGATCAGGACACAACTAATCAGTATCTGCATAATTCAGGTAAATCATTTGATTGAATCTGACAGGGATGTGACAGGCTCAGAAATTGAGCTGGCTCACAAAGACAAATCCTGGCAAGAGATAAAATGAAACATCTTCTATATTTCTACAATTTGCAGCTCAGTATACCTCAATTTAGATATTATTCTTTGTGTCACAGGAGGGCATTTTTACAAACCTTACTTCTATGATTTAGCCAAACATTAAACATTTTATCGCGAAAATCCTGACTGAAAATCCCATAGCTAACAGTGTAAGTACATGTTCATTGGTAATAAGTACAGTCACCTCCATAGCATGTCTGACAATATATGCTTCTCAAAGTGAAAACGCTTAGAAATAGCGATCGCTACATGAAACCAATTCTTATTAAAATGGGATTTGTTTTCTTTTCACTTTCTGCTCTTCTGGCTTGTACTGAAATGACAAATCTGAAGGCGGAGGTCACAAGGTGACGGTCGTCTTCAGTGAAAGCTGCTCATGCCATTCAAGTGATCAAGCCTTTTAAATTCCTCCATTTATCTTGATGTGACAAGCACTTTTTCCTTACACATACACACCAACAATCGTCTACTAGATTTTCCCAACCACAATGTGGTGTCTTTTCACAATGTAATTTTCATAAAAAAACTTTACGTTTCTTTAGTAAGGAAGACCTTACTAAAATCTTTTTGCTTTACTTTGTTTTTTATATTTATATTATTTAAAATTTTATTTCTTTCCTGTTTGTGGCAAAGTAGAGAGGACAGGACAATGACTGTAGAGAGGCAGACACAGCTAAGACAAACACACAGCTCAGCAAGAGTCATTCTCAACTACAGTACATTGTGCAGTGCAGAACACGATCAATGTCTGGCTGATCCACTAGAGCACCAAACGATATTCCAGTGGGCCCAGGCTCTCACCCAATACTGGTCTACAGAGGTACCTTAAAAGAAAACCTAATATCAACACTACTTAGGGATAGATGGTCCTAAGAAAAATGTCTGGTGGGCCCAAGGAAAACCTGCTCAACACATGGAACAGTGGAGTGAGTATGGGTGGAATAGCTTCCAGGAGGGTTTGGATATACAAATTTTGAATAGAAAGGTGTAGTGAGAGGGGATGATGATTGGACCCATCAAAATAAAGAATTTCTGCTTCTTGGTGCTATATACCGTATTTTTCGGACTATAAGACGCACTGGACCATAAGACGCACCTAGGTTTTAGAGGAGGAAAAAATAAGAAAAATGTTTTTTCCCAAAATAGTATGCTAAAATATTTTATAAAGTGACAGTAAAGTAACTGGGCAGTTACTTAGTAGCCTATCTTTAGATAGAATTATGCTGGCACGTAGTCAGGGGGTCTCAAGAGTTACCAGGGCTGTATAGGTATGAGTATATGTGACACTGGTCACAAGAGCTTACAATCAATGAGGAAGAGGACACAGGAGATGACAGTGCTTGCACAATGGCCACAAGAGCTTACAACCTATGAGGAGGAGGGGACACAGGAGATGACAGTGCTTGTACAATGACCACAAGAGCTTACAATCTATGAGGAGGAGGAGGCCACAGGGGATGACAGTGCTTGTACAATGGCCACAAGAGCTTACAATCTATGAGGAGGAGGACACAGGAGATGACAGTGCTTGTACAATGCTCACAAGAGCTTACAATCTACCAGGGGGACAGCAGCCACTACATACCAGGCAACAAGTGGTTAAGACTGTGAGAGCAGAAACCTGGGGGAAGGGAGCACTAATCACTTATCTGATCCTGTGCTGGGAGAGAAGTTACAGGTCAGACACAGCGCTGTACGCTCCTCTCCACACAGTGCGGCAGCCTTCATCTTCTGTCTTCACTCTGAGCCTCCCGGGCTACTTACAAGCCGAGTGGGGATTGGCCAGAGTCAGTGATTTTCTCCTCCCCCCTCTCTCTCTCCACTGCTGCCATAATTATCATTTATATCGGTGCCCTGAGGACGGCAGAGCGCAGGGGTGCAGCCCTCCATTCCCTCCAGCAGTGGAGGGCTGAGAAGAGGAGAGGAGCGCAGCGGCACTGAGTACAGCCGCTGCGCTTCACTGTGAAGGGCTGCGCTTACTGCCAGCATCGGCTGGCAGAGCGCAGCCAGGTGCCCTCCATTCCCTCCTGCAAAGGCTACATCCGGACTATAAGACGCACCACTGTTTTTTCCCCATTTTCTGGGGAAAAAAAGTGCGTCTTATAGTCCAGAAAATACGGTACATATTTCAATATAAGAAATATATCGAAGGAAGAAACTTGATTGATATAAACTAATCAATGTTGCTATAAGGATGGAATATTAATGGAATATTATTATTATAATTACATTTTTTTTTCATGTGCATCAAACTGTTGGTATAAATTTTTGATGTCGATAAATGCTAGTCATGCCTTAAAACAGTGATGGCAAACCTTTTAGGGGCCGAGTGCCCAAACTACAACAAAGATTTGCCTATTTATCGCAAAGTGCCAACACAGAAATTTAATTTGTGATTTATACTCCCTTCTCTGTCCCTTCTTCTCAGTTTTCATTGATACCAGCACCCTGAGGACACCAATAAAGCAGAAAATAGTCCCAGGTAGAGCTTTCACTTTAAAATACCTCTGCACAGCAAGTCCTGGGCTGTCTGAGACTGCAGGAAGATACCTGGAGTCCTCTCTGGTGATGGCCTGAGTGCCCACAGAAAGGGCTCTGAGTGCCACCTCTGGCACCAGTGCCATAGGTTAGCCATCACTGCCTTAAAAGAAGCAAAAGCTGTGCGTCAGGCAGGCTGGCTGGCATGCTGAATGCATTATTATGACTTATTTTACGTGCTTCTTAAAGGACATCTAAAACCAATTTCTTGGTGGTAGACTCTCCTATAATGCACGCTTGTTACCTGCTGGGGATGAGTGACCTGTTTTCTGCTGAGCCCCCATAATAGCCAGAATAACAGTGAATAACAGTGAAGTGGGGGGATAGGGACGTGAATAAATGAATTAGTGAAAGAGCCATGAGGCACTCAGGTGTCATGAGCCTGAGTGCCTCAGACTCATTTGCATATTTTATAGATTTTATGAGCCCTTTTTAACTGGCTCATATGGAGGCTCAGGTGATAGCTGAAAACAAATCCACCATCCCCTAGAGGTAACGTGCATTGTAGGACAGTCTACCACCAAGAAACTGATGGTAGATGTCCTTTAATGTGAATAGGTTATTTAAATATTTTTAATACTTTATAAGACAGGCTGCTTATCATCTCCTAGATAACAAAATGATAGAACAAATCATACATCAGTTTAATCTTGAAGAGACCAAAAGTTGCATGGTGATTTGTAAAATGAATGGTGTCTTATTCTCTTTGATTTATATCTACATGAGGGAGACCCTACATGTAAATTGCTGCTTTCAAAAAGAAGGTTTTCTTGAAGGTGGATTGGAAAACCAGCCATAGTGATTGATACTATTGGTAGACCCCCGTTTTGTCCTACTCATATGATGGTGTACATTACCATACTGCACTTCGATGTGAGCCGGAGTCACTCCCTCATCTGCCAACTCCAATGTAATGCAATTTCAATCCTGATAAAAATGGACAATTCTGAGCTAAATCTGTGAATCCATGTATTTTCAATTTCTATGTATGTATCAGAAGTGTATAAACTGTTCACTAGATTAGAGGGGATACCCAATTACACATGCAACACACATCCATTTTAAAGTAGTTGAAATGACTGGAACATTGTTCCTAATCATGTTGTTGTGTCATAAGTATGTAGATTTGTGTATGAAGAAGGTAAAAGGAGAAGGTTTGGACACAATAAACGTTACATCTTCTGATAAATGTGAAGCAGAGAAAGGTTCTAACAAGATCTTAGCTTCTCTATGGCACCATCATAAATAATTCATAAATCTTAATGAATATTCCAATTTCATACCATCTTACTCACTCTATAGGGCAGTCTTCCAAGTCTAATTTGAAAACCCTGCAGTCCTCTACCAAATTCAATTTACTGGTAGGAAGCTAAGTCACATGGTCTTCCTTTTAGTCCATGTGCACAGTAGTTTATGTATTTTACGGAACGTTATTAAGAACCCAGAGGAATCGCGTCCTTACGATTTTGTTATTTTAATGGTTGCTTCAATGCATGAATAAATAGCGCACAAGTATGATCTGTACATTTAATATTAATGATAATGGTTTGTTTTGTAAGATGATGATGATGTAATGTATGAGGTAATATAATCTCCACCAAAATGTATGACCAAATGTAAGCAGTTATTTTCATGATCATATAGTTAAAAAAGCAAAAACTATCATGGGTATTAGAATTGTTTTGAAATAATAATAAAAAAAATAATAATTCAATAATATTCAGGTAATTGTGCCACAAATTAAACATCCACACTATAGAGGATTACAGACCAAACAGTGGAAAGCTGACCATTGAGATCCTCAGAATGGGGTTTCTAAGTCTAAAAAATGAAGGGAAAGGTCGAGACTGCTATAGAGAATTCAAGTACAGCATTTGGGTATTTAAGGAAGTCCCCTAGACTTGAATTCAGATTTAGTGAGTTTGCATGACCATTACTTTATTTACAAGGGGGTACTGCAGGCCCAGTCCATGTGATTAGTGATGATTGTAGCTGTGGGACATCCACTGTATATAGCTGTGGTATAGACAGCTGAACTAATAAGCTGTACATTTAATTTAGAAATTTGTAGTTACTTTGGGCTTAGGAGTTTCATCGAAAGTCCCACTTAATAATTGACAGTGATCTATATTCAGGGTATCAATAACAATAATAATTTCTTTATTAATATAGCACACACATATTACGCAATGCTGCACAGAGCTTGCCAAATCAGTCCCTGACCCCATGGGGCTCACAATCTAATCAACCTACCAGTATGTTTTGAAGTGTGGGAGAAAATCGGAGGATCTGTAGGAAACCCACGCAAACACGGAGAGAACATACATTCTCTTTGCAGATGTTGACCCCAGGACTTGAACCCTGGACCAAAGTGCTGCAAGGCTGTAGTGCTAACCACTGAGCCATCATGCTGTCCAATCATTGAATAGGATTGTCCAAAACCCAGAGGTAAATATTAAATTAAAGTTGTAATAATATTAATAATGTAAAGTTATCATCCTGCTCTATAATATACTCCTGCTCTATAATATACTCCTTGCAGATCATAGAATATTTCCCTCTAAGTGGTATAAATCTGTCTGCATAGACCAATCCTGCAGGGAGTGCTTGATCTTTATGTTTTCTGTTAAAATATGCTGTATTAATATTTGATACATAAACAGCATGTAGTGAGCTCATGGGCCCAGTGGCATAAACTTGAGGCATTAAGGAAATTCTAGTAGGCCTGAAATTTGGTTGTCCTTTCCCGGTCCTCTAATGTGTAAAATTGGTCTGGAGCCTGAGCCCACTGGAGGATTCTCTGGAACATATTATTAAATATAAAAATTGGATATAAATGCTGGTTTAGCAAAAGTATATAACTAGTCACTTCACTATAGTGAAGCACAATTTGATGTCAATTCAACTATATCTATAATATTAGTTCCAGCAACACATGTATCAACTAGAATGGAATGATAAAATATACATGAAATGATAAAGGACTACCTTGGATTTTCAAGGTAAAATCCCATGTAATAATAATTCCTTTATTTATATTTCGCACACAGAGCTTGCCAGATCAGTCCCTGTTCCCATGGGGCTCAAAATCTAATCAATCCACCAATATGTGTGAAGTTTGAGAGGAAATCCACTCAATCACTGAAAGAACATACAAACTCTTTGCAGATGTTGACCTGGATGGGACTTGAACCCTGGACCCCAGCGCTGCAAGGCTGGAGTGCTTACCACTGAGCCACCGTGCTGCCCTAAAATACTGAATTGGCTAAAGACACTATAAAAAATATACAGAGTCTATTGCTGAATTGTATGTGCTAAAGTAAACCTTGTCATGACACCTATAATATTCTGCAGCATCTACCGCACTTAGTTAACGTCATAGTCTAGTTCAATATCTGAGTTAGAAAGCTGTGATGAGTGCTCTGGTCCTCGACGCTCTCTCTGCAATCTATGAGTCTGCTGAATGGCAGCTTATGTGAATTTATGTGTCCATTTTTCATCCCCCAGACTGTTTCCTCACTGCCATGACATCCAAACAGAAGGTGAAAACATTTCCCTTTTGCGGTAACCTAATTTAATTTGCACCTTTCACCTTGGCCTGTAATGTGCTAGTCTGTCTGCCTGCACTCTCTTCACCCATTTATATTTTCTCATGGGAAACCATACTGAGCTGTTAACAAGAATAATGTTGCTTGATTCTTTACAATTATTCAATGTAATTTAATTACAAACATTAAAACAGCCACTCAAAAAAATGGAAATTAATTTGGGCGCCTTAGAGCCTTCTCTTACGATCTCCGCTGCGCCAGACACTGACGGCTCATTCAGGTTACTTATACAAGTGCTCAAATGATAGAAATTGCTGGATTTTTATTCTGCAGTTCTTAACTTAAAGGCAGATGTACATCAAAGTAAACCTTTTCGCAGTAAAAATAAAAGTTTAGGACTTTTGGACTGACTGCAGACACGGCACATTTTTTGGACACTTTAAGCTACTATTGCTCATTATTGCCTTCGGCACTAAAGTTGGAAGATATAGGAGAGGGAGGTGAGGATATAATAAAGAACAGTGTGTGAATGTAGCAGAGTTTAAGATAATTGTATTTGGAGTACTCTTATATTCTATACAGTTAAAATATAATGTATAGGGTATTTTACAGAGGGCAAAAGCGGAAATGGAATAGGAAGAGAGGAAAATTAACGAGACACAAGGATTGAAGAATAGTAATAATGAATTCCTTCATTTATATAGCGCACACAGATTCCGCAGTGCTGCACGGAGCTTGCCAAAGAATAATAAATATGAAGATTCTGAAAAAGATGTTGCATTATGTGGAAATGTTGGGGGTATCTTCTATCATTTTATGTTGACTTGAGGTGGAGAATAGAGCAAGGTGGGGATGGCAAAGGATACATAAGTTAGTTTGATAGCGAAGAATGGGGAAAGTGCTGAGCCATTGGAAAAAATTCAAATTTTTCTCGTAAGTTTATTTTAAAAATCATAGATAGATAGATGTTCTGGGATACTAGATAGGTAACATCTGGGTAAAGGGATAAATGTAAGTGCCATCCCTATAAAAGTGATACTGAAAACTGTGGGACTTTATGAACTGCCCTTTACCCAAATCAGATGTACGAGTATATGCAAAAGGTCAGGGGTTCAAAGACAAAGCCTTGATGTAAGAAAGCGAGACATGTAGGTGTGAGTGGAGGACAGGATAATTGGGATTTCACTCTACCTCTTTACTATCCATCCATTGTCAAATGAGACAACACATACCAGTCCATTAAATGCACATGGAATAAACTCATCCTGTCTCATTTTTTCTAATACATATTATTGAAACTGTCAACCAAGCACTTAGAAAACATGGATGGAACTTAAAAAACTTCCGTTTATTTCATCATGTTAAAAACATCACAATGGTACCATGAGATAAGGGGGAGAGAGGGAGACGCGTTTCGAACTTTCGAAGGCAGTACTTAGTCATAGTCGGATAGAAGTTCGAAATGTGTCAGACTCTCTCCCCTTTACCTCATGGTACCATTGTGATATTTTTAACATGATGAAATAGACAGAAGTTTTTTTTTTAAATTTCACCCGTTTTGCACCCCTAAGTGCACCGGCACCACCTCTATCTTGGCTACTACAGGCAGGTGAGCTGAAAACCTTTTTCTTAAACCTCAGACTCCCTGTCTGAGATTTGAGGCGCTAGACCCTCCCTCCTTTTGGGATTTCTTACATTGTGCTGCTGTTGTTTTTCTTTCTGATTATCTATCCATCTATACTTTATAATCAGGCTTTATAATCAGGTGCTAAATATAAAGAAATATGATTTGCAGCTGTGATCCGGGTCTTGCTCTTAGTATTGGTTCTCTCTGTAGTAAATCCTATTTAGTAAATCCGTGCCAAACAAAGTGATTTGTGCCTATTAGTTAGAATAGTTCCTGTAGTCTGACCTTACTGCATGTTTTGTGCAATGTTAATAACAATGAGTCTTGTCCTTGTGCTCTTAGGATTCTCACATTTTATGCTTCATAATACTTAAGGACAACAATGTATGTATGTAATTCTGGGAGTACAGATAATACAGGGATGGTATATAAAACAGAAGCGGTTTGCGCTTATTAGTAGTGAATGACTACAATGGCATGTATGTAATTCTGGGAGTGCAGATAATACATGTTTGTTATATTAAACAGAAGTCATTTGTGCTTCTTGGTTATAAAAGTTCCTATAGTCTGACCTTACTATGTGTTTTGTGCAATTTTTATAGCAATGGGACATGTCCTTGTGCTCTACAGATGCTTTATAATACTTGAAGACTACAATAGACATATGCAGTATGTAATTCTGGCAGTACAGATGGTACATTGGACCCTTGTGTTCCAATATTAATTGGTTCCTGGTTGCCTATTTTGAGTGTTATACATTATAAGTTAATATGATTATTTTATGAAAAGCCAGTTATTGGGTCTGACCCCCGTCAGCTGTTATCCTGATATATGAAAAAAATGTGATAAAAAATATAATATTAATAATACAAATAAAGCAATCTCTTACACATAGATACCAGATATATCTGTTAAGCTGTAAACTGTAATTCACTTTCCATATTGAGGGCAAGAACTTATTTGTTTCTTGTATAACACACACAATTTACCAACAACTGAGGACTGAATCTTCTTCAACAGAGAGGTCTACTACCTACTACAGATTCAGAAGTTACCTATGGTATCTTCAAAAGGTTTTCCCTTAATGGAAATCTACCGTTTGTTTTCATGCATTGTGAACCAAACATATCTTGAGAATGCTATAGCTACACTAATGCAGAGATCTTGTTTAATCCCTGATCTGAGTGGTTTTGCTTATAATTTTACAATTATAACATTCAGTACCTTGGGAAAGCTGGGTTGGATGCTGGCTGCCTACATAAACACATTACAAGGAGCTTCTTTGAACTGTTCAGACAGGACTTGAGCTGGATTACTTATATACAGCAGCTGGGGGATGGTGCAGCGATTGATTACTTCTGCCTGTCAGGCAAAGCATAGTGATTACATCATTCTCAGAAGCAGAGCATAATTAGGGTGAGGAGAAACACCCAGCAGCCACAGGAGCAACAGAACCACATTATAATAATTTTATAATTGTTTTTTTCAGCAAAACCACTCAATTCAGGGATTAAACAAGATATGTTTCTGCATCAGTATAGCTACAGCATTCTTAAGGTATGTTGGTTCTCAATGCATGAAAACAAATGGTAGATTTCCTTTAAACAACATTAATTCCCTATGCACTGGATAGGGTATCAATGTCTGATCCACAATCCTTCATAGCTGCCCATAGTACCAGCCTAGTCACAGTCAATGGACCACTATAGTCACAGCCTAGTCACAGTCAATGGATGTAAATTATGTAAAGTTGTTTTAACTATATTTTAAAGAAATTTTTGGAGTTTTCTTTAATTACTTTCACTACAGTACCTAAAAAAAAGTTGACCTTTCCTCGATGAGTTTTCAGTCAGTAAATATTGTGAAATATAGCAAAATAACAATGTAGCCTAAATATTGGAGGCATGACAGACACAGGGATGTTGTGTATGGGGGTCCATTGCTACTACAGGGGGGAGATTTATCTCAAACTTGCACAATTTTATGTTTTTGCTCAATTTTGAAGTTTTTGTTCAATTTTATGTTTTGAGGTATCTGAGAATTTCCTGTGCAAAAATATCGCACACGGGCAGAAATTGAGCAGATGTTAAACATACGTGCGACTGGTGAAGTCTATTCACATGGAGCACACAGCTGATTCACAAAGGAAGGCAGTTAACACTGCACATACACTGGAGTATAAATCTGACTGCTGGAAACCTGCCAGTCAAACACAGGGGGGATGTATTAACGCACGTTCTCCACAATTCTGGTGGTTTTGCACCAAAAAAAACAGTGTGAAAAGTCTTACACCACATTTATCAAGGCTTTTGAGACCTGTTTTTAGCCATTTTCTGACTTGTCTGCCTGAGGGGGCGCGGCCTTCAGAAAATGGCCGTGGTCCAAAGGGGCATGGTCTATTTTAATGTTCCATGCGGCAAAAATTGTGTCACAGAGTTTAGACCACTTTAAAGTAGGTCTATACTGGAAACCGACAATCTTTTCCTGCACCAGATTCATTAACACAGTGATAAATCTGGCGCAGAAAATGACTAGGGTTTTCCTCCACTAAACTGATGGAACCTGGGACACATTGATAAATCCCCCCATAGACAACTGCTCAAAATCCTGCCTAATGATAAATCTCCCCCTGTCTATGTTCAACTTCAATATTTAGCTTCCGTCAAAGGCCCGTTCCACACTTGCGAGTGTGAGCGATGAACTCGCATCACACATTGCAACGCATGCTGCTGGGAACGCACGGCCCGAAGGCTGCACCGCGGAGGAACTGACATGCTGAGTTCACTCCCGCGGTGCAGCGTTCCCGGCAGCATGCGTTGCGAGTGTGATGCGAGTTCATCGCATCACACTCGCAAGTGTGGAACGGGCCATACTCTTCTAAAACAAAAGAGCATAACTGAAATCTCTTAAGCTGATATGGGTGGGTCTTACATTACTAATCAATTATACTGTGCTGTGGGAGGTTCCTCTGTATAGCGACTTAGACTTATTAGACTTAAATGGTTTGGTAACTCTTTTAAATAAGTGTCCCATTTGCCTTTAGTGCCTAGATAATCCCTTATTGTTCATCAAGTGATTATGCAGTCCTGCTACTTACTTTTGAGTCTTGTGCAAACCCTCTATGCTTCTTTGTTTATGACTCCTCCTGCTTCCTCCCCCCTCCCCCACTCGCGCACACCACCATCCCGTGCCCCATAGCCCAAACAAACTACGACGGCACTGCAGCCCCCAGCCGCACAACGAAGCCGCGAAGACCAAGAATCAGAGAAGGCCCAGCGCCGCGTGCGAAAAGTCACCAAATCTAACACCAATGCGTGCAGCGTGCCGGATCGGCACACAGCACCAGAGCACAGACACCGATAGGGGTAAACACAATCAAGGCCCCATGCGCTGGCGGGCACCGCTAGCTCAACCGAGAACCCAACCCACCCGGGGAGAGTGGTCGCGACCCGGCCGCAAGTACACCGGAGGTGCAGGTAGAGATGGGATCCGTCCACGGCAATAATAAGGCGACATACACCGTGCCATCCGACCCGCGAGCCCCCCACCCAACGCACAAAAGAGGGACAACCAACCATCACCAACCAACCAAGACAACAGGCGCCGCCAAGGCAGCCGAAGCCGCTCCCCCAGGCCCCCAGAACCAACCCGAAGCGCGAGCCTAACCACCACTCCAACTCCATACGCGCGGGACGAAGACCGACCCGAGGAACCGCCCAAGTTACCGCCGACCCCCTCCCCCCTCCCTCTTTCTGTCTTACCGCCAACCCCTTTAATTGCAAGTATAAGCAATATTTTGCTTTTTTAAAGAGAAGACCCATAATCCTGATATCCAGGGCTATTCATCACTACCTTTCATTTAGTGCCAAAGGGCAATGATTTCCATGAATGTCAGCAAGAACCCCTTTTATTCAACAATAGACTGTTATCCTTAAATAGAAACCCCCCATTAACTGGCAGGATCCCTACTACATTACCCGTAGTTTTGATTTTCACTGTCTGCTACGCTTTTCATTTCTGATGTATCATATAAAAGAAAGGAACACCAGCTCACCATTTCCAGAAGTTATGCTGCAAATGTGCATACAAAATCACGACCTTTGACTTGTTAAATCAGAAGAAATCCGCTACTTTTTGCTTCCTTTTTTTAACCATTTCAATACAGTATTGTAACACAATAAAAGTCCATTGGCAGACAGAAATTTGCAAAACTTAAATAGACACGTAGGAGGGATTTCATTGATGTGCCTCAGGCTCAGACAGTACAGAGCTGCTCAGCACTATTCTTGTTCTGCACCAGATTCATCATTGTGATAATGAATCTGTCGCAGTATAAGACTGTCAGGTCTTACTTTTAGACCCTTTTTTGCCACATTTTGGCACACTCTCCATACCATTTTGGAGTAATTTCCATATGACCACGCCCTTTCTCCAAATCCACTCCCCTTTAATGAATTCACACCTCCTGTTGGACAAGTCGGAAATTGACCAAAAAATGGTCTAAAAGCCTTTATAAATGTGTCATAAATTTTAGACATATTTTTTTTTGTGCAAATCGGCTATTTTCGGGCACAGGAGCAATAATAACCCCCTCCCTATAGTATGTCACTTTGTGATACAGTAACCTCTCTAGTGTGATATAAAAAGTCTGCAATTAAGCTTTATTGGTAATCCTGGTTCTTATGACAATCCAACATATTTAAAGGAAACCTACCAGTTAGAATGGTAGGAGTAGGAGTAAGCTGTAAATACCGAGCACCAGCTCAGGGTGAGCTGGTGCCGGTGCTTACTTTTGTTAGTGTTAAACACTTTTTAAAGTTTATAGCTGAAACTGCTTCGGCGCTGCAATGATTTCCATGAATGTCAGCAAGAACCCCTTTTATTCAACAATAGACTGTTATCCTTAAATAGAAACCCCCCATTAACTGGCAGGATCCCTACTACATTACCCATAGGAGTAAGCTGTAAATACCGAGCACCAGCTCAGGGTGAGCTGGTGCCGGTGCTTACTTTCATTAGTGTTATAAACCTCTGTATCACGGTTTAAACACTTTTTAAAGTTTATAGCTGAAACTGTTTCGGCGCTGCGTGCGCGCGCCTACATAGGAAGTGCCAGAGCTGTCACACGCACACGGTCACGTGCAGCGCCGAAGCAGTTTCAGCTATAAACTATAAAGTGTTTAACACTAACAAAAGTAAGCACCGGCACCAGCTCACCCTGAGCTGGTTCTCGGTATTTACAGGTTACCCCTACCATTTGAACTGGTAGGTTTCCTTTAAAATCCAATTGTCACAGAGACCAAAAATTTTTTGTCTGGATCTACAATTATAAAATATACAGTTCCGACTTACATACAAGTTCAACTTAAGAACATACCTACAGAACCTATCCTGTACATAATTAGGGAATGCCTGTACAGTGGTAAGATAATAGAAATATCACCTACTCTGATTCTCATTGGATGAATGATCTCAAAATTTCCTCCTCAAAAATTCAAGTTAAGGAGCTGCTGCAAACAAATCTACAGGACTGATGTTCCAAATTAATTAGTGTAATCTAATATGGGATTTCACTCATTTAAAAAAAGTAATATATTCTTTATTATGTATTATTTTTACATTTCCAGCACACTTCACTGTGCATTTCAGCAGGTGGTGAATTGATGATAGGGTAGAATGTTGACAGTGGAGGAAGACATACAAGTGCACTTGAGGATGCGGTACACACATATAGTACACAATATTAGGCAATTACAGAAGCTATCCAAATAATAAAAGGCTATGCAATCAGAAAAATAATTTGGTTAAAATATGTAAACTGCAGGGGTATCAGCCTATTCTCTATGCAAATTGTTCTAATCTGTAAGGTCTAATGATTGAGACGAGTAAAAAAAAACAAATATATAATTTTAGCAAGTATTAGTAAATCCATTTAGTACCTCTTCAGAAGCATTAAAAGCAATTAGTGATCTAAATAGGAGTTGTACTAATTGCTTCTATTGCTATTTGTTTGGGAAAAAAGTGGCACTTGTGTGCTTGACAAATTGTTTATAATCATTATCATTGTGCAGGTGTAGAGCGGGGAAATTTGCAGTACGTAATATCATACCAGATATAGCAAATACACTGCATTCCTAATTATAAAGTAAGTAGAGAAGACAATGTAGGGACAATATAAAATTTACTGCTTGCATATTACATGTGGTATGGATGATCAAAGCCAACGAAATGTGTTGTAAGTTAATGATTTGTAAATAATTAAAGGGATAGTCCTAAATTTAGCATCTTCTCAAACTATGGCAAATTGTGCTTTTCTTTATTATTCTTTTAGAGGTGAATGAAGAGATCCACACACAATGGAGGGGATTTTTAGGTTTGTGGTGGTGGTCAAGCCTCCATAAAGTTGCAATTTTTGGCACACATCCAAGAATTGCACCTATTTTTCCATTTATAAAGGGGCGGAGCCCTGCTGAAGAGTGGTCCAGCACTGGGGGTTCCTGCCCTGCACCTGGGCACTAGCTCTATTCTGCACCAGGAACCGTGGTGCTGGAACCGTGCTATATTTTTCAGTGAGATGTAAGTTTGTGGCACAAGGACTAAAAGGTTTAGAACAGCTTTTAGCTGCTATCTTTTTGCGCCACAAATTGCGTCAGAAAAATAGTGGCGCCAAAATTTTGAACACAAAAATAGGACACAAAAGTCGAGAGTGTTGGAAAACACAAATATTGTGGCGTCGACAATTCGTAAATTCAGATGCAAGGAAAATAAAACACTGCCAGTTTTCCGTTTGAAAGGCCACAATAAATGACCCCTCTATGTGGCCTGAGTATATGGAAATATTTGTATTTATTCATATGCAGATGAGCATTTTAATGCATCATGGGAATATCCATGAAAGCATCTCTTGCCCATCTCTTTCACTGACCAGTATCTCCCACTCAGCTTTGATTTATAGTATTCTGTTGCCCCTATAAACCTAGGCAGAAGAGCCTCCTTCTAGTACTTGCGCTGTAGAGCGTATGAATCCAGAAGCAGAAGGCTCCATGCTGGAATATTGCAGGTCACCCTCTTTCAGGTACCGGGGAGCTGATTTGCAGTATTTCATCTCAGTGGTCACACTGTTGCCTGATATATTTTATTAGGACATAAAATAAAACAACCTTACATGGACTAGAACATAACACAAAAATTGACCAAAATGCAGAGAATTAATAGGTGCACTCATACAGCTTCCATTGGAATTAAACTAGTACCACCACTTCCAAGAAACACCTAAACAAAAGCCCAAGAACTATAGTAAAAAATATCATGTTAACTGTCCAAGATCATGACAGGACAATTGGAAAAATAAGAAATGGCAGCATAACATTTACCTATGCAAAAATAAGCCCAGGGTGGAAATGTTTGGCCCTGATGTATCTTTGGAAAAAAAAAACATATGGGAAACATTGGCAGGAACACCTCATATGGACTATGGGGGGAATTTATCATTGCTTCTATGCCAGTGAAAGAATTTTTAATTATTATTTGACTATGTCATGTCCATGCCTTGTGGGCATACAGGTGCATAAAGGGACATTCCTGCCTGGTGCCTGCGTACTTTTCAAAGTTTGAACTGGCGTATTTTGGCCTGGCGGCTTTCAAATCCGACTAATACATGAAGAGACTTATGCCCTTTTCCCTCTTGATGTATCTGGCAGGACATGGTGGGCGTTGCCGCTATCATATGCCGGTGCAAAGCAAATGGTAGAATTGTGATGATTTGGACTGTCTCAGTATCCTCAGGAGTAGAGATGAGAGGAGCCAGTGGTCGGGTTTTGCATTCATGTTCAGCGATCTGACCAGGAAATATTGTTGGATTGGAAGCTAAACAGCCAATCTGGAAAATGTAAAATTGTGGAGTCACAAAAACTAAACCATACACTGTATCTACCCAAGTGTCCCAAAATTTACTGAACCCGAGCTTAGAATGTGAGTTAATATTTATTCAGAACATTTATTGTTCTAAAGGACCAAACAATCCTGGTGGGATGTTTGCCGTGTTTTTATTTCAATACAATAACATTTTAGCAAAGGTTTATGTAAATTGCTCGTAGCAACACCAATAGGTGAATCCTCAACCATATCAATAAGAACAGTTTTATAGTGTGGGATACTTGGAGCATCTACAAACAATTCCATTCTACTTAGTTGTTATAGGGAATGATGAAGAGGTTTTCAAGCTGCAATAAAAGTGTTATTGGGAAATATCTCTGTCAAGAAGGAGGCTTCATGAGTCTAGGCAAGGCCTTCAACGGGGTCAGATTGAGGGAAACACCTGGCCCTCCAACTCACTTATGTGGGCTGGGGATTGTCCACCACTGATCATAACAACAGTAGTATGCCGTAAATGCAAGTGACCGCCTTAAAACCTATGGGACCCAGCTGAATATATCTACCTTCCCTCCATTCCTGGTCCTATGATGGTTATGATCATTTACTTCACCTAAACCCTGAAGAGGTGGTAAAACTATTGCCTCAAACTCCTTTCTGATGTAATTAGTATCAAGCCTAAAAGTAGGGTCTCCCAACGTAACAATTCTGGGGTTTCACTGTGTTTCTACGCTTGTTCAGGTGATGGAAGGTGCTATAGCTGCTGAATCATTCTTGGTCTGTATATCTACAACTGAATAATTAGATGTGCTCACAATTGTCCCTTTTATTTCATTTTGAGATTATCCTTCTTTGTAGCATATCCCTTCATTCACTTGTTTTTCTGTGAGCACAAATAATACATTTCTGTCTTTTTTCTTTCATTTACAGTTCCTTTCAACAGTCTTGTCTGGCTTAAAAAGATTTGAAGACCTCCGAACATTGAGTACACTTCCTCCCTTTGCCTTCAAATTAGGTTTATGGTTATGAAAGGTAAAGTGTTGAGCGCCTTAACCAGCAAGCCTACGTTTTACTATACAGCACATAGACAACCGGATCCTTGTTTACTTGTTGTTTATTTGTTGTTTATTGTTACGATGTCGAGTACTACTTCACAATGTGATTCCATTGCATTTTATGTAAACCGGCACTAATAATTGGGGCAGTATCCCATGCTTGGGTGTACTGTTCCCTACACAATGTACAGTTATATTCTTGTAAAACTTTAATAAAAAATTTATGATAAAAAAGAAAAAAAAGATTTGATACATTGGGGCACATTTACTAAGGACTTTGCGGGGAATGTTCACGTTCTTCATGGCTAAAATGGCTTGCACAGGCATTTAAGAAATGTCAGCGCTGCGATTGTGTCACATGCGACCCTTTTATGGCGCAGCTGTGCCGTTTGGACCGAACTCCGTATTTAACTTGCAAATTGTGTTGCCCTATCCTATGTTAACCCCTTACCGACATGTGAAATAAAATACTACGTCACATGTCATGTGCAGGCGGCCTGAGCCCTCTCCATAGCCGGAAATCTTTGCTGCATATTGCAGCAAAGACTTACCGGTAACACCCGCAATCGGCACCAGCACCGATGGCGGATGTTTTCCCGCCGATCACCACTAGCGGCTTCAAAAAATGGCGGCACAAGGGCGCCGTCATCTTGCCAAGGATCTTCGCTCCCTGTGACGTCTTCCGAAGACTCAAGGCTGCTTCGTGTTAACCCTTTCATTACAATGTGCTATGAATGAGGAGGAAAATCCCCATATACTGACTACCTAGGGCTAAAGTACCCTAGGGAGTCTGAAAAATAGTAAAAAAAAAATTATAATAAAAAAAACATAAAAATTCAAATCCCCCCTTTCCCTAGAACTGATAAAAATATAAATAAACAGTAAAAATCATAAACACATTAGATATCAACGCGAAAATGCCCGATCTATCAAAATATAATAACTTTTTTTTACTACATTTAACCCCATAAGACAAAATAGCGCCCAAAGTCGAAAATGGCACTTTTTTGCCATTTTATAAAAACTAAAAAATTCTATAAAAAGTGATCCAAAGGTCGTACAGTCCTAAAAAGGATAACATTATAAACATCGTCAAAATTCTCAAAAAACTACACCTCCCAAAGCTCTGTATACCAAAGTATAAAAAAAAGTTATTAGCGCCAGAAGATGGCAAAATCCCCAAAAAAGTTTTTGGACAGGTTTTAATTTTTGTAAATGTATGAAAACATTATAAAACCTATAAAAAACCCCATAATTGTACCGGCCCAAAGAATAAAGTAGACATGTCATTTTGGGCCTACAGTGAAATCCGTGAAATCCAAGCCCACAAGTATACGGTACAAATGCGTTTTTTCACCAATTTCACTGCATTAGGATTTTTTTCCTGCTTCCCAGTACACGGTATGGAATATTAAATACCATCACTATGAAGTGTAATTTGTTTCGCAGAAAATAAGGCATAACACAGCTTTGTACATGGAAAAATAAAAAAGTTATAGATTTTTGAAATTGGGAGTGAAAAATGAAAACGCAAAAACGAAAAAGGGCATCAGCGGGAAGGGGTTAAAGATGTACCACAAAAAAGATGGTGAACTCTGTCTGACCTTAGGGAGGAAGCGACACATTCATGATTTCAGGCTCACTATCTTAGTGAATCACCACATGCAGCATTATGGATAATGCACTTTTAGTGAACTCCAGTGACTTTGTAAGTAAATGTGCCCCATTATTCTATCATTATGATCAAAGAACCGGATAGGCAATAATAATAATGCCTTTTATGAATGTATATGTCAATATGGGTGGCATTAACATTTTTAGATCACGCTGGTGATAAAGGATCATTTTATTTGTACATAATCAAATAAGATCATCAATAAGGGTTTTTTAAAATTTATCTTAGATATAGGGTCTTTGATGTATCAACATAAATACTTTCCCATGTTTTCTTTACAGTCCATGTAACCTGGGAGAAGACAATACAAACATTTACTGTATTGATAAAGTAAATCTACCAACAAAATCAAGCATGGATAAACCGGGAACACTTACTCATAGATCCAGGCACTGTGACTGTGATAATCTTGAAATGTGTTATCCATGGCCTCCTTATAAAAGCATCTTTTATAATTATTCTAATAAGCCTGAGGGGCTCTGGGGAGTGTTACGAGAGCCCCTCCTTTGTGCTGCAGATTTACAGGTTGTTACACCATCGCCCCCTTCCCCTCTGCTCTCAATCAACATTTCCCCCCTCCCTCTGTCTGAAGTTTCAACACACAATGGGAAAGGGAAGTGCTCCCCCACAGTGTAACAGCCTGTAAATCTGCAACATTAAGGGGCTCTAGTAGCACCTCCAGAGCCTTTCAAGCTCCTAAGCATAATTATAAAACAAATATAAGGAGATTACCACAGTCACAGCGCCCGGATCTATGAGGAAGTGTCATCATGATGGATTTTGATGGTAGATTTCTTTTAAGTTTCTATTCATATTAATAAAGGTCAGAACCTGGATGAAAACAAATGACATCTATCTATTGTGGTAAAGCATGGAGTAAACAATGGGGCACATGTATCATAGTTTCAGCTAGCCAAATTGTCTAATTTTGGCTACTTTTGCCGTTTTTGTGCCATTTTTGCGACTTTTAACTCTGTTCTTTTTCAAGTACGCCTTGGTCTGCACCTTGTGCAGTATGCCTTAAGTATCTTTGTTTTCCAGATGTTCGGTGCCACATTTTGCAGTTTTTGCACCATTTTTGCGCCAACTTTGGCGTAATTTTGCACCTGGTCCAGGGCAGGTGCAAAGGAATTTTTTTTTTCATGGAGCTGATTTTAACATGTAAATTGGAATTATTTCACATGCTTTAACTGCTTAACATTTTGCACAGTAACCTCTTTTGTCAAAATTTTAATTTTTTTTTTTTATTGGTTAATTCTAAGGGTGAGGTCACATGTAGCAGTTTAATGGCATTTATAATGCGTTTTGAAACGAATTATAACAGCTGAGGAGAGGTGATTTGCCTTATTTCCTTGCTGTTAACATTTGCATTTACAAAACGCAATATAAAAGCCACGTTAACGCATGTGTGTTTTGTAAATTCAAATGTTAACAGTAATGTCATTAGGAAAATCCACTCTCCTCAGCTGTTGTAATAGGTTTCAAAATGCATTAAAAATGCAACATGTTAAATCCCAAATTAACAGTAGTGTCCACTCCTGTATATAACCCCCTCACGTGGCTTGTGTCCTCTCCTGTATATAACCCCCTCACGTGGCTTGTGTCCTCTCCTGTATATAACCCCCTCACGTGGCTTGTGTCCACATGGATTTCAGACATTTGCAACACAAAGTCTCTAAAAGAAGCCAAAATTTGCGCCTGCCAGGATAGGAAAAACTGAACATGTATCACAAGTAAAAAGACAGGATTATGCATAAGGTGCAAAAACTAGCCGCCAAATGTCTCTAAAATGCACCTCAGAGAGACCAAACTATGATACATGTGCCCCACAGTGTTGTATGTGTACTGCTCTTATAGTTTAGAAAACATGAAGACTTAATGTGAAATACTCTGTAATATACTTTCTTAAGCTAAAAGTAAAAATTCCTAGAAATCCCCAGTATCTGTAAGTTTTCAGTCCTTATGATTGACGTTCAGTCAGTAGCGTCCATCTCACTCACCTTCCATAAGTTTTGCAGCATATAATACATCTGTTTCATATTCATGTATAGAGAAAATGAGTTGTTCTTGTTTTTATATTTAGATGTACATGTACATACTCTCATCGCATATTATACATTGTGAACTATATGCTTTCATCAATGACTCTATAATGGTGCAGCAAAGGAAAATGAGATCTGATTTTAAGTCATCAGAGACAATAAACTGCTAATGATAATTTACATTACACTGTTCTGTCATTTCAGATATCAAATGGGAATCTCTCACTGGCAATGAAAGCTAATTAGCATAAAGTTATTTCTATTTCTATGTATACAAAGTGCACTTTACATTAACTGGGAATTCTGCTTAACGCCATGAAGAAATCATGTATTTCAACGTTTAATGTTCCTGCTATATTTGCTTCAATGGACAAATGACCAAACAAAGCTAGATTTTGTATCATTTATCATGTTTAATAATTATCTACAGAAAATATACAACACACTGGGGGTCATCTATCTTAGGATTTTCTCTTTTTTTGAAAAAAATGCTGATAATAACCAAGCCATGCTTTCTTAATCCTAAACCGTCGTAGTGGGTTGCTGTACAGGAAATAGATATTTATGAAAAGTTATCAGCCTAACTCATTGTGCTATGTTGTCTCATTATTGCCTATTTTGCCAAAGACTGTTGGGGATAGGGTTACTGTATTCTCATAAATGACATGTAGCCTCTATAGTGAGGATAGGAAATAAATGGGGGGTCTTGCTGCAAGGAACCCTCACAATGGGGAGAAATGGGGGTCCGCAAGTCCAACTGAGCTGCCATGTTTTGCCAACTTTTTGCATTGGCTCAACCTTTGAGCCTAGCCTAATATCCCAAGAAAGCACACTACAAAGATTACTATATTTCTGTCACAGCTCAGAGATCGGTTTACGTCAGATGTTGACAATATAAGGCAGCAAAGAAGGGCTTGTGATCCCCTGTTCTGCTGATCGTGGGGGGTTACGGCAGTCAGATCTTCCTCAATCAGACATTCATTAACCTGTAGGATACATGTCATTTATGGGAAAACCTCTTCATAAAGCAGATTATTGATCAGGTAGACAGAAGACAAACCGGTTCAGTTCACCAATCACAGGTGTTATCCTTAACATGTAGGGGGAAAAGCAGGCGCCACCATTTCTGCATGGAAATTTGTGACACCTCGGGGAGCAAGGATCCCAACCAGTGTGGTGGTTTGGTCGGGGTCCATGAACCCAGAATTTTGTTCTGGGTTTGACCGAAACCGCTGCACCCAAATACTTATGGGTCCGCTCATAAGTATTAAAACACCCATAAGAGTGAAATTTCGATTAATTCTGTGATTTATTTTTAAACTGTTCCATTTAATAAGTCGAGATTAACAGGTCAGCCATGCCAACTTCCCTCCAGACTGGAGTAAAAATTTAAAAATGCATAACTTTGAGCCCAAAAAGTTGCAAATGCCTTATTTTTGAAGCCAAATACATACTGTACGCTGCAGAAAAACAAAAAATACTTCTTCTCACTGAACACATTTGTACATTTACCTGTGCAACGGTATCTCCTGCATGTAAGACGTAGTGTTTCTATGAAGCAAATTAAACAGAGCAGCATAGGGCTGTCCATCAGTCCTGCCAACAACAAAACCCCGATATCAAAGCAAATAATATACAGGCTGCAGAGGGACTCTCATAAGAGTAGTAAAAAAGTAATGAGAACCCAGATAAATGCATAGTAATAATAATCTTTATTTATATAGCGCCATCGTATTCCGCAGCCCTTTACAGATCATGTGGTACATGTAATGATGAAATAAGACTTTACAGAGTACAGGCAGTCCCCGGGTTACATACAAGATAGGGTCTGTAGGTTTGTTCTTAAGTTGAATTTGTATGTAAGTCGGAACTGTATATTTTATCATTGTAATCCCAGCCAGAACTTTTTTGGTCTCTGTGACAATTGGATTTTAAAAATGTTGGGTTGTCATAAGAACCAGGATTAATAATAAACCTTCAATACAGACACCTGTGATAACTGTTACAGCTGTTTATTGCAGCCTAGGACTAAAGCACAATAAATTACCAATATCCAGAGGTCCGTTTGTAACTAGGGGTCGTATGTAAGTCGAGTGTTCTTAAGTAGGGGACCGCCTGTTATAACATAATCAGACGGAACAATAGAAATCAGAACAATGCTCGCTAGAGCTTACAGTCTATAGGATGAAGAGGTGACGCACATACCACTACCATTAAATAAACTATCACTACCACTTACATTATAAAAAACTTCTACTACCATTAAATAGGATGCGCAAACCAGCTGCGTCTTCGTGCAATGTTAATAAAAATTAAGAGCGCCGATAGAGATTCTAAACTATAGACATGTTTTACAAATGAGCGGTTAGTCACGGCTTATCATCTCTTCTAGACACACATGTTCGCTGCTGTGTGGTATAACATGATTGGCTCCTACATAAATCAATGAGATAGAGATCACTTCTATGAAGAAATAATAAATCATTAGCCTGAGCTTCTAAATCCAATTCATTTTAGATAGTGATTATTGATGATTTCATTCTATGGGCACTTGTACATGTCCATATCATGCCTTAATATAATATACCACATCAAGTGTCTGTGATGCCGAGAAAATATACTTATAATGGCCTTTAGAACAAAAATTAGAAATCCGGAACACTGTTAAGTCTGCTGTCTTATATTCCTATAATGCTCAGGCTCTGTGTAATATCCTGTAAGATAAAAGCAAACACAAAGAATCGTAAGTTTAGGCTGGAGCTTCTCTATGGATCTGAGCTTTAAAGGGATTTCTGTAAAAGTGTAGTAGCTCTTATGATTAAGCATGAAAAGTGCAACATTTATGTAACTTTTAGAGGGTTGGTACCTGGGTGCTGTGTGGTTACATGTTTTTCTATATACTGCACTGTATCTTTGCATCCACAACACACAATGGGGCCCATTTACTTAACGCTTTGCGCTGCACCATTGTCGGACTGTGCACATTCTTCATGGCTAGAACGGATTGCACAGGTATTTGAGAAGTGTCTGTGTTGGGATTGTGTTGCGTGCGACCCTTTTGTGGAGCAGCTGCGCTGGCTTCTATCTGACACAAATTAGGGGGTGTGCCGTCGGTCGGTCCGACTGATTCAGACCGAGCGGTGTATTTAACTTTCAAAACGTGTCACACGCCCTATGTTAAAGGTGCACCACAAAACAAATGGTGAACTCTGTCGGGCCAGTGCAGGGAAGCGACACATTCATGATTTTAGTGAATCCACGCACGCAGCATCAGCAGCATCATAGACGGACAATGCACTTTTAGTGACCTGTCCGACTTTGAATGTGCCCCAATAAATGGAAGAGACCAATGCTATTCCACAGAATATGCAATAGGGATATGTATAATAATAATAAAGCTTTATCATGGGGTACATATGAGGATGAAGAGGCGACACAGAATGTGATTTGTATGTTGGTCCAGCTATTCTTTATAGGATAAAATAACTGATATATACATAAGTAATAGATAAATAATGCTGAATGAACCAACCACCAACAGATATGTATATAAAAAATATTCCTGCTGCTGTACTATAATAACTCACAAAGAAAAGCAACGTGCACTATACTGCAATTAGATACGAGTGTATTCTCTCCAGGGTTGATATGATGGTCTAGTCAGGCAAGCAGCCATGTTGGTTTTTTATCTCATAACATATATTCATGGGAAGCATAATTTTATTACAAAACTACCTTATAGACTCGAGTATAAGCCTAGTTTTTCAGCACAAAATTTGTGCTCAAAAACCCTAACTCGGCTTATACTCGAGTCAACTAAAACATAAAGACAAAACTCACCTTTCTGACGTCACCCGTAGGTCCTCTTCTGTCTGAGACAGTCTGAGACAGAAGAGGACCTACAGGGGACGTTGGAAAGATGAGTACAGTGTTATTTTTTTTCCTACTACAGGGGCTGGGCAGGCTGTATGCTACAGGGGCTGGACAGGCTGTATGCTACAGGGGCTGGGCAGACTGTATGCTACAGGGGCTGGGCAGGCTGTATGCTACAGGGGTTGGGCAGGCTGTATGCTACAGGGGTTGGGCAGGCTGTATGCTACAGGGGCTTGCAGACTATATACTGGGAGGCTGTAACCAATGCATTTCCCACCCTCGGCTTATACTCGAGTCAATAGGTTTTCCCAGTTTTTTGTGTTGAAATAAGGGATCTTGGCTTATACTCGGGTCGGCTTATACTCGAGTATATGCAGTAATACTACTCAAAGATTTCACAATTTCTTTGAGGTTTTGGTTAGTAGTATGAGAGGTATACTGCAGAGACACCGGGATCCGAACAGCAAAGACTACAGAATATTAGCTGCTGTGTACATGTTTCTCAGACATGGGCAATGTTTTGCATTGGTTTAGAGGTTTTGTGGGGTCTGTGTTTGTTTATGGGTCTGGTCTGGGGGCTGTTGAATCTTTTGGGCCACACACAATGGCCTTGTGGTCTTTTGGTTGTGTTCTGTGTGTCATTGGCAGATAAAAGTAGAAGAGAAAGTCTGTGCCACATAAATGGGCAGGAATTGGATCTGCTCTGAGTTTTGCTGCTCTGACAGTCAGTTCATATAAGGGGCTGTAGAAACCATGGCCGTGTAATAGTCTGTAGAAATACATGGGGATGGATGTTGTACAATGGCTAGCAGTCATAGGCATGAGACAGAAGGGGCTGGTCTACTGTCTGCAATTAGCTGCTCTACTATGGAGTCTATGGGGAAGATTTATGGAAACCAATCAGTGGTCAGCTTTAATTTTATAAACAGATGTGGGAAAGTGAAAGTTGAGCTCTGATTGGTTGCCATGGGCAACTAGAGCATTTCTGCTCTCAAACACTTTAGATAAATCTCCCCCTATATAGCTTCAAGTGGTTATCCGAGAATATTAAAAAAAATATAGAAACTTTTACTTTTCTTTTCCCGGTGCTATAGATGTCCTGTGCCACCATCTGTCGGTACCGTGTCCGTGTTTGTTTACAGGGACAGACACACTCCGCTGCAACAATTTTCGCCTGCCTGCCCCCTCCACATGTCCCCTGTCCCAGCGCCTGATTCAGCATCAGTTTCAATGTAAAATAGGGCGCTGGAACAGGGTATGGATTGGGGGGCCAGGAGGACGTAGGTTGTCAGAGCGGAGGGTGCCCCAAACAGGTGGCACCAATGGATGGTGGCGCGTAACACCAGCTGAAGAAGGTAAGTATAAGTTTCTTTTTAGAATCCCCCCCCCCATACTCAGACCACCCCTTTAAGGAGTCCTATTCTCCCACTCTTCTAAAGTAACAGTCCCATTAATGTCACCGTGCCATGAAAATAGTGCACACATACAGTTATATGGATATTAAACACAGAAGAAATTAATATTCCACATATTGATATATCTGTACAATATAGTGCTACTACTGATAATGTTACTTACAGGTACAACTTCTATATATTATATTATGTATCTCATATAACATGAAATAATGGCAAACATACAATTGACAAGATATTTACATATAAAAGATAATAATAAAATGTTTTCTGGTTTTAAAATGTAAAACGGATGCCATGAATGAAATACTATTACATCATCTTTTGTACTGAAATAGCTGAAAATTCCTTTTTATGTATTTTTTTGCTCTAAAATATTTTATAGATTACCCTTTAATTTCTATGATCGTCCTAAGATTTTGATCTTGATACCCTTAGCTGGTGTCGCTCCGTGTCTGTTGCATCTGTTCTTGTTACATGTGGTAGATCTCTCCAGATGGCTTCTTAATTTGGTACATTTACCACCTCTACTTTAAGTGCCAAGAAACAGTTCAAAACTTATCTCACTATTACATACTTACATATGCTTATAGAAAAGTCGCATATGGCAATGTCGAAATTTCTTACAGAAAGCAAAGGAGGTTTAACCTAGCCCCTTGTACGCTAGAAGATGACTAATAGGAATAGACACGACTACTGTACAGAAGGCTCAATAACATATTTGTAATGAGACCAAAAGGCTACATGACTGCATAGAATGTGATCACTCCTCAAACTGTTTTGAAGATTTTTCGCTTAAATAAATGTTGAATAAGTGCCAGCAGTAGTCTCCTTATAGCCTCTGGTGTTACAGTATAAGGCTATAATCACACGTGAGGGGGACATATGTATGGCCACAAGCGTGTGGCTGTACATATGCCCCCCATAGATGCAAATAGCCATACGGAATGGTCAGGTGAGCACAATGGGGCACATTTACTAAGGGTCCGTCGGACGCATTTCTGTCAGGTTTCGCAAATTTTTCTGTTTTGCGCTGAATTTCCCCGGGTTCTTGGCGCACGCGATTGGATTTTGGCACAGCGGCGCCGGCTTGCGTGGACGTCAGACAACCCGACTGATTCGGGCAAACCACGGAATTCAACTTTCAAAATTGTGTCGCAAAACACGCACATACATGCAGGACACATGCAGGAAATTGGACACACAAGGGGTCATTTACTAAGGGCCAGAATCGCGTTGGTTTTTCAGAATCCGTTGCATTTTCTTACGGCCACACCCCCCGATTTCCGTCGCGTGCATGCCGGCGCCGCTGTGCCAAAATCCAATCGCGTGCGCCAAGAACCCGGGGCAATTCAATGAAAATCGACGCAAATCGGAAATATTCGGGTAACGCGAATAAATGACCCCTTGTGTGTCAAATTTCCTTCCTTCCCCACTCAGGTCTGTCAGAGTTCACCATAGTCTGTCAAAGTGCCCCACTATTTGCTATGATTGACTAAGGGTCCGAACAGCGCATAGTCGGGAGTTTCCCAACTTTTTACCGTTTTGCCCTGAATTGCCCCGGGTTATTGGCGCACGCGATCGGATTGTGGCGCAATGGCGCCGGCTTGCAGGTGACACAAATCGGGGGGCGTGGACGTTGGGTAACCCGACAGATTCGGACAAACCGCAGAATTTTAAAACAAAATTTTGTCGCAAGATCAGCACTCACATAAACTGGGAAGAAGAAAGTGAACTCCGGGGACCTGAGAGGGGAAGCGACACATGCAGGAAATTCGACGCACGATCTTTGTTAATTGCGGCAGACCCGAATCCTCATCGGACAACGCACAGCGGGGACCGCGACAGGACGGGTAAGTAAATGTGCCCCAGTATGTACACCAAATACAATATATATTATGTGCATGGCACTTTGGGAGGTAATAATAAAAAGATGTTTTGTCAAAGAAGCTTTGTGACTCATATTCCATGTTGAGTCCCCTTGGGGATAATGTACCAATTTGTGGAGCAAAGTCATGTAAAAAGCCCTTTTCTGCTTATCCGTCCCATACTGAGAGTCAGCCAGGCAGGGGGCAGGCAGAGTAATATAGTCACCATGAGAGAACTGGGAGAGACTAGAGCTACAATCTCTGCCAAGTTAGACCTGGTCTAAACAGGTGTAAGCTTTGTGCTGGTGGTGGTTTGTAGGGGGTATTTGGGAGATAATAGTTAATTACAAGTGTCAGTCTTAAAATATTCCATCACAGACTACAATGAGTGGGATGGGCTTCTAATAGAGCATCTCCCATTTTACTGGTGTGCAGTGATTTATTATATAATCTGTAATTGAGGATCCTAACTCGAGTTCTTAAAGGGAACCTGTCAACAGGATTTACCCGACCAGCCTACCAGTCCCCTCAGGAAGGGTATGAAATGTCTTTTCTAGAATTCCCTCTTTTATGTGAAATATTACCCATTTACTTATAAAAGAAAAGTCAGGCGAATATAATTCTTTTGTGGTTGCAGCGGTAGTTTTACTCCAAACGCCTCTTTCTTTGGTTGTGTAGCACCTAGAAACATTCTCTGTGTGTCGTATTAAAGATAAAAATATCATGTTTCTGATCACATTAAGCTCTGAGATACAGAAGTGGACATACAGGTACTTAAAAATAGGCAGGGACAGAATCTTTCTCTGAAGTTCACAATTCCAACTATGTCTTTAACTGTCTGTTACTTTGATTCTGTAGCTCACCAAACAAGAAGCCTGAAAGATGAGATTCTTATCTTTAATGTGACATCGGCAGCATGTTTCTAAGTACTATGGAATGGAAGATTGGGTGTGCTAACTGACACTTCCCCTGCAACCACTAAACTTGACTCATTGTATATGTAAAGTCATATTTGCCTACCTGGGGGAAATTTCACGTCAAAGAGGGAATTCTAGAAAGCACATTTTATAACCTACCTGAGGGGTCTGGTAGTTTAATAGGGTAAAACTTGGTGATAGGTTCTTCTGAAACAGGTGTGTGAATTTATTCTGAGCCTAAGGGCTCTTTCACATTGGCGTTGATGTTCAGCTTTAGTTTTGAGTCCGTTGTGGTTTATCTCCGTTGCGACTCTGTTTTTCTTCTGTTGTCTCCGTGATGCATCAGTTTTGTTGAACATTGCTTTGAAGGTTGAACATTGCTTTGAAAATAACACACCTGGTTTTTCAGCCTCATCAGTGAAAAAAAAACCCACTGACCCACATAATTTTTTCCACATCCAACGGATCAGTGAAAATCCAAGCCAATGTGAAAACACCCCTAGAAATCAATGGCTTTATAAGGCATCCATGGAAATCACTGAACCACAGACATGAAAAACATTGCCAATGTGAAAGAGCCTCAAAGGGATTGTCCACTTTCAGCAAATAATTGATATGGTTTGCATAAGTAAAAGTTATATCATTTTCCAATATACTTTCTGTATCAATTCCTCACAGTTTTCGAGATCTCTGCTTGCTGTCCTTCTGTAGGAGGCTTCAATGTTTACTTCCAGTGGATAGAAATCTGTCCATGGTCATGTGATTGTCACATGACTCTGATTACACTCACTGATAATAATGGTTTATACACCTGCATGCCCATCACATGATAATGAACAGATTTCTATCCACTGGAAATAAACATAGAAGCTTCCTATAGCAGAACAGCAATCAGTGATGTAGTAAACGGCAGCACAGTGGCTAAGTGGTTAGCACTACAGCCTTGCAGCGCTGGGGTCCTGGGTTCAAATCCCATCCAGGTCAACATCTGCAAAGAGTTTGTATGTTCTCTCCATTTTTGCGTGGGTTTCCTCCAGGTCTTCCCGTTTCCTCCCGCACTCCAAAACATACTGGTAGGTTGATTAGATTGTGAGCCCCATGGGGACAGGGACTGATTTGACAAGCTGTGTGCTTTTTGTGCACTATATAAAGACGAAGAAGAAACCATGAGGAATTAATACAGAAAGTATATTGTAAAATTCTATAACTTTTTCTTACGCAAAACATAAACATTGTTTGCTGAAAGTGGACAACCCCTTTAAGTGTCTTAATATGTTTTATGTACTGCAATAAACATTTTCTGTTGAATGTCTATCACTTATAGTAGTGCCATAAAAATCTACTCTACATCCACAATTCTCCTATTTATAGGTATATACCTCAACATGCCCACATGGAGTTACTTATTGTTTCCTAATCTGCTTTAGCTTTTTCTAACTTCTCATCCTCCGATATCAGTTCCCTCCCTTGTAGCAGGACCTCTGCTGTCATTGCTTCTTTATGTCAGGCAGCATGCAGGGTAGGGTGTGAGATGGGAGAGGGATACCTTGGAATGTCAGGGTGGTTTTCGAGGACTCTCTCAGCACAACACATCAATCGCAGTAGTCAGCCTGTTTCAATTAACCCTTAGTTAAGACTGGACCTCCTGGTGAAACTGAAAAGAGATTGAGGGAATAAGAATTGCTATCTGCCACAAGGATTACCACTGTACATGTGGATCAAAGACAATTCCAGATTTTACCCTGGTGATTAGCTGTAATTAAATAAAGTAAGTCTGTTTAAACTTCATTAGCGGCAAGATGTTTGCTCCAGAAGAATGGGCACAAATCATCCATTCCTAATGAAGTGATAATCCACTGGATGACCATAATCTTTTTTTCGTAAATGTATCCTCGCAAGGATTCATTTTGTCCAGTGGGGTAAATAACTCTTTGGAGATGTTGGAGCGGTGAACAGAACGCTGCTTCATGGAGCTCCTGTTATCCTTAGCCATGTCTGATAACATCGATTTGGCATGCTATTATCTGAAATGGTAGGATACCTCTGTTCAGCAAAGTCTGACATAAATCTTTGAAAGTGGAGACGTTGCATATGCATGAGCTGAAATAGATATGACAGTGCTGCGGCATTAATATTCTTGTCACTGGAGGGCTTCAAACTTTTAAGTGGATAATATAGATGATCTGAGCCTGAAGTTTGTTAGCGTTACACAAGACAATTAGTCACAAGAAAACAAATACAAAATAAAGTGGCCTTAAGATCAAAAGCAATGTTTGATCTAGAAAATGCTTCCAACGACGGCTTTTGGGTTAATACATGTGAGATTTACATTATTAGTTTCATAAAACAAACAATAACTGGCACAGATTTTTGTGTTTTTTATTATACTGAGTTACTTGGCATCTAAATATGATATGAGATACAAGACGTTCATTTTTATCTAGGATTATTCGGCTTACATTAGCACACGCATGCACAGTTTGAAGCTTTTATCTATACAAACTTTTCTATATGTGTATAAGGAATTTCCTCTCCTCTGTAGTGCACATGATCTCTCTGCATCTCAGTGGAGTGAATGATGCTGGGTATCTATCTTATCCCCCTGCCCCCCTCCCTTATCCCCCTGCCCCCCTCCCTTATCCCCATGCCCCCCTCCCTTATCCCCTTGCCTCCCTCCCTCTCTTATATATATTGCCCTTTTCCTATCTCATGTATTCATGATATTTATCTAGTGCCATCATATTTGACAGTACTCTAATGATCATAGGGTACACAAACATTACCTATAAGCATATATTGGCACCTGTAATGTATGGAAAGTGGCACCATAACTTGATGTAATGTCTGTGCCCATTCGGGTTTCAGTACGATCCTTTGCCAGTTTTCTGTTCTCTAACAGCAGCGTGACACCTAGATTTATAGAAAAGGTTACGTATGTACAACAGCAGCATGTGTAATGTCTGTATTGGTATCATTTTCTGTCCGTCCATCTTTATTTTCATGCCATCCAGAGGTTTGTGTTCAGACTTTTCTTCATTCCTGTGTTTTTATATTGTTTTCCTTCTTTGTTAAGGCCTGGCAAATATTTTTTTCTGTTTTATACTGTCTAGTCTTTGGGGCTTATTTACTAAGGGCCCATGGATCGCATTTCCGTCAGACGTCCCAACGTTTTCAGGATATGTGCCGCTGGGACAGGTGTTTAACAGGGGATTGTGCCGCATGCGATTGGATTGTGGTGTGGCTGCGCTGGCTTTCATGCGACAGAAATCAGGGGGACGAGCCGTTGGACGATCCAAATGATTCGTGCAGAGATCAGGATTTAACTTTAAAATTGTGTTGCAAGATCAAGCACTTACAAGCACCAGGAAGAAGAAGGTAAACTCCAGCGGACCTGAGCAGGGAAGCGACACATGCAAGATATCGGGTGTTAATCTTAGTGCATTGCAGTCGGACAATGGACTTCGGGTGAACTCCGGACAGGTAAGTAAATGTGCCCCTTTGTCTCCATGTTTTGCACTTTGGTGCAGGTAGAGATCATCTTCTAGTTGTCTACCCAACTTCTAGGGTGATAGGCATTGGGTAGACAAACTGAGAAGGGGACAAGTCTCAGGGACCACCGTCTTTGTATTCAGTCTGAACCCAGAATCTGCATGACAGCATGCTTACAATAGATTGGAAAATAAATTTACAACACTGCCTGCAAAGTTTTCTTACTTTTTTCATCTTAAAATAATTTTTCACAAGATGGTGTACAGAAAAGTAATAATTTCATGCCCCACCAATCTGCCACTGCAACAATTCGCAAATCTTGTCATCTTGTCAAACAGAAAATGAGCACTTAGCCAATCACTGGCCACAGTGCTTATATACCATCCAGAGATTGGCTACCAGGACTTAATTATAACCATAATTATAAATGAATAAGATTGCTTTAATTAAAATTCTATAAAATGATACTACGATTTAATGTTGAGGGATTTATACTTACCCAAAATGGGACCTATTAACATTTTTAGCGTAATATATTTTAAGGATAAGTGGGGAACCTCCTTAAGGAAAGGATTGGCCTTACAAAGCCTTGTGAAGTCTTAGAAATGTATTTTTAAAACATGTAAAAAAAGTTGCCCCATTTCTGTGATATAATCATTTAAAGTTACAGATCTTAAGACTAAGGGGAGATGTCACGCACCTGTGTGCAATCTGTTAGATAGATTGTTTTGTCACAGAAACTTTAATTAAATCGAAATTACCAAGTATATTGATGTTCTCACATTTACTAATATAACAGGTATCCATGCAATATAAGGAGATATTGTTGTCTTTGAATATTTGAATCTTTTGTATGCAATGGCATATCAGTTACAGAGGCCACTGTGGTGGGATTTATGCAGTCTGACCACGGGAATTCACAGGTGCTATCTCAAGTAGACAATGGAGAAAACAGAAGATCAAGGCAGAAAAGGGTAATTCAAGAAGATTTGAAATAAATGTGCCCTTTTCATAAGGCAGTAGCAACTTCCTCCTATACTGTAGAAGTATAATTATACCACTCACAATACCTAGAACAAGAAAATAAACACTCAAGGCAAGGGGAACGTTGTAGGACATTGGATGGGACATCTTAGACCCGGTACAGCTGGCCATGGCCTGGTACCATGAAGGGGTAGTTGGACAGTTTCCCAAAATATTCATATAGAGGCGGTTCCCTATTTAAGGACACCCAACTTTCAGACGACCACTAGTTAAAGACGGACCCCTCTCCCCACTGTTACCTTTGGTGAATCTCTCTTTCCTTTAGTCTCAGGCTGCAATGATCAGCTGTAAGGTGTCTGTAATGAAGCTTTAGTGATAATCCTTGTTCCCATTACAGCAAAAAATTTTGAAACTGCAATTGCATTGGGCATAACCTATGGAACCTATCTTGTACGTAACCCGGGGACTGCCTTTACTAGGAAGTTACCTAACTATTTAACCCCAGCCATGACTAGTAGATCCCAGAACTGGTCTCTGCCTCTAGATCCTTTTCCTGTTCTACAGTGGCTTCAGTCAGATGGCTCAGGAAAGTTGCCAACCTACCACTGGGCTACCTACTAGCCAGGATTCAAGAATTTTGCTAGTACTGTTATGTCAGGTTGATTGTCCTGCCTGGATAGCACAACTTGGTCACGTTTGATTTGAACTTAATTTATATTTACCATATTGAATCCTATGGCTGATTCAATAGACTTTTGTGAAATGTGCTAATTTGAACTTCCTGTCATTGCACTTACAATTGTTTCACATAGAACTTTTCTAACAAATCAGGTCCTGTTATATAAATCAAAGTACAGTAGGTGTGTTTGTATCACCTGACCCACATTGATTACTATTTTTCAGTATTAATAAAGAACGTAAGGGCTATGCTTTTATACTATACTTAGTAGACTGATGGCAATAGAAATCAAACTTAATTTTATTTATTAAGAGAAGCTATACCTAAGGTCTCATGACGTTGTTAGTATAGTTGATCCTCAGAAGTTGAAATGATTTTAGGAGAAACTGGTTTTGACTGACCTTTCTCTTTCAGTGCCACCTGTATGTTTACTATGACATCATTAGGGATTATTATCCCTAGGAGTGAGATGTCACGGCGTGTATTTTCTCTGTACTGTAACATTACTGTCTTTATTATCCATGTACTGTGACATCACTGTATGTATCATCCCTGTACTGTGACATTACTAAGTGAATTATCCCTGTGCTGTGAGATCATTGTGCATATTATTCATGTACTGTGACATCAATGTGTGTATTATCCCTGTTCTGTGACATCACTGTGTGTATTATCCCTGTACTGTGACATCACTGTGTGTATTATCCCTGTACTGTGACATCACTGTGTGTATTACCCCTGTTCTGTGACATCACTGTGTGTATTATCCCTGTACTGTGACATCACTGTGTGTATTACCCCTGTTCTGTGACATCACTGTGTGTATTATCCCTGCACCGTGACATCACTGTGTGTATGAACCATGTTCTGTTACATCATTGTGCACATTATCCCTGTACTGTAACATCACTGTGTGTATTAACCCTCTACTGTACATCACTGTGCATATTTTCACTCTATTATGACATCACTGTGTGTATTATCCCTGTACTGTGACATCACTGTGTGTATTAACCCTCTGCTATTGTACTATTGTATATTTTGCACCACCACATGTGTCTGTATAGAAGACTATGAATATACATTACGCCTCATATAGAATTGTACTATAACCTGTGAGTGAACGGGCACAGGCTATAGCTAGTGTGCAGAGGCGGGATAGGATCATACAAGTCCTGATAAATCTGTTTATTCCTAACAGGTTTTTTAAAAGTATTTTTTAGGTACCAAATGTTTTTTGGCAACATTTGATTCAGGATGCTATTTTCAATAGTACATTTGCCCCAATGTGCTATTCTGAAAGGAGTCCTGTGGTGGTGATAAATAAAGGTCAAAGAAAATCACTGTCAACGTTACGTCGTGAAGAACTTTTAATTTCAATTCCCTGAACAGTTCTTCCCATAATCGCTGTAATGACAATTATGTCTTTAACCTACGGCAAATATAGTGATATAATCAGCAATCTCTGCCTCATATTTTAGCTTCTACCTTCTCTGCTAATCTGCTCTGTGTACTGAATAGATTGCAACATGAACACTCCGCAATGAAATGTTTACTGTAACAGTAGTCAGCAGGTTGCCCACTTATGTCCGATACCGTTTCCGCACAGTGTAATTACTTATTTGAAGTCACAAGGGACTGTTCTCACCTCGTTTGCCTGAATACTGGCCAGTCAACCAAGCAATAGAGAGAGGAGCTGCATGAGGGATAAAGTATTTGACACAGTCAGAGAGCGAAAGACGAGGCAAAACAAAAGTCTTTTCAGTGTTGGATAGTGAGATCTACCCCCTCCCCCACCCACAGTCCTTCACATTAGAAAATACCTCATGAATCTACAGTATGCCTGATTGCCCGAGGCTGTCACAATAAAGGACAATGAATGACAGCTGACTGTCAGCACAATTCTGCAAAGCCAACTTATCAATTCCAGTTTTTTGTATATCAGACAAGCAGCGATAACAAGATAAATCTATTTTCTGGTGCTCAGACATAGATCAATTTCTTTAAAGAAGAAAAACTAGTCAAAACAATTCGAATGGCAAATATATAATACTAGGTCTGACACAAGTCAGGACTTTTCCAATGCTTACTGTGACCCTTTGCAAAATTGACTTAAAATAGAGTCATGTTTTAGTATCTGTTCCATCCCGTGGTGTTTGAAAGCTTGACAAAAAGAAAAAACAGCAAACAGGAAATGAGAATTAAAATTGTAAAATCGGCTATTCTGTGGGAGAGTTTTTTCTTGCCTTCTTTACATCCATATTTAAATGTATTAAAGGGAATCTACCATCAAAAATCAAACCTGGGACAATTACTCATAGATGCAGGAACTTTGACTGTGGTAATCTTCTTATATTTCTTATCCGTGGCTTCCTTCCTAAAATTAACTTTCACATTTCTGCCAATGAGTCAGTTCTTGAAGGGTTCTTGGAGGTGTCAACCATCCATGCTGCAGATTGACAGGCTGTTACACTGTGCAGGATTACTTCCCCCTCCCACAGTGTGCCGTAACTTCCTCTGCTGCTTAGATTACATCTGGCAGGGAGGGGGGAGTGCTGCTAAAGCGAAGGGGATGTAACAGTCTGTGAAATTTCACACACCTTGGATAAGCAAACTTGAGGAGGAGGTGATCCTCCTAAGCCAGGGAACAATGCATTTCAGGGTCCAAACATCGCTTTGTCAGGGATGCATATAACTTAAAGGGGTATTCTCGTCTGGGCACTCACATTCAGTTTCATTAATATGCCATATATAAACATTTCTTCAATTAGATGTTATTAAAAAATATGTTCCTGTGTGAAGAAAATTTCTCATAAATGTAGTCATTTTGTCCCTTAGAAACGAGATAGCTTCCTCGGATACGGCCACGTCTGCTGGAGGGATTGCACAAAGAAACAAAAGGTTTTTGTATATGAAATGTCCGGGATTTACTACATGTCGCACAGCCACCCTGTGGTAATGATTGCTGAATGCTGGAGGTCAGACAGGACTCAATAGCTCATGTCTGGCCACTGCTGCCAGAGTGTGACATGGTCGTAACCGAGGAAGCCATCTCGTTTCTAAGGGACAGAATGACTACATTTATGAGAAATTATCTTCACACAGGAACATTTTTTTTAAATAACATTCAATTGAAGAAATGTTTATAAATGGAAGATTAGTGAAACTGAATGTGAATGCCCAGGCGAGAATACCCCTTTAAGTCTAAATGTACTTTTGGCTATGCAAGGAAGAAGTCAGGGGATAAAGGAATGTTTGGACCCTGAAATGCATTATGATTACAAAAGAATCCTCAAATTCCCTTATCCATATGTGTTTCTGTTTTTCGCTTGTAATCCTGACTAGTTTGGCTAAAGTATAGCACAAGCTCATCTGTGGAGCACATTTACTATCTCTCCTTTATTTACATACCTAACAATATTACTCTATGGGTGCTCTCCCTTTTTGCCTTTTCTGCATACATTCATTTTCTACATACATACATATTAAGTTTTTCTATACATTTAACTCTCTTTACTTATTCATATTCTCCTCCTGTCTGTTATCTGGCAAACACCAGATATATACCCAGGCTTCTCAGCAGTAAGTTTTACCTTGGACTTTGTATATAAGATGGCGGCTGATGACTGGGTCAAGCAGCAGAATTTTTATTTATTAAATTATTTTATCCTGTTCCCTTATAAATAATGGATGGACCATTATACAAGCTCTTATACCTCTTGTGTCAGCCCCTCATCCTCACAGACTATAAGCTCTTGTGTCCCCTCATTCGTCCTCATAGACTGTAAGCTCTTTTGTCACCCCCTCATCCTCATAGACTGTAAGGTCTTGTGTCACCCCCTCATCCTCATAGACTGTAAGCTCTTGTGTCACCAACCCCCTCATCTCATAGACTGAAGCTCTTTTGTCACCCCTCATCCTCATAGACTGTAAGCTCTTGTGTCACCCATCCTATCCTCATAGACTGTAAGCTCTTGTTCACCCCCTCATCTCATGACTGTAACTCTTGTGTCACCCCCTCTCCTCATAGACTGTAAGCTCTTGTGTCACCTCCTCATCCCATAGACTGTAAGCTCTTGTGTCCACCCCTCATCCCTCATAGACTGTAGCTCTTGTGTCACCTCCTCATCCTCATAGACTGTAAGCTTTGTGTCACCCCCTCATCCTCATAGACTGTAAGCTCTTGTGTCCCTCCTCTATCCTCATGACTGTAGACTCTGTGTCACCCCCTTATCTTCATAGACTGTAACTCTTGTGTCAACCCCTCATCCTCATAGACTTTAAGCTCTTGTGTCACCCCCTCATCCTCATAGACTTTAAGCTCTTGTGTCATATCACTAGAAGCCCTAGACTTCATTAGACATATTCTGTATCATAAATAAAATGCAAGCAAAAATGAGAAACACTGGGATTTTATTATAGCCAGCCCTTTAAGAAGCAAGACCACCACTTGAGGCACCCGCTATCTCTGGTTGAGGGGATTCCTGCACCCTGCCTCTTGATTATTGTCCATGGGCAAACCAGGGTTGCCCTCCCTACACTATCATTCTCCCTCCCTAATCTGCTATGAAATATTTTCAGAATTTTGTCTTGCTAGCCAGGTAGAAATCACTGAGGTGTCAGATTACATGGAAGCTCCATGCAGGGGGAGGAGTAAGAAGTGAATCACTGCAGCTACGTCTACAGCCACCAGCTCATGTTACAGATGGGGGGGGGGTAACTGTCAGAAAATGAAGAAATCTAGGGTGCATTCACACATTCAGTTTTTCAGATGCAAAAGAAGAGGAGGAGCACCATTCAATTATATGTTCTCACCCATTATGATCCACACCTGCTTTTGGCTTTGAAAACCGCATCTGAAAAACTAAACATTGGAACAAACCCTCAACGTCACACAAAGCTCATAAACAGTGTAATACCTCATTTACACAAGCTGAACTACTGATTCCGGTGTATCAAACATTGGTTGAAAAGCAGCATGAAGAAAAATAGTAACTAGTAATAGTGTGACTTTCAACAGGTAATATGTGAGATAATATGAAAGATAGATATAGAGATGGAGAGAGAGAGACAGGGAGAGAGACAGAGAGAGAAAGACACACAGACAGAGACACAGAGAGAGACGAAGAGAGAGCGACAGAGAGAGACAGGTAGAGAGGGACAGATCGAGAGACAGATATATGGATAGATAGAGATACATAGATAGGTCATTAGAATGAGCTCTGAGTTCTGATTGGTTACTATAGGCAATGAGTATACGACAGCTTATGTGTGAAGTAATATGTGAAGTAGTTAGATATGCGATATCTGAGGTAAATATGATAGATAGATACAGAGATAGAGACACAAATAGAGAGACAGAGAGAGAAAGATAGACATAGATAGATAGATAGATAGATAGATAGATAGATAGATAGATAGATAGAAACTAGAAGAAGCGAGCAGAACTCCAGAAGTCGAATTCAAAAGTTGGTGGTCTTTATTGAGGCAAGTGGCAATGTTTTGGTGTTGACTTGAAAAAGGTGTCTAACACAGAAACGTTGCCACTTGCCTCAATAAAGATCACCAACTTTTGAATTCGACTTCTGGAGTGCTGCTCGCTACTTCCAATTTGTACCTAAGTAGGGACCCAGCAGGACCTTTGCGGGCTTTGCACCCCCCCTCCTTAGGGGCTCCATAAAGCTGTGCAGACTTTAACTCTACTACTTGTAGATAGATAGATAGGAGATAGATAGATAGGCTTGAGAAAGGATTCTGAAGAGGATCCGAAACGTAGCACTTGGGTGAATAAAGTACCCACTCTTTTTTACATTGTGGTGTGCAGCCTATTTTTTACTTTTAGATAGATAGATAATATTTTTTGTTAACCCATTCTATTTTGTTATAGCTAAAACCAGTGTACTATCCCGGGCAATGCCAAGGGCGTTATATACTCCGTGAGTATTTATATAATTTACAGATAAATAAAGTCTGAGCGGCACACACATTTTAGTGTGCAATGCAAAAAAACGGTCTAAGGATCCCTTTGGATTGCTGATTGCTATTTCCATTGGCCGTTGAACTGAACTTATTGCATAGGTGCATAACTGTCAAATTGGAAAATGCACCCCACACATCGGTACAGTTTGTTTCATTGTTGTATTTTGAATGCTTTATTCACAAGTGTTCAGTATTCCTAATACTCAACTCAAACAGCGATACCTGTTTGTTATACTTTATCATATTCATCTTGTTTCTTTCACCTTTATTGTCCTGCTCTTGTCTATTGGATTATTACATTGGTCTCATATGTTAACTGGACACTTATACTGGATGAGGGAATTTGTCTTAAAACTAATAAAACTTGTATGTGTTATAAAACTACAAATGTATCCAAAAAGTAAATTCACGTTTGATGTCTTCTAGAGGACCTCAACTTCAAAGGATCTTCCAGGAGATTTATTGATGCTCCAGCTATCATGTCCCAGCAAGTGTTATTGAACTCTTGATCTCTCAAGGGAGAAAACAAAACAATGGTATTGACACTGTGCCTAAAGCAAGTTGAAGATTTACTCCATGCAGACAGTCTATAAATACTGTACCACAAGGCAGCAGATATAATATATCATGACTCACTCAAGGGAAATATGATCGCATTTTTATTTTCACCTCTGAACTTTTTTAACACCCGTAAAACATCACAAATAACATGCCTTCACTCAAAAATTAGAGGCGACCAAGCCTCAGTGGCTTCCATGTAAACCTGTTGGTCTCATTCAATTCTTGAAACTCTTAATTTTTTTTCCGTAAACAGCAACATCTCGACTAACTCCATTACAGGAAAGTGTAATGTGGTCTTGTAATAAGGTAAATATAACCCGAACCAGATATAAGCAGAGGCACCTAATATTACCACAAAAACTGGGAAAATGTATTTGGGGCACATTTACTTACCCGTCGGAGTTGCGGTCCCCGATCCAGAGTGCCCGACGATGATGCACTGTGCCGCAATCGACGTAGATCATGCCCCCGATATCCTGCATGTGTCACTCCCCGCTCAGGTCCGACGGAGTTCACCATCTTCTTCCCGGTGCATGAAGTGCATGTCTTAGGACATAATTTAAAAGTTAAATCCCGCGTTTAATCCGAATCAGTTGGATTGTCCAAGGCCCCCCCCCCCATTTGTGTTGCATGAAAGCCGTGCAGATGTGCCAAAATCCGATTGCGTACAACACAAACCCCTTTTAAATTCAGCGCAAATAAGAAATTGGCGGAATACCCGACGAAAGTGCGGTCTGCAGAACCTTAGTAAATGGGCGCCACTGACTTGAATATCAATCTAGGATGAGTAATGAAATGCCCAGCAGCCTCCCCTCACTAATGAAATGGCCAGCAGTCTCCCCTCATTAATGAAAAGCCCAGCAGCCTCCCCCAGTAATGAAATGCCCAGCAGACTCCTCTCATTAATGAAATGCCCAAAAGTCTCCTTCATTAATGAAATGCCCAGCAGCCTACCCTAGTAATGAAATGCACAGAAGCCTCCTCTCACTAATGAAATACCCAGAATCCTCCCCTCAGTAATGAAATGCCTCTTCTCTATTGGCTTCTTGTGAAACAGTATGGCTAGAGATGGGTCCATGCATTCTTCCAGTGCACACACTACGAACTCATTAGGCGGCCGCAGGCAGAGTACATGATGTGTTATACAGGAAACAGAGAGGGAAGAGGAGCTGTGTTGAGCACCGAGGCAAGTCAGTACTTGAGTATAAGCTGGGTGCTAAAGTACTAAAATTGTTTGTACTCTAAACTTATGCGAGAGTATAAACAGTACTTTATTCCATATCCATACCAAATTTGCACTAAAATACCACAACATTCAAATTAAGTTGTAAATGAATAATAATTTTAATCCATATGGATATATACATTAACAAAAACATTAGCATTTCAAGAGGAACTATAACTCAACTTATTGTGGACATATTTTTTTATTACTGTGCTTAAATGTTCAAAAAAATAAATTGACTGCATAGCCACATGCCCTGGTACACCGCTATGCAAGGAAAATGTTGAAAAGTAGAAATTGCAATTCTACCGATTCTACCAAATCAAATGATCCATGATTTATAGGGAAATGTGATACATATGTGTATATATATATGTCAACCGAAAATGACACAATTCCAATACTGACTGCTCATGTAAACACTAATAGGAATTTTTGATAAAATTTTTAAATTGTTTTCACTATCTACTTAATAGGTAGAAACCTGCTTATCCTGTAGTGGTTTATACATTATTTAAATTACAAACAAGATAGACATGATTCTAATAGACTATTACACAATATTATGGAAAATGTCATCCACAGCTTCCACTACTGACGATAGATGTCACAGATTATTTACCTCTACTCCTTTTATCTGTACAGAGCACAGACTAAAAAAGTACAAAAAGGAGGGGAGGGTGGAGTAGACCCTGGAGTAGAGCCAAAATCCAAAATGTGCTTCAAAATTCATAAAACATAACTTTTAATAATAAGTTCTTAAAATCAGTCAACAAACCAGCAAGAGATAAAAACTGTCTGACCAGTGGCACAATCAACCTGATGCTGCATCATCTAATCACCAGTAAGAACACATACCTGGTGGGCTATGCCCAACGTTGCCCATCAAGGTTCAGGAGGCCAGGAGTGCAGGTGTATGGCAATACTCTAGATTGAGGTGTGACGCAGACCGAGGTCAGGTGAAAAAAAAATAGGAGAGACAGGACGGCGGGGTGCATAACATGTAAGCTCCGGGGTGCATAGGAACAGATAATCTTAGGCAGAAACCTGAACAGACCCTAAAGTAGTGGCTGGGGCTTAGGTAACCCTAAAAGTCTTAACTTCGGAGCAGCAGCCCTAAACAGCTGCCACCCCGATTGCAACCTGTCCCTTGAATCGGGCAAACTATCCCTAGACTATAGCAGAGAGACAGAGATGATAGTGTGCCCATATAGGTATCAGAGATGCTAAAATTTGGGGTCAGATATGCCCAGAAGTGTTAGCACGAGGTCAAAATGTACTCTACATGCCATGTTTCACCTACAAGGGCTCATCAGGGGAACAATAAATTACCTATTAAATACACAAAGGAATATAAATAGATTCAAACCATTGTCATCTGAGCCCAATAAACAAAAAGTAGAGACATAGAAAGAACCCTTTCCACTAAACCTCATAGCAACAATGAGAGTAGAATGTAACGAATCACGATTGTGTTCATACAATCTGAATATGGGGTGCATAGAGCATCACAGATTCAGCCCTACTGTGCAATACTGATAAGGGCAATCGATGAGCGGCACTATCACTCGATCGATGAGCGACCTGTTGGTCAGTGGGGGGCATATATTACGGCCTTTCAAACGGAAAACTGGGGATGTTTTTTTGTTTCCTCTCTCTGCCTCTTGCACCACAATTTATGAAGTGTCGGTGCCATAAAATTGTTATTATGGAACTCTTGACTTGTTCTATTTTTTGGCTGCAAATTTTGGCGCAGCTTGTGAATCCACCAGTTTTTTGGCACTTCTATTTTTCTGACACTGTTTTTTTAACGTACGTTTATATCTCAGCATGCTCTATTTTTTCAAGTCAGGCGCGTGAAAAACGCACCATGCAAGTATATGGAGATGCAACAAATCGCTTGATTGCGCTCTGAGAAACATGCACGTCCAATGCAAGTGCAATGCGTTTTTCACTGTTCAATTTCCATAGAAAAGATAGACCACAGTCCTGAGTGCTTTTCATGTGCGTTATCTGCGGATAAAAAACACATTGAAAATGCATTTAAAATACAAAAAGTGTGTGAAAAACTGACACTGAACAGACTCTGATCTGATACAAAATGTCAGTTTTTCAGTGACCAAACCCTGATCGCACCCTGATCAGACTCTGACGTGATCTGCAACGCAAGTGTGAAAGAGTAAAAAAAAAAAAAAACCCTCTCACTTCACTGTACATGTCATTAGGCTTCCTGAAAATCAGCTTGATGGTAAGGAGCTGCCTTAGAAAGTAGCTAAAAGAGGCAATGTTTTCCTAATCCTATCCTAAGAAAAAACGAAAAAACACTTATGTGCCCGGCCCAGGAATCGAAAAGCACAAAAAGCACCTCTTTTGTCTATAGGTTGTGTGCTGTAGTGCACCTTGTTTTGGTCAACAGAGCCGAGCTTCCATACCCCTTATTATCATTGGTATTGTTTATAGAGGAAAGCCACCACGTTTTTTTGTAATCCTGTACAACCTGTTTAAAAACATTTTGAAAAATTATTATAATTACCGTCTAAACTGTTTGCACATTAAGAATACGTCTTCAAACAATTGGCATGAAATACTAGTCATAAATGACGGGATGGCTTCATCTGACCATACCCTATAATACAGAGCCCGGCAGAGAGGTTTATACATAACACATTCAAATTTCCTGCAGAATATTCCAGATAGCCATTATCTTGTAGAGGTACCTCCATGATCTTCAAAGCCTATACCAGCACAGAATACAAGCTGACTTAAAAGGCAGACCTTTCATAGAATCCCCGAAAATCCAAACCAAAGATTTATTCTAATATCTGATGAAGATGATCTATTTTAATATTACTATTATATTCAAATATCAACATTTCTGGAGTACTGACCTTGAAAGCACATACTATGTTGTTCATCGCTCGTACAAGTCCCAGCTGGCAGGAAGGATAATTAAATACAATTTTTTTTATTATTTTTCTTGCGTGGGAATACATTCTAAGAATGTGTAGGGGAATACAACCCCGTCAGATTGTCAAAAAAATGTGAAAGAAATAAAATTACAGTCTATGTTCATATGTTCAAAATGCCTAACACTAGACGTTAGATTTCCAGTCATTTATAGATATACCATATTTTAAGCATAGCCATTGTAAAAAATAAAAAAAAATATTACAGAAGCCAGAAAGCTGGAGCTCATTAAATTCTCAAATATAAAATCCTTTCAAGATGTTTAGAAGCTAATTTTCATTGCCTTTTTGTCATTGTAACTCTTGTTAGATTTACCAAGCGCTATTAATAAACTAAAGGTTTAATATTTATAATCCTATTACTTCATAATCCTATTAGTGTAACATTTGGACGATTTAAATATATTTCCACCTTAATCTCTGTTTGATCTTACATACTTCCCTGCAACATTGACACTTGGCTGACCCACCAAATATTTTGTCCTTTAAACACTTAAACTAGAAAGCTTTATTTTTTTCTATGCCATTTTTTTTCAAATCTGTTAATGCAAGTGTATAAGTGGATGTTAGGGGAGTAACATATCAGTGGTACATGAGAAATCTGTAACTTATTTCTAATTGTTCATTCGCAGGTAACATACCCTGTGAGGCAGGTGCATAACTCACATGCCCAGGGCAAAAGTTTACATGGCCCATCACATGCCCATCAGTATCTTTCTGAAGCTGAAATGACTCATTAATTTAATACTAGCAGCAAGGGTCTTGTGAGGGTTTCAATGTGAGGGTCTTAAAAAAATTAGGGCCACAGTCCCAAACACATATTTTAGCTGTCACTCTCAAAAAATCTATATGTATTTTGGAAACAATGACACATCTTTCCTAAAAAGGCAGCTTAGATACAGCAAATAAGCTCTGTGTAAGGTGGGTAAGGTAGGTTACAAACAGTAGCTCTGCCTTATGTATGGTAGACACATTTATTTTGTTAGGCTACATTCACATGATGTATGCCCACTGTACCGTAGTACAGCGGGCATACATAGGCGCTGCGGAGAGGATCAGGGGATGAGCGCAGCTCACCCCTGCCCCTCTCCATAGGAATTTACAGCATACGGCGCCATATTACTTAAAAAGATAGGACATGTCCTAGCTTTCTACGGGCTACGGAGCGGTACGGTGCCACACATGTGCGGCACCGTACCACTCCGGTACAGGGCCGTGAGCCAATAGAAGTGTATTGGGGACGTATATACGCTGTATAAACATCGTTCGTATATACGTCCCCCATATATTAGTGTGAATGTAGCCTTACATCCAGTGCTGTTTTCTATGAATGCAGTGAAAAGAGAATACTGTAAACCTCGCAGCTGTATATTTCTCTCTAGGGTCTGATATAAATAAGTTGATGATCATCTAATGGGGAGGTTGGGGGACTCACCTGACAGCTTTAAGTTATAAATCTCACTGTACAGAGGTAGCTTGAAGGATTCACAAAGTTTGAATAGAAGACATCAAAGGAGATATAACTCCTATTGTCCCATATGACTGTTTGCACTCTGTAATGTAATATTATATTTGTATATGTCCCCTATGATTTGTAAAGCGCTGCAGAATTTGATGGCATTATATAAATAAAGATTATTATTGTTATTATTAATGTGTGGTAGAGCAACTTGCGGGCCCCCTCATGGCTTATTAGCCCAGTTTTACTACTGCTGAATGAGTGATATAAGATGACCAGCTTTACATTATGTTATGTAACAGAGTGCATATAATACAGGGGGCACAAGAATAACCGCACTATATTTGCCCATTGACGCAAAGGTTTGACAACTGCAGATCTGCAACCACAAAGAGGAGATGACTCAGAGGAACCTGTTCCTTGCTATACAACAAACTTAAGAAATGAACTTAAGAATCTCAGCCTGATAAAGCCTTTTCTAAAGATGATGCACAAGAAAGTCTTCAATCTGTTTACTGAAGATAAGCAGCCCTAGTCATTGGTGGGATTTATCATTATGTTGTCTAGCTTCTTGTACTACTTTTTGAGACTTTTCTGTGGGACGCCAACCAGGTGAGAAGTGCAAAGATAAGTGTGCCTTGCCTACAGTCAACCATGGTGGCGTGAGAATAATGGATTGGGGCTGCTGGTTATAGGGAGCTACATTTTATTGAGCTACGAATGCCAACATAGACTGAGAGCATGATACCCTCGGCAGGGCAGAATTCTAACTTGCTAAAGACCAAACATGCCTCAAGACATCCACTGCCTTGCTAAAGAAACTGAGGTTAAAGGGGATGGACTGGCCAAGCATGTCTCCAGACTTACAGTCAATCCAGCATCTGAGGGCATCAAATAGGAGCTTGAGGAGCACAAAGTCTCTAATTGCTTCAAAGACCTGATAAGGTCCTTCCTGGTTTGCATCTCAGGGTCTGGCTCTCCGCATCACTATAGATATGGTCCATACATTCATATTGCTGCATGAGGTCGTAACTTCTTCAGGATGAACCAGTTTGAGGAGCACATCCCTGGTGATATTGTGCTTTATTGGATTCTAAAACTGGGGCTTATTTGGCACAACCAGCTCAATGATGTTGTTGTGGATGAGCAGAAGACTATTAAGGAGACAACCTGTGAATCTCTAGTGAATTCCATCAACAAATGAGTTAAGGTAATGCTGGAATATCTTCAGTCATATCTTCATTATTGACCCATCGAAAGATATGATAAGATATTTAAAAGATGTGATGATTGTACTAACCTTTGTGTGAAGGCCAGTGTCTGCAATAACTTTACCTTTCATCAACAAAAAGTTTGATGATCTTAATGTAATTTGTTTCACAAGTTGTACACATTATATAGGTTTTCATACCTCAATGTTTTCACATTTTATCTCCTACAAAATACAGTAGGTTCTATGATCAATTTGTATGTTTCTGCATCAGTGGCACAATGATTAGCTTCCCGCTGCACGGTTTTACCAAATTCATTGTTTTTCTTTTAATATTACAAATGATATTTTAAGAATATTAAGTCATTACTGTCTATTTACACTCATATCTAATTTTCTGCTTCATGGGCATTCACATGGCAACAGGAATAAGAGATAGATGTGAAAGAATTAAGTCATTTTTAATTTTATTTTTCTTATCTCATGCAGTATCTGTTTAGGAGATATTTAATAAAGCTGTGAATGAACCAACCAATTACATAACTGTTCTAGCAATTTTACTTATCTTATTTGTCATTTAGTCATTACTATTCTGTTCTCTGTGGAAAACTCTTAATGTATTATTAATAAATCTTGAGGAGAAGGTTTTAAATACACTGGGAGAGATACAATGACTCTTGTTAGAAACCTAGTAGACACAACAATGCACACTGCCCCTCCAAATGCTTTAAATTTTGAAGGTACAGGATCAAAACTCGTTTCTTGTAAAGGGCGATCTTATGTGCTGGGAGGAGTAAAAAAAAAACTTTAAAACCTACAAATAAATGCCTCAAATCTAAACAGAAGAAGGACAGCCAAAATATATAAACAAAGCCACTTCCAAATTACATTTAAAACATTTTAATAAGAATAATTGAAATAGAACTCGAAATATTTAAAGGACAATGGAATATGAATAGATATACATTAACTAGAGCTGAATAGTGTTGGAAATACAAAAATGGTACTCATTTCTCAATTATTGTTTTGAATGGGATCAGATTTCAGGCTTCTGTGCTTTAAAACACACCCAGAGGTGCCTGTGACAGCCCCTTTCCAATTAGTGGTGTGCTGGCCCTTTAAATTTCAGACCTAGAAGGCGGCGATGCATGTGCTGAAGCAATGAGACCGTCACTGGAGCGTAGCTAGATAAGTGAGGCTGTTGGCGAGAGGGGGCACCCGAAACATGGGTCGCAGGAGCACCCGTGACACTAAATAGATAATATAGATATACTGTATATAGTGGGATGAATGATCATTAGATATATATATAAATAAAGGTATACAAATTAACAGATAGGTACATATAGGTTGGTGAACAGAGAGTACATATGCAAATTAAGTAATTTACTGATCACGCATCTCAAAGTATAACCAGGAATGTGGGGAGACCCATAAAGCATAGATGGGGATGAATAAACATGATCGCTTCTTAGCTTACCCATTGAAAGCCATATGATGGATATGGACAGGTACCCTAAAGACAGGACAAGAGAAAGACCTGAGAGAAGTCTAACACAGACCATATGAGAAAACAAGTAGAAATCTCCCCAGCCATTCATTAGAATGGTCATGTGTCCAACGAGTCAACAACCACTGGACATGACCAGAACATGTGAAGGAGATCAATCTCTTCAGTGGGTAACACTTTGCATCTTGTCAATACCAGATCTCCTGTAATAGCATATGAAAAATGTTTAACACAGAGAAACTAACCCCCTATAAACTAATCTGCATAAATCTGCCAAATCGGGATTCCTTAGAAACCTGGATTATAGGAATAAAACTTTAATTTTACATGCATTCAAAGTTGTAGATGCATATTCAGAAATGCATTATAATTCTTGATATTATCTCCTCAAAATATACATTTCTTAGGCAAGCAATATATATATATATATATATATATATATATATATATATATATATATATAAATATCAGTATTTTAAATCTTTTTCTTAATAAATATGACATAGAATGTCAGTCACCTCCTAAAATGATCTTTTACTTGTGATTACATTGAAAGTGATAGGTACCTTCCATTGACAGTGAGTTCTCTTGATTTGGCAATACACTTCTTTCTTCAATTAGAGACACACAGGAGAGCAGCTGCTTCTTGTAATATGCAGGGATTGAAATAGAAATCATTAGTAATGAACCATCTCAAAACTTACCTGCTCTTGCGAGACATGACTTATTAACTCTGGCATCAATATCTCATTTTTTTGCATATGTTTGATTTTCTGTTGCTAACATTTCCATGTTGTTGTGGAGATGGCGTAATGTTAATTTCAAAGAGCAAAGCTTGATAAGTGAACACAGATACAGAGGTAATTGAATAATGTTGTGTGTCTTCCACATGTGATCTAAAAATAGAGGACAAGACTTATTATAGATCCATAGTACATATTCTTAGAGAATGGAGCCCGACCATAGGATATTCACTATTGTGCTAAAATTACAACCTAACACTACACTACAAGTGAGAATAATAATTAAATGGTTGTCTTGCTAGGTCCCCCACTAATCACAATAATAGGACCACCAGTAATCTGAAGAACAGGACCGGTTTTAGACAAAATAGGGCCCAGGGAAAAACTAAAAGTGCATAAAAAAGTGGCAAAAAAATTATTTTATGAACAGTCACAGTCAGTAAGAGGCTCCTTTAGCCCTGCACAATAATAACACTTTGTAGGTCACAGACAGTAGTATGGTAAGTATCTGTAATATGGGACTGTAGGAGAATTGTATAGGACATTGGTGGCGAACCTATGGCACGGGCGCCAAAGGTGGCACTCAGAGCCCTCTCTGTGGGCACCAAGGCCACATTGCCCCAACCAGTTCACCAGACACGACTCAAAGAATTTACCTGCTGTCACAGGCAATGTAGATGGTGCTTTCAGCATTATTTTGAGGCAACATATCCTTGGTTTCTTTGAGCTGTAGAAAGAGTGAGAAGGTATGGACAGGGGTGGTTTATCAATGGAGGTCCTTCTTCTGTTGAATTTGTGGTAGAACAGAGAGCAATAATTTACTGCTTAGACTGCTGTGTTGGCACTTTGCAATAAATGGGTTTTAGTTGTATTTTGGGCACTTGGTCTCAAAAAGGTTTGCCATCACTGGTATAGGAGATAGACAGATGATAGGTTAGATTAATGTTAGAAGTAACCCTTCTGCTCCACTGAGGGTAACACAATTTTTTGATTTCTCCAGCTACAACCCAATTCTAGAACAGGAGCTGAACACTGCAAACAAGCAATTCTTTAGACTTCCAAAAGTCCAACTGGTTAATGTCCTGTTATAGACAACAATTGTAATCCTGTTAGTTGACTATGATAACAAAAGTAACATATTGAGCTGTTGGAGGAAGATTGTGTGGGTAATTTAACATGCCGAACCCCAGTACAATTAGAAACGTTCTTGCTGCATAGTTGTTATTTCATAAACAAAACAACGCAGCTCCCACACAAGTACCAAGTTCAGTGTTATTATCCGATGAAATTAAGAAACACTTGAGAGGATTCCCAGAGTCCTTCAATAATTATTTCACAGAAAACATCTAATTAAATCTGCTATATCATTAAACACCACAACACACAAAGCTTCACATTAGCATAATGTTTAAAAATAAATAAGGATATCAGACACATCATATTACAATGATAGAAGTATGACAAACACTCTGCGCCCAACGTGTGAGAAAATAGCTTCAAAACCAAAGAAACAGCACCACCATTACTATTTATATAGCAACAAAAATAGACAATAATTCTGACTTTAACTGGGAAAACCTTAAACTTGCAAATAGCCTATTAATCATATTTTATTATTTTATTTATTATGCAAGTAAGCGTAATACTGCTTTACTAAACTGAACATAATATGACATAAATTATTGAAGCCATCCCTTAATTAAGGCTCTGGAAACTTAAAATACCCACTTATTTAATGAGACTCATTTCTCAATAAATGAAACCTTTAATTCATTAAATTATAACGCCACGTAGGAAAATTAAGATTTATACTATAGTCGCAAATACGCCATTTTAAGCAGTGTTTTTACTGTGCAAAATGTAGAAGTATTAGTGAAGAGATACAAATTAGCCTACTATTTTTAATATATATTTATACATTTTTATTCATGTATGTATATATATATCTATATATATATATATATATATATATCTATCTATATATATATCTATATATCTATATATATTAATCAAGTTCACAGCTGCACCACTTTAAGAAGTTTCGTTTGGGTGCTCGCCCACTCTCCACCTCTTCATACATAAAAGTAAAAAATAGGCTGCACACCACAATGTAAAAAAGAGTGGGTACTTTATTCACCCAAGTGCTACGTTTCGGATCCTCTTCAGAGTCCTTTCTCAAGCCAAGTGCCAAGGATACAAGTTCATTCTTATATACAAGTCTCTTACAATGTGTACATTCAAAAATACAGTTTTACTTTCCAGCAGTGACATTTATCAAATTCATAAAACATCATTTATATAGTGCAAGTGAAGGATTGTACCTGACACACTACACGGCTCTTAGAGAGATAGTTTTGCTCAACGGCCGTGCTACTCACTAGATACATCAATTGGCCTAAGCCATATGCAGGAGAACTAACGTATGATTAATCTGCCTATGGAGGGAGGAGGGGTGAGTAGCACTAATCCCTCCTCCTCCCAGCCCTATGCTCATTCAGGATCCAGTCTGGACGAGCCCTCGAGTGTCTAAATATACCCTTAACCTGTTACATGCCACAGTCAGTGCGATTGTATATAAAAAAATGGCTAGACTGTTGGAGGAGCGTTCAAACTAGAGACTTTGGGGGAGGGCAACTACACTTGTGCAGGGCAAAAAGACAGTGTAGATAGGGAACTGGGAAGAGTCATAGTCCATGGGGGAGGAAGGGGGGGGCTGGTATAAGATTGGGGAATAAGAACAAAATGAATAGGGATAGGGAAAACCATATAAAGTGCATGTACACAAATGCCAGAAGCCTCACAAACAAAATGGAGGAACTGAAACTCTTAATGTTGGAGAACAAATACACTATACTGGGTATCAGTGAGACATGGCTGGACATTAGCAATGACTGGGCTGTTACTGTAGATGGCTATAGTCTTTTTAGAAATTATCGTATAAATAAAAAAGGGGGAGTGACTTGTTTATATGCGAAATCTTGCCTCAAGCCTGTCCTGCGAGATGACATCGGTGACACAAATGCAAAAGTGGAGTCCCTATGGATGGAGATAAGGAGAATGAAAAAGAATAATAAAATATTACTAGGGGTTTGTTATAAGGCTCCAAATATAATGGAGGCAGCAAAGGAAATGCTGATAAGTCAAGTGGATGTGGCTTCAAAGCATGGTGAAGTACTTAACATGGAGGACTTCAATTACCCAGATATTGACTGGGGGGCAGAAACCTGGAGGTCCTTTAAAGTTAGCAGGTTTTTGTCAACAACAAAAGTCAATTACCTGTCACAACTAGTCCTGGAGCCAACAAGAGGGTGCACTGCTGGACCTTATCCTAACCGACAGGGTGTCAAAAGTACATGTTGGGGGAAACCTGTGTAAAAGTGATCATAATATCGTTGATTTTATATTACGCTTTACTAAGAGCGTTAGTGGAGGGGCAATGAACACTCTAAACTTCAGGAGGGGGTGACCCCCCCTCCCAAAAAGGACTTTCTTACAAATATCCTAAAAAATGCCTGTGAGAAACATATAGTATATAGGAAAAAGCATAAGAGGAACAAGAAAAAGTCAATGGGGCAGATTTACTTACCCGGCCCATTCGCGATCCAGTGGCGCGTTCTCTGCGCTGGATTCGGGTCCGGACGGGATTTATGATGGTAGTTCCTCCGCCGTCCACCAGGTGGCGCTACTGCGCTGAAGTCTGCTGGAATGCCTCGAAATACACCGGCCTATCCTGGATGAAGGTGAGTGAAATTTTCGCGACACAATTTTTTTTTTAAATGCGCCGTTTTTTCCGAATCCGTTGGGTTTTCGCTCGGCCACGCCCCCCGACTTTATTCCTTGGGTTAGTGCAATCACGGGGATATGAAATTTATATAGGTTTTAACATGTTTTAATAGATTTTTAAAAAAAGAAAACCTTTAGTATAAAAAAAATTCATAAATGTGCCATCTTCTGGCTCTAATAACTTTTTCATATTAAAGCGCACATATATGTGGATGATCTCAAGCTTTTTGCGGGATGAGATGACATGTTCATTGGTACTATTTTGGAAACTGTATAACCTTTTGATCACTTTTTATAAATCTTTTATGAGTTGCCAATGGTGAGAAAATGGCCATTTGGACATTTGGGCGCTATTTTCCGTTACAAGATGCCTAATCACTTCTACAATATACTGCAATACTGCTGTATTGCAGTATATGGCAGCTTTGCTAGTGATCTCTAGCAGATGCTAGAGATCGGGTTGAATGACAAGCCTGGGAGTCCAGTATAGACTCCTAGCTGTCATAGTAACCTATCGCTGCCCCTCAATGACCTCAAAGGGGGCGCCGCCAGGATTTAAATGCCTACAGCTGCTTTGCCGGAAGCATTTATTTTAACACCCACGTATATTGCATATTGCAGTAAAGCACCCACCTGGTATGGAGAGGGCTCCGGCCTCAACTATTATGGCGCACATTGGTAAGTGGTTAAAAGCTACAAAATTTATATTTGATCTGGCTGCTCAAATTGGAAATTAGTTTTACATTGTTTGCCAGCAAAACAAGTGGTGCTCATTCCCAATCTTAGGCGTTTCAGTCATCTGTGATTGGGACAAGTTCGTTCCTTCTTGAATAGTATTTTTAAAAGCAATCCACAGTGTGTGAACGTGTCCTTATAGTTATTTCTTTCAAAAACAATTGTCATTTCTTATCCAACTTGGCCATGATGTGATAAAAATTACTCAATCACGGCAAAGCAAAAAATAAAAATATTCTGTATCCAAACATCTGTGATAAGACACCTCAAATGCCCCATTAATTCCTTATGAAAAACAATTTATATATATATATATATATATATATATATATATATATATAAAGTTATAAAACATTTCTGAAGCCTAGGAGAGAATACCAGATGTGCAAAGACTTATGGGAGCAATCAGAGGTGGCCACGGTTCTGCTAAGGGCTTATTAAGTTACACTGCAATCCGGCACCTTCAACTTATTAAGCTGTCAAGAGGTACAGTGATTAAAACCAAAGAAAGGTCAAGTTCAGACCTTCAGAAATTCCTTGGACTAACATTTTCTTTTAGGCCTTAAACCCAAATGAAGACTCTTCACTTGATATGTGGATTTTTTAAATTGGTATTTTGAGCTGGATTTGTTCCTAGCTTGAGAAAATCTTCAATAGATTTGGCTCCCTCAGAACTCTGCATATAGTTATCAAAAATCCTAACCAATAGCAATAGATGATGGCTTTGCATATCATCAGGCAGCAAAGATCAAAGGAACAGGTTAATGGGGATCTGCTGAAGTATAATTATGTCCAAGGTAAAGTAATCAGGGATAGTGGCTATAGGTGGGGCTATTCATCTAAGCTTTCAGAGGTCTAATAGCTGTACATATTATGCCTGTGTAAATGATGTTCTCTTTCCCCAGTTAAAGTTTCACTTCTTAGAGACAGAACTTTAAATCTTATGATTGCTCAGGAAGTGTTGTAAGGCTGAACTCTCTCCTCACTGGCCTAAGATTTAATATAACACACATATATATATATATATATATATATATATATATATATATACATTAATGTAATATATACTCCTAAATATCTTGTCTCTAAAATGTTATGCTATATTTTTTGTAATATATATATATATATCCACTTACAGTAATGATCATGCCGAGCACTACAACCAAAATGATCTTATAGACCAAACTGAGTGAGACCATAGTTTTGCAGTTCCCATCTTTGTATTCTAGCCAAAAATATTGATATTCCCACATGTGGTCAAATCACAGGTGGTTTCTGTTGGGTCACACGGCCATGTTTGTAAGGTCACCACCACAGGGAAGGATACGGACACAGAATGCATAGGCTTTTGGGAGATCCAGAAAGCAGAATCCTAGAAACAGTATAGCTCAATTCCTAGGAAAGGATTTTATTTTCCTGATATGTAAGTGTGTGTGTGTGGGGGTGGGGTGGGGGGGGGGCTGAATATTAGGTAATTTACCAATATACATCTATTAATAGTTCTGCACTGCTTTCTTGATTTGTAGTGAAGCCTCCTGCCTCTAACAGGATTGTTCATGGCCAGTTAGAGATCACATGATCCTCCATCTGCCGCCATTTTATGGACAGGTGGACAGGAATATCTAGCTGATGAGATAAAAGTCAGGAGGCTTCACTTTACATATCAAGTAAGCAGAGCAGAACTATTAATAAATTTATATTGGTAAATTGGCAAGGGCCGGCTCCAGGTTTAAGTAGGCCCTTGGGCAACAGAGCCTTAGTGGGCCCCTTTTCAGAAAACTGATGTCTCAGCGCCACACTGCCCCCCCCCCCCACGTAGCCACACTGTCCCTCCATGGCCACACTGTCCCCCAATAAGTCACACTTCCCCCCCCCCATAAAAGGGCACACTGTCCCATATAAGGCAACCCCCCCCCTTGTAAGGCACACTGTAAGTCACACTGTCCCCCCCATATTAGCCACACTTCCCCTCCATATAAGGAACACTGCCCCCTTCCTCCATACGCCACACTGCCCTGTATCCCCATAAGCCAATCTGTTCCCCCACCCATAAGCCACACTGACATTATTATGTGTGCTGGATTAATAGCCGCCGTGTACATTGCGGAGAGCCGCTTTGGGGGAACGAGGAAGGGTGAGTTTTGGATTCGGCCTCTATGGATTCAGCCTCTACAGCAGCCGGAAGGTGATCATTTGTATCAGTGTCTATCAGTTCTGTGCTGTAACGACTGACACGCTTGTCTGGCAAAGATGGTGAAGTTTTGCTCCTCACATGTAACTAATTGTTACCTGATCTACTAAAGTGCTGAATTGTATCCATGTCCTGTGGTCTTAGATATAATTGAAAGTGGTGTCTCTGCCCGGAGACTCCATGTCGGAACTTGGCTTTCCCTGTGTTTAAAGGAACCTGGAAAATAAAGAATTTTTCTCTTCCAGAATTCTTGACAATAAGAGATAGAGTATAAAATATGTGGTACAGCATCGGGGTCCTGATCACATTTCTGTATCACTCATCTCTGGATTGAGATCTAATAATACCTGGTTTGTCTTTTACTTAAGGGACCTTTTTGCTATATCCCCAGCCTGCCTTCCAGAGATATACAAGTAACAAATGGCATAACCAGGAGACTGAGTGATGTTTGCGCATGTTTTACTGCACTCTGCATCCTAAGAGAAGACTTTCCAGGAACTAAATCAATACTACAAGCATGTCTTGTAACACGGCAATTTTTCCTCATTCTGCTCCAGTAATGATTCACACTCTCAGCGCAGCAGATATAATAAGCACTACTCAAGTCTTGTTGTTCAATCATCTGTGACTGGTTTCATATATCTCAAATTCTGACGCTGACAATAATTTCATAATACCCTGTTTGTAACATGAGCCTCTCAGTGCAAATAGAAAGATAAAATGCAGCTCCTCCGCTCCACATTCCCACTTCATATGGAACATCCTCATTTAAGGGAAATGTCATTAAAGTCCTGTTAAGTGAATTCTAGAATATGGGTTTTCGGCAAGTGATTTAATTAATAGTAGAATTTGACAGATTTTCTGCATATACAATGTACATGAATCGTATAGAAAAGATGATGTGTTCATGTCATGGTGTAAATATATCAGTTGTAAACCAGATCAGACAATTAAATAATGAAGTTTCATCAGGTTATTACAAGTCTGACTGACAAAAGGTCAGTGTATGTATATCTATAGCTACAGTGTATGTATGTAACTAATACACCAAGAGGAATTGTTGGAATCCAATGAAACATTATATATGTTATTATATACTAGAGTGAAATGCTAGCCTAATATGAGATGAGATAGAGTTGGGCATGTGGGGATATATCTTATGTATAGTAATCTGCTGTAGGGGGAGATTTATTAGAAGTATCTGAGGTAAAACTGTCCCAATTGCCCATGAAAACCAATCAGAGCTCAGCGTTAATGTTATAAACAGCTGTGTCTAAAAATGAAAGATGAGCTCTGATTGGTTTTCATGTGCAACTAGAACAGTTCTGCTCAAAGACATTTCGGAAAAAGCTCCCAATATTATGGATTATTCAAGTTTGTTCCCCAGCTAAACAGCATAAGTGCACAAATGGTGATAGGCAACAAGGAAGTGTTGTCACATGGTGGCAACATTTCTGGGAAACTTTTTGGAAACAAGCTTTGCAACACATAGCCTTAGGATGGCTTGTACATATTAATGAGCTGTCAGTGTCCCTCTTACCACCAATAGGGGTAAATGGCCATCATTTGTGAGGGCAAGGAAGAAGCCGTCACCACAAGGACTTCCTTCTAAAACGTAACTATTGTCGTATTCCAAAAAGAACCTGGATTCAAAAATACAGTTTCAGTCTGTAGGTTTAGGTATTAGGTTTAGGTATCCTAGTGAAAGATAATCGTTTTATAGGTCAAGAGTGCAAATACTTATATGCCCTCTTGTGTCAATTTTAAGTGTCAAATCGAACACGTATTTAACCATCTACAAACCTATCTGAAGCATGACTGCATGTCAACTTTTGCAGAACTCCAATAGGTGGTTTGGGCAGTAGCTCAGTGACCAAACCTTCGAGGGGGCCCATGGCCACACAAATGAAATCCTCATAGATCTTTGCATGTTCTCAATACACATGTACACAAGTGTAATTTCAGGACCTTTGTAGGTCCACCAATGGACCTGAAACTGCAGATTGAAAGCAGACAGAAGGACAAATCCTCCATTCCCCAAGAAGCCTGATTCTAGTACCATATGTAGGAAGTGATATCGGACTTGTAGGGGCCATAATATTCATACAGACCAGGGTTCATGACAGTCATAATCCACCCCTGTACATGTAATCTATTACCTGAGCATATCCTAAGTATCAATAAATAATATGCCATTCACATGTTATGTGAACTGACAATAACAACCTCAAAATACAGACCAAAAGTGTATTCCTTTGGTCTTTACCCTGCCAGGATAATAAGTTCATTTTGCCGTTTTTTCATGTGTATAGGACAGCTTATTGGGCTATGGTGGTGCAATGGCTTATCAGCTGTTTTTATTTGGATGAGCTCCGTGGTCACATCATTGCTTACCAAGTACAAGGACTGAGCACAGGCCATATAATGAATGGACAGGATGTCACTGGCCTGTGAAGCTGAGTCAATGCTCTGTGACTGCTTTAAACCACTGGGTGTTAAACCCCTAACAATATCATATCAATCACCTATCCTATAAGAGATGAATGAATCAAAACAGGGTTTTGTGATAAGGGCAGCACGGTGGCTTAGTGGTTAGCACTACAGCCTTGCAGCACTGGGGTCCTGGCTTCAAGTACCAGGGTCAACATCTGCAAAGAGTTTGTATGTTCCCTCCATGTTTGCCTGGGTTTCCTCCCACACTCCAAAAACATACTGGTAGGTTGATTAGATTGTGAGCCCCATGACTGATTTGGCAAGTTCTGTGCAGCACTGCATAATCTGTGTGCGCTATATAAATAAAGGAATTATGTGACTTTACATGGTGACTTAAAAAAGAATGGAACTCACAGTAACATTACACAGTGTGCACAAGGCCTTATACACCCTATATACAAGTTCACGCATAAATATACAGAAATCTGTGTATTTATATGAACATACACTATATACACTATATACATGGACTACATTATGAGAATCCTCTTATAAGCCACTTACTATGGTAATGCTAAGTGGTAATGAGAATCCTCTTATAAGCCACTTACTATGGTAATGCTAAGTGGTAGCTCCTCTGCTGTGTGGTGCAGCAAGCAGGGCTGAGGTAATGGCTGCAACCTCCTCCCTCACCCTCTGACACTGGAGCCTGCACACTCATAGACAGGTGTGAGGAGCTGCTGGGGGAAGGAGAGCTGACAGCCTGTGGAAGAGGGTATAGGAGGCTGGAGGAGAAGGTTCCTGTGCTGTGGGGATGACGGGACCTGTTTCCCCTCACTGCCCCTACTATTAGCCTGAAGCAGGAGTCTGCAGGAGAGCTGGGGGCGGGGCCTCTGTAATGACTGCTCCTCTCTGCTCTGCCTGCGGTGTCTCTGCTCACAGACATCCGGGGCACAGGACAAAAGATCCGGGGCCTGTGCCCCGAATCTTTCAACCTAGCGACGCCCCTGGTGTGCGCTATATAAATAAAGGAATTATAATTATTATTAAAGTCATAAAATAATTGTTTGAATATGAATAAAATTGCACTACACATGGATACCCCATATATATATATATATATATATATATATATATATATAGCTATTTTGAAGATCCTTGTCATATTTCCACAGCCCAGCTGGTCTATATGTTATATATATATATATATATATATATATATATATATATATATTGAATATATATATTATATATATTCAATATATATTATATATATATTGAAGATCCTTGTCATATTTCCACAGCCCAGCTGGTCTATATGTTAAAAAGCCAAAAATAATTGCACATTGTAAAATTGTAAGGACACTCGACGGTTCGTTTTAGAATAAAATCCCTATGCGGAATGTAAAATAATAATACTGTGTATGAAAGGCTCCACATTTGCAGCAAATGGAACACAGAAATGATTTAATAAGTTGTATGAAAAGTCAATTTGCATGAGAGCACCATGAAGCCTATAACTGGTGGTAATGGATTGTTGCGTTGATTTCATCCCACTTGACATAACATTACAATCCACTGAATAAATGTTAACCTATAATCCCCTTAGTAAAAGCCAGCATTGTTTGTCTTCACTTGTACAGACTACATTGATTTTCCTTTATTGGATGTTCAACCGCAGCAACTTAGATTGATTACGCTGAATTAAATACACCAGGAACATTTGTATTATACTAAAAGCCCAATATTCAGGCTCGCTGGCATCCTGCTATACGCCGTAATGTGCAATTTAATTTAAATTTTGTTTTGCCTTTTATCATTTTAGATGCAAACTGCTAAGATGCTGACCTCTACGATGGCCCCATGACCCTTGACCCTGACACATCTGACCAGCCAAGGCTCTAGGGGTGTCAAATTAATAGAAGTCTTACTCATTAATTGCATAAGAAAAAAGCCTAAGAATTCATCACCTCAGTCATGGCCATTGCTTCTCTGTGACCTCTTCTCCCATAAGGATTTTGCTGCTGGTCGCAGCTGTGGTTTTCCTATACCCTACATACTTGCCATATAATTATACTGCATCAGACCCTATTAATCAAATCGATGCTGTGTTTTAAATGGAAATTGGGGGATTAATACAAACATTCATCTCATCCTGAAGATCTTGATGGCTTTAGCACATGGAATCCAATTGGAATATAAAAGAAGGGATGTAGCAACATGATTGAATTAGGAGAAGCATGCAGCACATTAAATTACATATGCCAGCAGGGCCTCTGGCTTTATGGGAAAGCCGTGTTATTCTGCATATATCTCTAACACCACATATGACTTCATTCAAGCTTCGTTGTTACCAGACAAATCAGTTGGATCCCCCCTTTTACATACTGTTTGCATTACGTAAAAAAAAAAAAAAAAACCTTATAAGATTGCTATACGGGCCAACTCATTTTCATTACATTATATATAATGCCTTTAAATTTAATATTCATATAATGACAACTGGAGTAGGAGACACCAATATATACAAAATATAGAGGGAAATGTATGTAAAAATGGCTGTTTTTACATTAGACAACAAAGAGATAGATAGTACGTGTCCCAAAAGTCACAAAAAATCTATGGAACAAAAAATCTATGGATAATTACCCCAAATGGTGTAATGGATAAATATATATATATCTCCAAATAAATAAAGTGACAAAATGGTATCAATGAAAATGTCATCCCATCCCACAAAAATGACAACATACACAGCTCTGTATACTGAAAAACAGAAATGCTAAATCTGAAGTTGAAGGGTTAAAACAACATTGTCAGGAGATCAACAAGCCCATTATCGTATTCGGTTCTACCCATTCACGATTGTTAACCTTATGTATATCTACATATGTAATACAACCTGCCTTCAGAGAAGCATCTGACTGTCAAGACCACTAATCGGTACACTCTCATTACATACTATATGCCACAGATTGTAGCAAACATAGTAAGAACAATAAGCCACCAGCCACAGTTTGGTTCGGCTGCAAACCCTAACAGAAGGCTCAGAGCATGAACCCTTTCCATGCACCCTGTATAGTACAAAGGCTCATGCACACGAATGTGAAATGGGGATGTGTGTTAGCCATTTTTTCAGTGGCTAGCACTCGTCCTCATTTACTTCTACGTATTATTTTATTATTATTATCCATGGAGCACCATTAATGCCATGGTGCTGTACAATCAGTAAGGGGTTCACAGACATTGCATTAAGACAAAAACAGGTGCAAGTACAAAATACAAAACTTCAAAGATTAGGTGGAAGTGGAAGGAGGACTCTGCCCGTGAGGGCTCACTGTCTATATGAGAAAATTCCTCCAGATTCCACCCGTGACTACCACCTGAGCCTGACTGCCGAGTCACAAAAGACATATGCAACACCCTTGCAAATACATTGGCAAGGGAGTAGTTGCGGACAGCGCCGTCTCCAGGTTAGGAGCTAACAGAGGGAGTCTCGAATCCTCCAGGAAGGTTCAGGAACCTGAGCACTAGGTATTAGCAGGGGTAGATTGTGCCTGATTAGGCAAGGGTTAAGTAAATATGAATTGTCATCCAATTGTATTCCCCTATGTAAGCTGGAGTGTGATTGGAGAGTTAGCCATTACCTGACCAGGTTATCAAAACCCTTGGACAGGGAGGGGTGGGTCTCTTAGGTCCCAGCTCTTACCACAAGAGCACATGCTCTTGAAACCTAGCTCTCTTGCAGAGCACACCTTCCAGAGTGAAGAGAGACAGTGTCTGTGCACCATCACCACTGACACGCAGCAAAACCCAGGACTCATAGCTGCATCCACAGATTGGACACATCTACATCCTAGCCTGCATCTACTACCAAGCGGGTGAACCAATTCATCAGGACCACTCTCCATGACCACTCCAGTAATCCGGAATCGGTTCCAAAATTGTTTAGGCCATTGTCTGCAGTTGTTCCATTAAAGAACCGTGAGTTATTTTGCACAACATCGCCTCCGTTTGTTCCCTGGATACGGCTGTACCACCAAGGGCTCCCCATCCATTTCCCAGGGACATATATTGCAAACACTCAGGGGTTGTCCCAGGGAGAACCAGTACATCAACCTCTCCCTCCATATTTCTTGCACACACCACCTGCTGGAGACCTGTCAGGGTTGAGGACAGCCCTCCGGTCCCCATACCAAGCACTGTGACATAAGTGTGCACTAGGCCGCAGTTGACAGCCACTCCGGTATTCTGGGCCCCTGCTGGCTCCAGGCCTGAAGAAAAGGCTAAGCCCTAGTAGGGGCATTTTCCACATAGCAAGTCCAATTACTTCCTAAGTTTGTGGCTTTAGTTGTCTTTTTTTAATCTGGCATGGGGGTCAACTCTGCCTTGATGTTTTTTCAGAGTGGGAACAAGTCACCTGCTGATAGAGGTGTACAGCATTTTATATTCATGGTATATCATTAGGATTGTTCATCAATATCTATTTGTTTTACTTAAATTATAGCAAAATTGGGATCATTCTGCTGCCTCTAGGCTTACAAAATAATAAACAGCTTATACTCACCTTTTTAGACACTCAAGTTTAGTTGTGGTGTCTGGCTGTCATAGCCAATCTCTGTTTGTTTACAAGATTGGGCCGTACCATCCCAACCACTGCTACAGGAGAAGTTTCAGGCAGTAGCAGGGCGGCCTCTATACACACATAGACCTAGCAGGGCGGCCTCTATACACACAAAGACCTAGCAGGGCCGGACTCTATACACACAGAGACCTAGCAGTGACTGGGAGCTGGGAGAGAGGTAAGTATATGCTGATTATTATTTTTAAAGCCTCCCTAGGCATATAAAAAACACATTTTAACCCCTTTATTGCTAAGTTGATCACTATAACCTGTTAGAGAGAGAAGAGCTGAGATTTTTTATGCTGAGTGCCTTTAGAGAAATGTTTTCCTCTGTGAAGAACACATCATTTCAATACACACACGCCTTTTTCATTCTAACAGCAACACATTGCACAGACCACAATGATATCTATCCTCATGCAAGCCGCTCTGATAGACCAAGACATCTCTACAAACACTTGAAATGTGACCAAGCCCAAGCCGCCACTTCATTTGATTTATGATGTCATTAATGTCAAGCTATCAGTGGACAAGAGTAAAAGAGACAACAGCAAAGCTGACTAAAAACAAATAGTTTTGATTAAACTCAAGGACGTTCAGTACAGCTTTCAGCAAAAAGACATTCATCATTTCCCTAGCTATTGCTGCGGTTATTTCTCTGGTATCCAAAATTCCCAGACGCATTGATAGGGATTCTACAAAAGCAAAGCTGAGGTTTGAACTGCAACTGAGATTATTGCATTATACTTATTTTGTTTTTATAGTATTCACTTTTAAAACATGTAATTTAAAAGATATAGGGGACTAAAAGGGGTTTCCGAGACCTTTTATATTGTGACCTATCCTGAGGACAGGTAATCAATATTAGATCAGTGGGGTTACAATACCTGGCTTACTCAATGATCACCCAATGAACAGGACATAAATGGCACAGCTCTCTACACTGTACATTTCACCTCCACTGAAGTAAATACAAGACAGCTGTAATACCATTCCAGTCCACTGTGTAGTGTACAGAGCTGCACTAGTTACATTGCTGCCATGTTTTTTTATAGCCCGTTGTGCTGAGTGCCACTGACCCCCACCTGAAAAACTCAGGGCTTACCCTATGCCGCTCTGCCCTCCCATAGATGTCTATTGGGACTTGAAATATACTGATGAAGCTGTGATCCATGTGCCATCCATATTTGGAAATCAGTTGCTAAGAAACACAATCATGTGTTGGGGGGGGTTGGGACAAGCTTCTGACATCATCTACCAGCCTTTTTTATTTTTCAGATCAGCAAAAAGGATCATATATAATGTGCAACCTTTTTTCTTGACATACAGCTCAGAGACTATAAAAATACTAAAGGTTCACTGGGGGGCATTTAACAGGCATGAAAAAGGATGCAATTCCTGGCGCATGGCCAAAATTGTCAGTTCCCTGACCTACACACCATTTTCTCCAAAACTGGACATGGTGAGATTCCATTTCTTACGGCAGTTTTCATAAATTCCCCTCCCACTGACTGCAAAACAAACAGGAGAGCTGTAGCTTGTGGCCAGAAGATAAAACTATTTTTGTGCAGGTAGCCTAAGTTGCATAACTGCCAAAAAGCCTTTAAAATGCACAGGTATAAGCCAGGATAGAAAAGTAGAGCTCCTGAAAAGCCCCTTTCCACCTGCTTAGATCCCTTATGGATCCGACACCTGAAATCAAAAATTGATGGCCTAAAATAAAAGGTCTCCAAGATGCTTTTTCCTATAGATTTTACTAATATACCCTATATACTCGAGTATAAGTCGACCCAAGTATAAGCCATGGCTTCAAATTTTTCCACAAAAAACTGGAAAAACCTATTGACTTCAGTATAAGCTTAGGGTGGGAAACACATTGGTCACAGCTTCCACCCAGTAAATAGCCTGCCAGCCCATGTCCCCCAATATATAGCCAGCCAGCCCCTTAGCCCCAGTATATAGCCAGCCTTCTCCCAGTATATAGCCAGCCAGCCCTCAGTATATGGCCAGCCAGCCCCCAGTATATAGCCAGCCAGCCTTCCCCCAGTATATAGCCCGCCTCCTGCCCCGGTATAAGCCAACCAGTCTGCCCCCTAGCCCCAGTATATAGCCAGCCAGCCTTCTCCCAGTATTTAGCCAGCCAGCCCTCAGTATATGACCAGCCAGCCCCCAGTATATAGCCAGCCAGCCTTCCCCCAGTATATAGCCAGCCCCCTGCCCAGGTATATAGCGAACCAGCTTGCCCGAGTATATAGTCAGCCAACCTGCCACCAGTATATAGCCAGCCCCAGTATGTCCAACACATCAAAAAAGAAAGTCAATACTCACCTTTCCAAATACAGGCGGTCCCCTACTTAAGGACACCCGACTTACAGACAACCCATAGTTACAGACAGACCCGCCCGCCCTCTGGTGAAGCTCTCTGAATGCTTTACTATAGTCCCAGATTGCAATAATCAGCTCAAAAGTGTCTGTAATGAAGCTTTATTGATAATCCTTGGTCCCATTATAGCAAAAAATGTTTAAACTCCAATTGTCACTGGGGCCAAAATTTTTTTTTGTCTGGATCTACAATTATAAAGTATATAGTTTCGACTTACATACAAATTCAACTTAAGAACAAACCTCCAGACCCTATCTTGTACATAGCCCGGGGACTGCCTGTACCCCCCACAGGTATTCTCTTCTTCCTTCCAGCATTGGCAGGTCTGTGCGACGTTGCGGTACACGTGCTCTGACGTCAGCCGCTGCTGCCATGATATTGTGTGTGCTGGCAGCCGGCACCTGCACGCTACTTTGGGCATGAGGGGGGGAGCAGGGTGGTGCAAGAAAACTGTCAAGGGCTATAGCAGAAAACTCAGCCAGATCCGATCTCGTGGAGTTTGAGCCTGTTATTAGTGGATGACTTTAAAAATGGCATTCAAAATGCCAGTCTTAATAAATTCCCCCCAGTAGGTTTGTGTTTTGCAAGATTCAGGTTTGTAGAGGAAATGAGAGTCAGAAATATTAAAGAGGTTCTTGGATATTCAGAAGAAACTTTTGTATAAAAAAAAAACATACTAACCTTTCCCGAGGACCCCCTCTTTTTGTCATAGGTGAGTACTTTACATATTTTTTTCCTATTTTATACAAATTTTCCTTTCAGGTTTTCAGTCTGTGGTCTTGATTTTACATTCTGGTTTTATGATTTGACATGATTCTGCTCTAGGATGTGAATTAAATTTGGGCACACATGGCACTTTTGGGTTATATGCTCCAAGTATATATCGGGATAGTATATTTCTCAGGGCAAATGTGTCTCATAGTTTTTCAACTCATTGTAGGCCGAAAAACTATAATTGTCAAACAATACTGGGATTCTTTTTGGTACACAAGATTTACAGCACCCTAACTTTAACCAAAAATGTGTAAATTCTGTGGGAGCCCACTTAAAAGTGACCATCCCTATTTCTCTCTCTTCTTGCCTACTGTAATTCCCTGTCACCAGTTCTGATGTTTCTTTTGTTCCTTTCTACCATATTTTTCCTGGATGACAGCACCTCTATTCATCAGTTAGGTAAGAATGCATAGGATCTCCAAACTCTGGTCTTACCTGCTGTTTATTGCTAAATAGTATCCTGAAAAAAATGAATATGAACTGCGCCTAATTTAGTCCAGGCATTTCCATCCCTAATTGTTACAAACATGTACAATCCCCCAAAAGTAATACTTTGCTTTTTTATATGTTGTGTTTGAATTGGGTTAAGAAACACAATCAAAGCACAGGGAGCAGGAGCTTCTCCAAAACACAGATGCATTTAGGCCTAAACACTTGTGTTTGATGATGAGCAACATATGTTTTGTATTGTTTACTGGGATGTTGCTCGTTCCCAAACGCAAAAGTTGAGGTCTTAATGCAACTGTGCTTAGGGCTCATTCAGATGGCTATTCTGGGGTCTGTGGTCTGGTCTCAAAACTTTCAGCAAAGTCATGGCCCCCATAGACTTTTATGTTTCCTGTTCACAATGAGGTGAGAGCATGGTCAGCATAGGAGTGCCCCCCCATCTCCTCCCGGCCCTGTGCTAGTCCGAGATCTGGTCTGGGCAAGCACACAGCCGCCTGAATTAACCCATCACCAGGAATGTCATTTTCAGCTTGTGGCAGGTTCCAATAGCCTACTGAATCATTTCAGTAGTTTATATACATTTAATTCACATTACCTGGCTCCCTACCAGCAGCATATGGTGAGCCCCAGGTGGGGGCAGCTGCAGCCTGGCTGTCCCTGTGTCTCCTCTATGCTTATGCAGCTCCCTCATGCCTCCTCACTTCCAGCTATGTGCATTAAGCAGGCAGGGGCGACACATGTACACAGGCTGCATTTGACCCTCCCCTGGGACCCATGGAGCCAGGTGATGTGAATTAAACTTATATTAAGTAATTAAATGATTCAGAATGCTGACAAAGACATCAGTATAGCATAGGCTATACTGTCGCCATCTAACCTGTTGCCATCTAAATAGGACATTTATGGTGACAGGTTCGCTGTTAAAGAGACTCCTCCTTGCTGCACTTCAATTGTGCTTTAAAAGGAAATCTACCATCAAAATCCATAATGATAAACCAGGGGCACTTACTCAGATCCAGACACAGCTATTGTGGTAATCTTCTTATATTATCCATGGCCTTTCCTTCTAAAATCAACTTTTTAAATTATGCTAATTAGTCAGAAGGACTCCTATGGGCATTACAAGAGCCCTTCTGTGCTATAGCTTCACAGGCTGTTACACAGTGCAGGAGCACGTCTCCCCTTCCTCCTACTCCTTTAGCACTTTCCCTTCCATCTGCCTGCTGTAATCTCACACAGGAGGCGGAAGTGCTCTTTGCACACTGTAACAGCCTGTGAAACTAGAACACAGAAGGGTTCTGGTGACACCCCAGGAGCCCTACAGGTTCATAATCATAATTATAAAAGGTGATTATAGAAGGAAGGAGGCCATGGATAACAAATATAAGAATTTACCACATGGTGCCTTGATCTATGAGTAAGTGCCCCTGGTCTACTTACTCATGTATGTAGATTTCCTTTAATGCAATTCGAGGATTGTCAAATGTTCCTATAATTATTTCCTATAGTTAAACACAAGCAATATTACAAGAAAAAAATCTGACGGGTGGCTATTATATATAACACATTCCACCCTATGTGAACTGGGGCCTCCTCATGTGAGGTCCCAGAACAATGATGTCTGCAAAGGGTCATTTCTCTTTGTATATTTTTTCTTATGTCTTTGAAGCTCAGAAATATTTACTATGTGTTTATCTGCAGCAAAAGTAGCCAGAGTGAAGCATGCTTTGTTTAACCTTATTAGCGATAATAGGTTATTGGAACGTTTGTGGGAAAAAAAAGCAACACTATGAGAATTAACCGAGCATGAGAACATTTGTAATATCACCCTCAGAGAATAATGAGCAGATAGTAGAGATTGAAATTCTGACATAGTTTACAGAACGATAATCCAAACATCTGTTTTAATGACAAGGGATTTGAGCAGAATAGAGAATACATGGGAAAGCAATGCAACTTTTACTATAGTCCTAACATCGAATCAATGCTCCTCAGCTAAATACAGCTTGCCGCTAATATAAGCAATTTTCCTCATATTTCTGGGCCACATGCCAGATGTCAGGATTCAGTTACAGACACAAGGTCAAGAGGGAATCAAGTAGATGAAATTATACGAATCTGAGAAATAGATGGATAATTACAGATAAAAACAGAAAAACAAACTGCTATTTCAACCACTCACAGCCATATTCATTTTTTTTTTGCCTGCATGTTACATTTATGGATGCCAGTAATATTCATCTCTGTGCGGAATATGAAAATCACATAAATGCTCATTAGGTTTTTTTGTTACTCAATACTGCTGACTGAATTGGCCATGGTACGTAACAACACTAAGCCAAGAGCATGCCGACAAAAATATAACCGTGTCAAGTTATATCTACTGGGTCCTAAGTCATGATCCAACTCTGGAGGCAATTGACCTCATATCTAATATTCCCTGTGCAGAATACAATAGGCATAAACAACACCTGTATTCTGCCGACTTGCCAAAAACGCTATGAGATGGAGAGATCTCATTACCCGTTTCATGCCTTGGTTTGATTAATAAACTACATAATAGTTTAGCTAAAGTTTTACTTGGAATTCACTATGGGATCTGATTGTAATAACACCTTGAGTAACGGTCATTGGATTGTGAACACAGTGGGGGTCATTCATTATTTGTGTTACAAGATCCTTTTTTTGGCGCACAAACTGTGTGGTTTATTAGACTGTTATCTTTTATCGTGTCGTACGGGCTTTATAAATGAGCGTATGGTCGGAAGTGCCTGAAATGACTCTACAATCCTGAAGGAGAAATTGAACTTGATAGACTTGGTTTTTGTGGGTCTAAGTGTGGCAAAAAGTTAGTGAAAATAGGAAAACAGGAAAAGAGTAGGGATTCAAAATTGATCGCCAAAATTAAATTGGTGTGAGTGTTGGAAAAGAAGCCAATATGTGGAACAGACACATAATAAATAAGGTACACATGGCAGCCGCAAAAAAAAATGCCCGCCAATAAACGGGCGGAAATCCTATAAATAAATAACTTTCTCCTATCCTATGATTTTCCGACGTTTTTGTGATTTGTGCCGCTGTGACAGGTATTTAACTGGGGATTGTGTTGAATGCGATCGGATTGTGGCGAGACTGCGCTGGCTTCCATGCGACGGAAATCGGAGAATGTGCTGTCGGACGATCGGACTGATTCCGACTGAGTACGGGATTTAACCTTCAAATTGTGTCACAAGATCAAGCACATGCACCACATGCACCAGGAAGAAGAAGGTTGAACTCTGACGGACCTGAGTGGGGAAGCGACAAATGCAGGATGTCGGGTTTACGATCTTAGTGAATTGCGGCAGAGTGCATTCCGGTTGGACAATGCACTTTCGGGGAACGTGTCTGGTTGGGTGAATAAATGTGCCCCGTGGTCTTTGCTGGAAAGAGAGTTCAAGACCCCTATGTAAGAATTGGTAGATTGCTTAGAATCAAAGGAAGGTGTGTGTGCAGGGGGGGGAGTCTGGGAGTCAGATCCAATTTCTATTTTTTTTCCTAGCATATTTTTGGTTCCCAATGCTGGTTAAAACCGAAGTAGCCCCATGGTATGTTTCACCACCTAAGTGCCAAACATATCAGGGAATTACTCAGATTTTAACTAAACTTGGGAATATATAGGTAGTGGAGTAGGGGCTAGTGAGTATTCACTAGCAGTATTGTAGTTAGTGAGAGCTAGTCTAGTGTACTTTACTTTATGTAGAGGTAAACTACAATTTAGATGATAATAAATAACAGCGGAATGATGAAGTGATAGGGGTGTACATAGCAAGTGTACAAGGCAGGGGTTGTCCCCCATCCCATATATTCCACTCACTGGAGAGAAATTGAGGGGTAATGAAGAGTGTTGATCAATCTGTATGGTCAATGAGCATATAGCACGTTATAATGCCCAACCTCTTGAGTGAAAAAGTCACTATGCCATTTCTCCTACTATAATACTTGATATATAAGTCCAATACATGGTAATTTTAAATCACTATTAAGAAGTCTTAGTGAGAAGAAGGTTAAAGGGGTTTTATACTTGCTCATTATTATTGGTTTTCAACAGTTTTTGCAACTTTTGAAAACCAATAAATCCGGGGTACAGACAGCTAGACAGACTCACCATGACACCCACTCTGATGGAATGAATAATGTAAACATTTTGGAATAAATTTGCTCAATAGTCATAAAAAATTTTTTTGCAACTTCTTAAGTTATTATTTGAAATGTAGGGCTTAGTATCATTCCCACACAATGCTTATAATTTAATGTCTGCTCTTCTCCAAAGTGGTTCTCACTGCAAAATGTCCACAAATTGGTTTGGATAAAGGGGTATTGTGCTCATAGAGAGGCAGCCTTAATAAAATATAATTTTAAAAAATGGTTGCCAAAAAAACATCAATCTTTTACGGGGGTCTTATCAAAGCGGTGGTCTTCAGCAGAGGTTTAACTGTATTTAAAACTCTCTACCAGCCAATCATTGAGTAGGGAAGTCCACTGTACATGAAAACTGATTTCTGAATAGGTAAAACATATGTTGCTGGCAGTAGTCCATAATCTAAAAAACCCAAAGGTCATGAAGTAGGTAGAAATCAAATAGAATGTTAGAAAAAAGATTTCATTTTCGGAGAATGCTATTTTTTTTTAGTCTCACACCAATTTTCCAACAATTTCTTGACAGAGAAGATTTCGAAACGCTTTTCCTTTCTAATGCTTTTTGAACTATTTTCTCTATTTGACACAGCAGATCACACCGCACTCCTACACATTCTCAGATTCTTTGGTACAGAGGACATTGTTTGAGCCTGGTTTCCTTCTTTCTTCTCTACAATCACTGTTGGAGTCTTGTACTTTGGCTGTTTCCTCTTCACTGTGAACATCTTTCTGTTGGGGGTTATTACTTCTTTACGCAACAGTATAGGCTGGTTGGACAGTACCTACAGATGCAAGTTAGTTGTTCTCCTAAAAATAATACAAGCGACTATTGGAAACATTTTCTGTGCAATACTATGATGAGACTTATATGCACTAATCTAATGAAGCACACTCTTCTTGCGTTCACTTATATTACAGCTCAAGAACTGCTTTATGAAGTATACCAAAAAGTTATTAAAATTTTGTAAATGAAAAGCTCTTTTTTGTAAGATGTAGCAGTCGGGGATCAGGTTTATAGATGCTTGTTGCAAGGATTTGCTTCCCCTATATTCACCAGCATAAGGCAGAGGTTGACTCATGAAAGTGTATCTAACTTTTCAACAAACTTTACTGTAATGGGTTGTCCATTGTATGTATAAAAATCAGTCCACTGTATGTAGAAGAGTTGTAATACTATTTCTGTTCATTCATTCTTCATTTCCCCATTGCAGTGTCTATCTGTTGTCTGAAAGCTGCTGGGAGGAAACTACTGCCCCGTACATAGAGGCTCTATGTAGTTTGACTCCTCAGTAATTTTTAGGACAGCTAGCAAGGTGGAATTCAGTCCACTGTTATTCCAGTGTAGGAGAAAGGATGATAAGAGCCACAGTAAGTGCAGCAAAATTTGACAGTTGAAAGGTTACTGACCACTCACTCACTCTTTTTTGGGTACAAAATTGTGGCTGCTTGTGAATGTCCACAAAATAGAGAAAAGTATTTTCACTATGGCCGGAGCTCCAAGGATTCTTCTTCTCCCTCTTATTTTATCTTAAAACTTCAATGAACAGCACCAATCTTCAATTTCTCCTGCTGAAAGTATGTCACCATTCAGACTAGCACCATCGCATTCTCATTCTCCTCTTCCAACGCCCCGGAAGAAGCCTTGCCGGCGAAACCCTGGGTTGGGCGGATAGAAAGCTGCTCATCCGTTATGTGATTTGAGTATGCGCATTTTTTATGGATTTTTGTGAGTATTGAATTGGAATAAATTTTAACCTTGTTGGAACGTTACCACACACTCTGCCTGCTGATATTTCTTCTAGTTACACTACAATTAAAGAGGAAATGAGAATGCGATGGTGCTAGTAGTCTGAATGGTGACATACTTTCAGCAGGAGAAATTGAAGATTGGTGCTGTTCATCGAAGTTTTAAGATAAAATAGAGAGAAGAAGAATCCTTGGAGCTCCGGCCATAGTGAAAATACTTTTCTCTATTTTGTGGACTTTTTCAAAGACTGTGTGGACCGGTCTTATACCGTGAGTAGCTCCTTAAGGGGCAAACTGTGCACCACGAACAACTGTGTTTTTTGTGCTTGTGAATGTGTTACTTTTCTGGCGTTTTTTTTTTTCAACTCGTTATGTGGCACAGTTTTTGGCGCAAAATTACAGCAGCTAAAAGCCGGTCTATGGAGTTCTATTTCACCCTTATAAAAGTGGAGTCACTCTTACCATTTAACCAATTATGAAATCCTTCGAAAACAAAGTTACAAACAACTGAAAAATATAGTGTTTCTAGAATATTGATAAATGCTCCCTCCATGTGTTTTTATGAATTTGCCAGTTGCAAGGTAATACTTTTATGTATTTGTGAATAAAAGTTATATTTTTAGTTTCAGATATGGGTTACTATTGACTATTGTCTATTTGGTGAAAATTTCTTTTGGGAATGATGAAAAAATCTTTTCACACCTGGATTGTGGGGATCCTTGCCTCTTCCTTGCAGATCTCCTCTCCAGTTCCTCAGGTTGTGATGATAACGTTTGGTGAAAGTCTCTTCGAGATGCTCATTTTGGGTCAGAGCTCTGGCTGGGCCAGTCAGGAATGGTCACAGAGTTGTTTTGAAGCCGCTGCTTTGTTATTTTAGCTGTGTTCTTAGGGTCATTTGCTTGTTGTGAGGTGAACCTTCAAATAGTTGCCTTTGTAGAACTTTCCATATAGGTTATGAGCCATCACCGCTGGGTCCTCCATACGCTTTTTCAAGAACACTGAAGTTTTTGTGGGATTTTTCTCAGAATGACAGTTTATTAGCGAACTGCAGGGGTCAAGTGTACCCCATTTAAATGAAACGTGAGAAGGATACACACTACTGCTCCATTCACAGTGTATGTATGGTGTGGTGTGTATGTTTGCAAAGCATAACAGTGCTTGGCACTCCCCACCAGTCAGACCCCTTCTGATCAGTGACTTCTCAGCTGTTATGTTGTCATTCAACTTTATACAGAGAATAGAGTTTGGGGATTGTGACCAGTTTGTGACTGGGTTCATGAGGTACGTTTTTGTATATGACAAGCAAATCGTCCAGTTCGGACATGTATACCCAATTGTCACTAAAACATAACTTTTAATAGTCTTTATTTAAAAGGTAGGAGCTACCAAGGTACAATGAAGGAAGGAGTACTTAGTACTCCGTTCGCTCTATTCCTTCTCTCTGGGCATGGCAAGTGAAATGGCCGAGATCTGGACTAAGTAAAATGGACATGCGCAGGGGTCCAGACATGAAACCCAGATGCATTCGCACCGGGAGGAGAATAATCGGCACTAAGAGAAACAGACATGCGCAAGGAACGACCGTCCTCAGTGATGTCACAGTGTGACTTCATGAGGATTGGACAATAGCCTTCCGATTGGATGTGGGAGACGGGCCTTTCTCTATCACGTCACGATGAGAACTTATAAAGGACAGGAATTCACGTGGTGTGCCGCATTATAGCCCCGACCCCTGAGGACGCTGCTTTATGTAGCGAAACATGTCGGGGGGGCTATATCGTTAGGAATTTTAGATCAGCAGTTAAGTTGAAGAGAAAAAGAGGGACATGAAGTGAAGTTGAAACCCAGTGAGTGTAGAGCTTATAAAATACTTACCGGAGTGTAGAGCCTATAGAATACTTACCGGAATATACAGAATATATAAATAGGAAAAGGGAGGCAGAACCGCATTAATCCTCGTTGTGTGAGGTCAATATGTGGGTAAAAGAGGAGAGGAGGCAGCAATCCAAATCTGTAATATTTCAGATATAAGGTGCACGTAGTCCAGGGTTCTGGTGCTCAACAAAACCTCGTGGAAACATAGTGATTGGAGAAGACCACAGCACCGGAAAAGTAAAGTTCCAACGATTTCTTTATTTACATTTCATCCAGGTAAAAAAGTTGACTTTCGCTTCACATTGAATCTTATCAAATCATAACAGACAGGGTCAAGACAAACAATATATAGTAAAAACAATGTGACATCATTTCCCCCAGTGACGTAATAGGCGATCGAAACATGAAATTTCATTAAAAGGTGATGTTAGAAATCTCCCATAATAATACAGGTTATAATGTGAGTTCAAGTGAAATTTTTATATTATACTTCACAATACCAGACATTATTGCATATACAAATACCCCACAGGTGAACTTCATTATCTGAAACACCACCCCCCATTTTCGAGCCAGCTATCTTCAGTGCGCATGCGTAGTTGGCATGTTGCCATAGCAGCCTATGTTCGTCATGTGATCTTTCAAGTTGGGAGTCATCATCCTTTCCGATCATGTATTCTCCTCCGGGATTCCGAGACCAGAAGGCAGACAGGATTCTGGTAGTTAACGAACGAACTATATAGCAAGTACGATTGAGGGATTAGTCTGCATAGGTGGGTACATTAAATAAATTACAACACAGGCCCAGGTCTATCATAAGTCCATATGGTACCTTTAATCTCACAAGAATATTTCCCTACATTATGGACCATCCACATGTAGGTAATAAATGATATATCTAAATGGATCCCCCACAGAAAAAACTTATGTTTTTAAGAGATATGTTTCTAGGATTTTTGTATCCTAATTCGGAGGTACAATCGTTCATCATATCCAAACGTACTTATATGGTTAGGCCACTAAAGAGACTATAGTTCGTGCACAAGTAGCTATCAGGTTACACACTGATGTAAATCACACCATCGTGTCCCAACGTTAACTCCTACGGCACTCAATGCAAGCTCATAGACTGAACGTGTAGGGCATACACGGGGACAAGTTCGATTCGACCACTTCCACGTGGATTCGATACCCCGGTATTCACCCAACGTATTTGTCCAAGTGTTATTTGCCAATTATTAGTGTGTCCTCCGCCGTACCATTTATAATTACCAGACATACACCTCCAAGCTATAGAAAAATGGTAAAGAAAAAAGGGGGATATATAGGGGTATCCAGAAGATATATATAATCATACCTGACGAATCAGGCTGCTCCAAGTAGGGATGGATGTCCGAAAGTGAAACCAGATAAGTGTACACGTGCCATAATCAAGCAACATGCTCATAGAGTATATCTGTGAAAAAAGACAAACATCAACAAATAAATATACTAGGCTGAAAAAGAATTTTTGGGGTTAAAATAATTTACAGACACGGTAGACACATTGTCACCGGCACGTCAGCTTCAAAGAACGACCATATTTTACGGACAAACATGTAAAACGCAGTTACAGGAATCTAGAGAGGATTCCACCCATTTTAAATTCCCTGTTAGGGCCATTAGGTTCCAATGTGTTTAATTCATATTCCATCTAAGTTCAAGTCGTTTGAGCATTCTTTCCTATCACCTCCTCTTCGTGGTTTGGTACCCCATCAATATTCTAAAAAATCGAAGTTGTGAATATGGTGATGGTACTTGGTGAAATGATCCGGTAATGGTAAGTCAGTTTTGCCAGTTCTGATCGTGGACTTGTGCTGATTCATACGTAAGCGGCACTCCTGTGTGGTCTCACCCACGTACAAATAGCCACAAGGACACTGAATCAGATAGATGACAAAAGCTGAAATACATGTATAGTATTGTTTAATTTGGTACTTCTTGCCTGTTCTGGGATGACAAAAGGTATCACCTGGACAAAATACTCAGAAAGCAGCCATATGTACCCCGCTCATTGTTAGAGACACGACAGATTTTATTATAAACTTACAGCATTAGAAGTGGGGGATGGGACATCCTTGTATCATTTGACGTTGTGAGCTTGTACACAAAGCATTGACCATGAAAAGGGTATCAAGCGGTGACTGAGGCTATCCAGGACTGGCAATTGGGACCCTAGTGGAAAGGAATTATTATCTCCCTTCTTGAATTGTTTTACAGTGTAATTACTTTGTTTTTCAGTCAGATTTTTTTGTTCAAAAAACGTGAGTGGCGATGGGCTCCAATGTTGCAACAATGCAACACAATTAATTTATGGCCTGGTTTGAAGAGAAATTTGTGTACCCATCCGCCACTTCCACTCAGTGGTAGGCTGGATGAGGACAAGATGATTATTCTCTCTGTTGGAAGGGCACTGAGGAGATTGTATTCCTTCACCTGTGAATAATCGGCATATTCGTGAGCTACAGTCACACTGGTTAAAAATCTAGGAACACCTACAATTTCTGGACACATGTGAGCATTACGGGAACTGTAATCTCAACAGTACTTGTATTCAAAGGTGACTCGGTAAAAATAGCCTGTTAGTGTATAACAGCAATCAACCCACAAATAGTTGGATTCTCTCCCCTACAGTCAACTCCTGAGAGTTAGGAGGATGTGCTGAAGAGAATAAGGTAGATCCACAAATGGAAGCAATGTGGGTAAAATGTGAAAAAAGATGGTACCACCCCCGACATGCTACTTACTCGTGTGTCAAACATAAGGTGTTGAATAGGGAAAGATTCACTTCTTACAACCTAAACCAAAAACCAACCCCCCAAAAAATGGAGGATCACCCTTTTTATCCACCTCGCCCGGTCGGTAGTAGAAATGGCCCAATATTCTGAGAGAAAATTGGTCAACGTACAGACTCCCTACAATGTTAACGGAACTTATCAGATCCCCCATCATTGGCATATAGGAGACACCGAAAAATCTTGATTGTCCGTTGTAGTGAGTGCCATTGGCTTGTTACATGGCATGAGGGACGAAGGTAAGAGTAGAGAGATGGTGTTCCCTTGTCTGGTTGTGTAATTGTAATAATCATGCTTAAAAGGTGAATACCTTTTTTGTCATCCCAGAACAGGCAAGAAGTACCAAACTTAAACATTCCTATACATGTATTTCATTTTGTCAATGCTATTACTGATTCCATGTGTCGCTGGGAATTTTGTACGTGGTGAGACCACACAGGAGTGCCGCTGTACGTATGAATCATGCAAAGTCCACGGATCAGACTGGCAAACTGATTAAACATTACCCGATCATTCACGCAATGTACCTCAACCGCATATTTCAAACGACTTTCGATTTAGAATTATTGAGGGGGTACCAAAACCCCGAAGAGGAGGTGATAGGGAAAGAATGCTCAAACGACTTGAACTTAGATGGATTAATGAATTAACACAATTGGAACCTAAGGCCTAGAACAGGGAATTTAAAATGGGTGGAATCCTCTAGATTTTCCTTAACTGCGTTTAACATGGTTTGTCCGTAAAATATGGTTCCGTTTTTTGAAGCTGAACGTGCCCTGGTGACAATTTTGTCTACCGTGTCTGTAACTTATTTTAAAACCCCAAAAAATTCTTTTCAGCTAGTAATTTTTATTTGTTGATGTTTGTCTTTTTCACAGATATACCATCCTATGAGCATGTGTGCTCTGATTTCGTGCACGGGGTACACTTAATCTGTTTCACTTTCGGACATCCATCCTACTTGGCGCCGCGCATTCGTCATGTATGATTAAGTTTATCTTCTTAGGATAACCCCTATATATCCCCTTTTTTTCTTTTAAACCATTTTTTCTATAGCTTGGATGGTGTATGTCTGGTATTATAAATTTTCACGGAGGAAGAACACACTAATAATTGGCCAATAACACTTGGCAAATACGTGGGTAGAATACCGGGTATCGAATGGCCACGTGGAAGTGGTCGAAACTTTCCACGTGTATGCCTAACACTTTCAAGTCATATGACCTTTGCATTGAGTGCCGTTCAGGATTTAACGTGGGCTCTTCCAAACTCCCCGGAAGAAGCCTTCCGGCGAAACCCTGGGTGGGCGGATAGAAAGCTCTCATCCGTTATGTGAATTTGAGTATGCGCATTTTTTATGGTATTTTGTGAGTATAATGAATTGGAATAAATTTTAACCTTGTTGGACGTACCACAACTCTGCTGCTGCATATTTCTTCTAGTTACACATACAATTAAAGAGGAAATGAGAATGCGATGGTGCTAGTCTGAATGGTGACATACTTTCAGCAGGAGAAATTGAAGATTGGTGCTGTTTCATGCGAAGTTTTAAGATAAAATAGAGAGAAGAAAGAATCCTTGGGCTCCGGCCATAGTGAAAATACTTTCTCTATTTTTGTGGACTTGTTCAAAGACTGTGTGGACGCGGTCTTATACCGTGAGTACTCCTTAAGGGGCAAACTGTGCACCCGAACACCGTGTGTTTTTTGTGCTTGTGACTGGGGTACTTTTCTGTCTGGCGTTTTTTTTTTTTTAACTCTTATGTGGCACAGTTTTGGCGCAAAATTACAATCAGCTAAAAGCCCGGGCTATGAGTTCTTTCCCTTATAAAAGTGGAGTCACCGTCTTACCATTTAACCAATTATGAAATCCTATCGAAACAAAGTTACAAACAACTGAAAAATATAGTGTTTCTAGAATATTGATAATGCTCCCTTCCCACTCCATGTGTTTTTACTGAATTTGCCAGTTGCAAGGTAATCTTTTATTATTTTGTGAATAAAAGTTATATTTTTAGTTTTCAGTATGGTTTACTATTGACTATTGTCTATTTGGTGAAAATTTCTTTTCTCTTGGGAATATGAAAAAATCTTTTCACACCTGGATTGTGGGGATCCTCTGCCTCTACCCTTGGCAGTCTCCTCTCCATTCCCTCAGGTTTGATGATGAACGTTTGGGTGAAAGTCTCTTCCGAGATCTCATTTTGGGTCAGAGCTCTGGCTGGGCCAGTCAGGAATGGTACAGAGTTGGTTTGAATGCCTCTGCTTTGTTATTTTAGCTGTGTTCCTAGGGTCATTTGCTTGTTGTAGGTGAACCTTCCAAATCGTTTCCTTTGTAGAACTTTCCATATAGGTTATGAGCCATCACCGCTGGGTCCTCCATACGCTTTTTCAAGAACACTGAAGTTTTTTTTGTGGGATTTTTCTCAGAATGACAGTTTATTAGCGAACTGCAGGGGTCAAGTGTACCCCATTTAAATGAAACGTGAGAAGGATACACACTACTGCTCCATTCACGTTATGTAATGGTGTGGTGTGTATGTTTGCAAAGCTAACAGTGCTTGGCACTCCCCCCCCAGTCCACCCCTTCTGATCAGTGACTTCTCAGTTTTCTGTTGTCATTCCCCTTTATCCAGATAATAGAAGTTTTGGGGATTGTGACCATTTTGTGACTGGGTCATGAGGTCGTTTTTTGTATCGACAAGCAAATCGTCCAGTTTTCGGACATGTAATACCCAATGTCACTACAACATAACCTTTTAATATTCGTTATTTAAAAGGTAGGAGCTACCAAGGTACCATGAAGGAAGGAGTACTTAGTACTCCTTTCGCTGCTATTTTCCTTCTCTCTGGGCATGGCAAGTGAAATTGGCCTAGATCGGACTAGAGTAAAATGGACATGCGCAGGGTCCAACCTGAACCCAGATGCATTCCGCACACCCGGGAGGAGAATACTGGCACTAATAGAACCGACATGCGCAAGGAACGACCGCACTCAGTGAGGTCACAGGTGTGACTTCATGAGGATTGACAATAGCCTTCCGATTGGATGTGGGAGCCGGGCCTTTCTCTATCACGTCACGATGAGACTTATAAAGGACAGGAATATCACGTTGGTGTGCCGTCATTATAGAAAAGCCCCCTGCACCCCTGATGGACGCGCTGTTTATTTAGCGAAACATGTCTGGGGGGCTATAAATCGTTAGGAAATTTTAGATCAGGCAGTTAAGTTGAAGAGAAAAAGAGGGACATGAAGTGAAGTTGAAACCCAGTGAAATGAGAGCGTTATAAAATACTTACCGGAGTGTAGAGCCTATAGAATACTTACCGGAATGATACAGAATATATAAAAATAATAGGGAAAGGGAGGCAGAACCAGCTTAATCCTCGTGTGTTGGTGAGGTCAATATTGGGTAAAAGAGTAGAGGAGGCCGCAATCCAACATCTGTAATATTTCAGATATAAGTGCACGTATTCCAGGGTTCTGGTGCTCACAACACCTCGTGGAAACATAGTGATTGAGAAGAACACAGACTCGGAAAAGTAAGTTCCAAACATTTTCTTTATTTACATTTCATCCGGTAAAAAAGTTCGACTTTTCGCTTCACATTGAATTTATCAAAGTCATAAACAGACAGGGTCAAACAAACATATATATAGTAAAAACAAATGTGACATCATTTCCCCAGTGACGTAATAGGCGTCGAAACTGAATTTCATTAAAAGGTGATGTTAGAAATCCTCCCATAATTAATACAGGTTTATATATGTTGAGTGTCAAGTGAAATTTTTATATTATATTCACAATACCAGACAATTATCTGCATATTACAAATACCCCACAGGTGAACTTCATTAATCTGAAACACCAACCCCCCATTTTCGTAGCCAGCTATCTTCAGTGCGCATGCGTAAAGTTGGGGCCATCGTTGCATAGCAGCCTATGTTCGTCATGTGATCTTTCAAGTGACGTCATCATCCTTTCCGATCATGTATTCTCCTCCCGGGATTCCGAGACCAGAAGGCAGACTAGGATTCTCGGTAGTCTAACGAACGACTATATAGCAAGCTACGATTTGAGGGATTAGTCTGCATAGGTGGGTACATTAAATAAATTACAACACAGGCCACAGGTCTAATCAATAAGTCCATATGGTACCTTACATCTCACCAAGAATATTTCCCTAATTATGGACCATCCACATGTAGGTAATAAATGTATTCTAAATGGATCCCCCACAGAAAAACTTAATGTTTTTAATGAGATTGTTTCTAGGATTTTTGTAATCCGTAATTCGGAGGTACAATCGTTCATCATATCCCAAACGTACTTATATGGTCTAGGCCACCCCTAAAGAGACTATAGTTTCGTGCACAAGTAGCTATCAGGTTACACACTGATGTAAATCACACCATCGTGTCCAACGTTAACTCCTCACGGCACGTCAAATGCAAGCTCATATGACTGAAGCGTGTAGGGCAACACGGGGACAAGTTCGATTCGACCACTTCCCTTCCACGTGGATTCGATACCGCCGGTATTCACCCTAACGTATTTGTCCAAGTGTATTTGCCAATTATTAGTGTGTCCTCCCCGTTACCATTTATAATTACCAGACATACCCTCCAAGCTATAGAAAAACTGGTAAAGAACAAAAGGGGGATATATAGGGGTATCCCAGAAGATATATATAATCATCCTGACAATTCAACAGGCTGCTGCCAGTAGGATTGGAATGTTCCGAAAGTGAAACCAGATAAGTGTACACGTGCCATAATCATAGCAACATGCCTCATAGAGGTATATCTGTGAAAAGAAGACAAAATCAACCAAATAAATATACTAGGCTGAAAAAGAATTTGTTGGGGTTAAAATAATTTACAAGACACGGTAGACACATTGTCACCGGACCACGTCAGCTTCAAGACGACCTATTCTTACGGACAAACATGTAAAACGGCAGTTACAGGAACTCTAGAGAGGATTCCAACCCATTTTAAATTCCCTGTTTAGGGCCATTAGGTTCCAATTGTTTAATTCATATCTCCATCTAAGTTTCAAGTCCCGTTTGAGCATTCTTTTCCTATCACCCTCCTCTTCGTGGTTTTTTTGGGTACCCCATCAATACTTCTAAAAAATCGAAGTTGTGAAATATGGTGGATGGTACTTGGTGAAATGATCCGTAATGGTAAGTCAGTTTTGCCATTCCTGATCGTGGACACTTGGTGCTGATTCATACGTATAGAGCGGCACCTCCTGTGTTGGTCTCACCCACCGTACAAATAGCCACAATGACACTGACTCAGATAGATGACAAAAGCTGGAAATACATGTATAGTATTGTTATTGGGTCGCTTCTTGCCTGTCTGGGATGACAAAAGGTATCACCTGGAAAAATACTCAGAAAGCAGCCATATGTCCCCGCTCATTGTTAGAGAACGACAATTTTATTACTAAACCTTAACAGCATTAGAAGTGGGGATGGGGACATCCTTGTATCTTTGACGTTGTGACTTGTACACAAAGCATTGACCCATGAAAAGGGTATCAAGCGGTGACTGAGGCTATCCAGGACTGGCAATTGGGACCCTAAGATGGAAAGGATTATTATCTCCCTTCTTGAATTGTTTTACAGTGTAATTACTTTGTTTTTCAGTCAGATTTTTTTGTCAAAAAACGTTGAGTGCGATGGCTCCAATGTTGCAAGCAAAGCAACGACATATTCCAATATTTATGGCCTGGTTTGAAGAGAAATTTGTGTACCCATCCGCCACTATTCCACTCAGTGGTAGCTGGATAGGTACATAGATGATTATTCTTCTGTTGGAAGGGCACTGAGGAGATTGTATCCTTCACCTGTGAATGAATCGGCATATTCCTGAGCTACAGTCACCTGGTTAAAAAATCTGGGAACACCCTACAATTTCTGGACACTATTGTGAGCATTACGGGAAACTGTAATCTCAACATACTTGTATCAAGGTGACTCGTAAAAATAGCCTGTTAGTGTATAACAGCAATCAACCCCAAATATGTTGGATTCTCTCCCCACAGTCACCTCCTGAGAGTTAGGAGGATGCGCTGAAGAGAATAGGTAGATCCACAAACTGGAAGCAATGTGGGTAAAATTGTTGAAAAAAGATGGTACCGACCCCCGACATGCTACTTACTCGTTGTCAAACATAAGGTGTTGAATAGGGGACATGATTCACTCTACAACCCTAAGACCAAAAACCCAAAAACCCCCCAAAAAATGGCAGGATCCCCTTTGTTATCCACCTCTGCCCGGTCGTAGAAAGTGGCCCAATATTTTCTGAGAGAAATTGGTCATGTACAGACTCCCTACCAAATGTACGGAATTTAAAGATCCCCCATCATGGCATATAGGAGACACCGAAAAATCTTATGGACCGTTTTAGTGCCATGCTGATATACATCATGGAGGTGACGAAGGTAAGGTAAGAGGACTGGCCTGTTTCCCTTGTCTTGTTGTGTAATGTAATAATAACATGCTTAAAAGGTTAATACCTTTTTTGTCATCCCAGAACATGCAAGAAGTACCAAACTTAAACCATCACTATACATGTATTTCATTTTGTCATCTATCTGATTCAGTGTCCTTGTGGAATTTTGTACGTGGTGAGACCACACAGGAGTGCCGGCCCGTACGTATGAATCATGCACAAGTCCACGATCAGACTGGCAAACTGACTTAAACCATTCCCGATCATTTCACCAAGTACCATCAACCGCATATTTCAAACAACTTACTTCGATTTAGAATTATTGAGGGGGTACCAAAACCCCGAAGAGGAGGTGATAGGGAAAGAATGCTCAAACGACTTGAACTTAGATGGATTAATGAATTAACACAATTGGAACCTAAGGCCTAGAACAGGGAATTTAAAATGGGTGGAATCCTCTAGATTTTCCTTAACTGCGTTTAACATGGTTTGTCCGTAAAATATGGTTCCGTTTTTTGAAGCTGAACGTGCCCTGGTGACAATTTTGTCTACCGTGTCTGTAACTTATTTTAAAACCCCAAAAAATTCTTTTCAGCTAGTAATTTTTATTTGTTGATGTTTGTCTTTTTCACAGATATACCATCCTATGAGCATGTGTGCTCTGATTTCGTGCACGGGGTACACTTAATCTGTTTCACTTTCGGACATCCATCCTACTTGGCGCCGCGCATTCGTCATGTATGATTAAGTTTATCTTCTTAGGATAACCCCTATATATCCCCTTTTTTTCTTTTAAACCATTTTTTCTATAGCTTGGATGGTGTATGTCTGGTATTATAAATTTTCACGGAGGAAGAACACACTAATAATTGGCCAATAACACTTGGCAAATACGTGGGTAGAATACCGGGTATCGAATGGCCACGTGGAAGTGGTCGAAACTTTCCACGTGTATGCCTAACACTTTCAAGTCATATGACCTTTGCATTGAGTGCCGTTCAGGATTTAACGTGGGTTTTTTTTTTTCAACTCGTTATGTGGCACAGTTTTTGGCGCAAAATTACAGCAGCTAAAAGCCGGTCTATGGAGTTCTATTTCACCTTATTAAAAGTGGAGTCACCTCTTAACCATTTGGTTTGTGCACCAAATTATGAATCCCTTCGAAACAAAGTTACAAACAACTGAAAAATATAGTGTTTCTAGATAATTGATAAATGCTCCCTCCATGTGTTTTTATGAATTTGCCAGTTGCAAGGTAATACTTTTATGTATTTGTGAATAAAAGTTATATTTTAGTTTCCAGATATGGGTTACTATTGACTATTAGTCTATTTGGTGAAAATTTCTTGGGAATGATGAAAAAATCTTTCACACCTGGATTTGGGGATCCTCTGCCTCTTCCTTGCAGATCCTCTCCAGTTCCCTCAGGTTGGATGATGAACGTTGGTGAAAGTCTCTTCAGAGATGCTCATTTTGGGTCAGAGCTCTGGCTGGGCCAGTCAGGAATGGTCACAGAGTTGTTTTGAAGCAGCTCTGGCTGGGCCAGTCAGGAATGGTCACAGAGTTGTTTTGAAGCTGCTGCTTTGTTATTTTAGCTGTGTTCTTAGGGTCATTTGCTTGTTGTTAGAACCATCCTGGTTATATTGTGCCTCTGTACAGTATATAAAATATAAATGTTCATTAAAATTGTAGCTTATATTAGCTTCAACTGGCTTTTTATTCTTTTTATAGATATTGATCAGTTCCATATAAGCATTGGGATGGAAGAAGGAAAGAGAGTGGTAAGCCGATGATTGTCTGCTGCTGGTGTTAGGGATGTTTACCTGGTAACGGCACTGTCCTTAAATGGACAGTGACGTCCTGCTGGGTGACAAATACACTTGGCAAAGGCTAGGAGACGCTGCATCTGCTGCCCATAGGCTTCTATTGTCTCCGCTGAGAGTATTATGTGTCTCAGCAGGAGGAAGCAGGATGTAAAAATGTAGCTTGTTACATTTTTCCATCCTGTCTTCTTAACTGCATATGTTGTTGCTTCCGTCTGCTCAGTATACAACTATTCCTTCATCTGCCAGTATGTAATGGGTACTCTCAGAACTTATTGTGTATATTTGAGTATAAGCCGACCCAAGTATAAGACGAGGCCCCTAATTTTACCACCAAAACTAGGAAAACCCATTGAATCAAGTATAAGCCGAAGTCGGAAATGCATTGGTCACTGCTTCACCGGATATGGCCAGCTAGCCCGCCCTGTGGTATATGGCCAGCTAGCCCGCCCTGTGGTATATGGCCAGCTAGACAAAAGAGGGGAGAAGGCAGCAATCCAAAAAATCTGTAGTATTTCAGATATAGAGTGCACGTAGTCCGGGGTTCTGGTGTTCAACAAAACCTCGTGGAAACATAGTGATTGGAGAAGACCACAGCACCGGAAGGGTAAAGTTCCAACGATTTCTTTATTTATAATTCATCCAGGTAAAAAAGTTGCGACGTTTCGATTCACATTGAATCTTTATCAAGCATACGGGATTCCGAGACCAGAAGGCAGACGAGGATTCTAGGTAAGTATAACGAACGAACTATATAGCATAGATACGATTTAAGGGATTAGTCTGCATAGGTGGGTACATTTAAATAAATTACAACACAGGCCCAGGTCTATCCATAAGTCCATAGGGTACCTTTAAATCTCTTCCGAGACCAGAAGGCAGACGAGGATTCTAGGTAAGTATAATGAACTAACTATATAGCATTGATACGATTTGAGGGATTAGTCTGCATAGGTGGGTACATTTAAATAAATTACAGCACAGGCCCAGATCTACCCATAAGTCCATAGGGTACCTTTAAATCTCACAGAAGAATATTTCCCTAATTATGGACCAGCCACATGTAGGTAATAAAACGATATATCTAAATGGATCCCCACAGAAAAACAAAAAAACTTATGTTGTTAAAGAAATAAGAGTACTGGATTTTTATATCCTTAATTCGGAGGTACAATCGTTCCGATCAGGAACTGGCAAAACTGATAGACTTCCATTACCGGATCATTTCACCAAGTACCATCACCCATATTTCACAACTTCGATTTAGAATTATTTGATGGGGTACCAAAACCCCGAAGAGGAGGTGATAGGGAAAGAATGCTCAACGACCTTGAACTTAGAGGATATATATTGATAAACACATTGGAATATAATGGCCTAAACAGGGAATTTAAAATGGTGGGTGATCCTCTAGATTTCCTGTAACTGCGTTTACATTGTTTGTCCGTAATAATATGGTCCGTTCTTTGAAGCTGACGTGCACTCGGTGACAATTTGTCTATAGTGTCTGTAACTTATTTTAACCCCAAAAAATTCTTTTCAGCTAGTATATTTATTGTTGATGTTTGTCTTTTTCACAGATTATACCTCTATGAGCATGTGTGCTCTGATTTATTGCACGTGTACACTTATCTGTTTCACTTTCGGACATCCATCCCTACTTGGAGCCGCTCTGCATTCGTCAGGTATGATTATATTATATCTTTGGATACCCCTATATATCCCCCTTTTTTCTTTTACCTTTTTTCTATAGCTGGAGGTGGATGTCTGGGTAATTATAAATGTTCACGGAGGAGGACACACTAATAAGGCCCAATAACACTTGGACAAATAACTGTGGGTAGAATACCGGGGGTGTCGAATCCACGGGGAAGTGGTCGAAACTTGTCCCCGTCGCTTTATGGGCCGACACGGTGCGTCCTTATGGCATACGTTCAGTCCTATGAGCTTGCATTGAGTGCCGTTCAGGAGTTAAACGTTGGGACACGATGGTGTGATTTACATCAGTGTGTAACCTGACTAAGTACGTCTGGATATGATGAACGATTGTACCTCCGAATTAAGGATACAAAAATCCTAGAACTATCTCCTTAACAACATAAGTTTTTTCTGTGGGGATCCATTTAGATATATCATTTTATTACCTACATGTGGCTGGTCTTGGTGCTGTTCATCGAAGTTTTAAGATAAAATAAGAGGGAGAAGAAGAATCCTTGGAGCTCCGGTCATAGTGAAAATACTTTTCTCTATTTTGTGGACTTTTTCAAAGACTGTGTTGACCGGTCTTATACCGTGAGTAGCTCCTTAAGGGGCAAACTGTGCACCACGAACAACTGTGTTTTTTGTGCTATATGTAGTCACATGATGCTTAATATTTCTTACCCCTTACCAGGTGCCATGTTATTCACTTCACTTATTAGTCATTTCGTTTTCCCCAAATACTCTTCACTGGCACCTCCCTAAGGGGTCAAGACAGTAAGACCTAAGCTACTTTTACTGCCCTTAATGTTGATGTAATCGCTAGTTCATGCAAGGTTTAAATATTGGATACTCTAATCTATTTGATACAGCCCAAATACAGTCCCAAATATGCTTGGAAAGTTCTGAATTTGGGTATGCACAAGTTCTAAAAGGGATTTCATTTAGATGCTTATTTATTCTTTTTCAAGTAAAAGGACTTTAAAAAATATGCAAATGTGCCTGAGGGGCTCATGTGTACATCACAGAAGCCCATTCTGGCTCCCACTGACTTCACCAGCTCTCTGGCAAGGAAAGAGAGAGGAGGAGACGGGAATAAGCGCCAAAGGAAGGCATGAATAATTAGCAGTCGCCGCCCCTGAGGCTCATGAATATTTTTAAAAGTCCTTTATCTAAAAAAACAATAAGCCGTTAGCAGCTAAATGTAGAACCAATCCTGTTTCTGGGGCCACACGCCAGGGGGTAAATTTGCTTGGATTATAACCGCTGAATCCATCTGGTTGATTTCCTTTACACATTCCCAATCATTTTTGTGAAGATGGAATAAAGGCACCTCTGATGGCAGCCCAGTCTCCTCTCATGCACATGCACACTAGACTGAGCTAAGCATGCATGTGTAAGGAAGGAACAGCTGAATGTTGTGGTTCCTTCAAAGATTAGGTTGTTTTGGCAGCAAAGATTGCTCAGATTAATACTCTATACCAGTGATGGTGAACCTATGGCACTGGTTCCAGAGGTGGCACTCAGAGCCCTTTCTGTGGGCACTCAGGCCATCACCAGAGATGACTCCAGGTATCTTCCTGCAGTCCCAGACAGCCCAGGACTTGCTGTGCACAGAGCTATTTTAAAGTGACAGCTCTACCTGGGACTATTTTCTGCTTTATTGGTGTCCTCAGGTGCTGGTATCAATGAAAACTGTGACAGGGAAGGGAGTATAAATCACAAATTAAATTTCTATGTTGGCACTTTGCGATAAATAAGTGGGTCTTTGTTGTAGTTTGGGCACTCGGTCTCTAAAAGGTTCGCCATCACTGCTCTATTCTATATATTATGGATTTACTGTAGTTCAGAGGCATACTCATCTACGAGCCTTGGTCAGCACTTCTACTTCTTAATGGTGCCCATGCTACCAAAAGCATATATACTGGTATGTGGCTTGTTGGAGCCCCCTACGACCAGAGTACATACCCCACCAGTCCCCTTCTACCTACAATCCTCCTTTCTTCTGCCTAGTCCTGAATACTTAGAGTTGACCTGATTTTTTTTGTCCTCCAAACCTTTATATCCGATGTATCCTTGGGTTCCTCTGTTTCTTCTTCTGGTTCATGTGTCGCCTCCTCCAGCACAGGGTGCACAGGCATGCTCTCAGGGTCAATGAGGATCTCATATGGTACCATGGGATGTTTCCATGATGCTGGGGTAAACACCTCCCAGGGATCTGCCTGGCCAAATGTTCCTGGAAGAACATGTGAGATGTCAGTACAAGGCTCGATAATTTCCAGGGCCATGTACTCATGTGTAAAAGAAATATATTGCCACTACAGAGGAGAGAATCATTCACTGCTGAAGATTTCCAAAATGTTTCATATGATTCACATCCAAATCTAAGTTGTTTTAGTTCTCCTGGAAACCATATACAGTTTATATACAGGCCCTATTCCATTTCCTTAATGTCTTTTTATAAGCAATTTAATTTTCAGTTCTCACTAAAACATTAATAATAGAAACGGACATTTTAATTTATCGATTATATAAGATTCCTCCAAAGTGATTAAGAAAAGATTCCGATTTGATCTGGGGTCTGAAAATCAGCAGATTGATCCTAAATCAACAAATAGATGAAATCATCTCTAATTGCCACTTAAATATGATTAATTAAAATATATACAGTGGGTGGGGAAAGTATTCAGAGCCCTTTAAATTTTTCACTCTTTGTTTCATTGCAGCCAATTGGTAATATCAAAAAAGTTATTTTTTGGCTCCTTCATGTACACTCTGTCCCCAGTAAAAAACAGAGATGTAAACATTTTTTCTAATTTATTAAACAAGAAAAACTGAAGTATCACATGGTCATAAGTATTCATCCCCTTTGCTCAGTAGTGAGTAGAAGCAGCTTTGGAGCTCGTACAGCCAGGAGTCTTCTTGGGAATGATGCAAGTTTTTCACTCCTGGATTTGGGGATCCTCTGCCTCTTCCTTGCAGATCCTCTCCAGTTCCCTCAGGTTGGATGATGAACGTTGGTGGAAGCCATTTTCATGTCTCTCCAGAAGCTCTGGCTGGGCCAGTCAGGAATGGTCACAGAGTTGTTTTGAAGCCGCTGCTTTGTTATTTTAGCTGTGTTCTTAGGGTCATTTGCTTGTTGTCCGGGATTCCGAGACCAGAAGGCAGACGAGGATTCTAGGTAAGTATAGTGAACGAACTATATAGCATAGATACGATTTGAGGAATTAGTCTGCATAGGTAGGTACATTTAAACAAATCACAGCACAGGCCCAGGTCTATCCATAAGTCCATAGGGTACCTTTAAATCTCACAGAAGAATATTTCCCTAATTATGGGCCAGCCACATGTAGGTAATAAAAATGATATCATCTAAATGGATCCCCACAGAAAAAACTTTTGTTGTTAAGAGATAGTTGTCTAGGATTTTTTGTATCCTTAATTCGGAGGTTACAATCGTTCATCATATCCAACGTACTTATATGGTATAGCCACCTTAAGAGACTATAGTTTCGTGCCACAAGTAGCTAGTCAGGTTACACACTGATGTAAATCACACCATCGTGTCCCAACGTTAACTCCTGAACGGCACTCAATGCAAGCTCATAGGACTGACCGTGTGGGCATACACGGGGACAAGTTTCGACCACTTCCCACGTGGATTCGATACCCCCGGTATTCTACCCACAGTTATTTGTCCAAGTGTTATTGGGCCTTATTAGTGTGTCCTCCTCCGTGAACATTTATAATTACCCAGACATCCACCTCCAGCTATAGAAAAAAGGTAAAAGAAAAAAGGGGGATATATAGGGGTATCCAAAGATATAATATAATCATACCTGACGAATGCAGAGCGGCTCCAAGTAGGGATGGATGTCCGAAAGTGAAACAGATAAGTGTACACGTGCAATAAATCAGAGCACACATGCTCATAGAGGTATAATCTGTGAAAAAGACAAACATCAACAATAAATATACTAGCTGAAAAGAATTTTTTGGGGTTAAAATAAGTTACAGACACTATAGACAAATTGTCACCGAGTGCACGTCAGCTTCAAAGAACGGACCATATTATTACGGACAAACAATGTAAACGCAGTTACAGGAAATCTAGAGGATCACCCACCATTTTAAATTCCCTGTTTAGGCCATTATATTCCAATGTGTTTATCAATATATATCCTCTAAGTTCAAGGTCGTTGAGCATTCTTTCCCTATCACCTCCTCTTCGGGGTTTTGGTACCCCATCAAATAATTCTAAATCGAAGTTGTGAAATATGGGTGATGGTACTTGGTGAAATGATCCGGTAATGGTAAGTCTATCAGTTTTGCCAGTTCCTGATCGGAACGGCACTCAATGCAAGCTCATAGGACTGAACGTGTAGGGCATACACGGGGACAAGTTTCGACCACTTCCACGTGGATTCGATACCCCGGTATTCTACCCACGTATTTGTCCAAGTATTATTGGCCAATTATTAGTGTGTCCTCCTCCGTGAACATTTATAATTACCAGACATACACCTCCAAGCTATAGAAAAAATGGTAAAAGAAAAAAAGGGGGATATATAGGGGTATCCAAGAAGATATAATATAATCATACCTGACGAATGCAGCGGCTCCAAGTAGGGATGGATGTCCGAAAGTGAAAACAGATAAGTGTACACGTGCAATAAATCAGAGCAACATGCTCATAGAGGTATATCTGTGAAAAAGACAAACATCAACAAATAAATATACTAGCTGAAAAAGAATTTTTGGGGTTAAAATAAGTTACAGACACGGTAGACAAATTGTCACCGGGCACGTCAGCTTCAAAGAACGGACCATATTATTACGGACAAACAATGTAAACGCAGTTACAGGAAATCTAGAGGATTCCACCCATTTTAAATTCCCTGTTTAGGCCATTAGGTTCCAATGTGTTTAATTCATATATCCATCTAAGTTCAAGTCGTTTGAGCATTCTTTCACCTCCTACTTCGGGTCAACTGGGTTTGGTACACCCTCATAATTCTAAATCGAAGTAGTTGTCGAAATATGGTGTTGATGGTGACTGGAAATGTCGAGGTTGTAAGTCAGTTTGCAGTTCTGATCGTGGACTTGTGCTGATTCATACGTAAGCGGCACTCCTGTGTGGTCTCACCCACGTACAAATAGCCACAAGGACACTGAATCAGATAGATGACAAAAGCTGAAATACATGTATAGTATTGTTTAATTTGGTACTTCTTGCCTGTTCTGGGATGACAAAAGGTATCACCTGGACAAAATACTCAGAAAAGCAGCCATATGTACCCGCTCATATGTTAGAGACACGACAGATTTTATTAATAAACTTACAGCATTAGAAGTGGGGGATGGGGACATCCTTGTATCATTTGACGTTGTGAGCTTGTACACAAGCATTGACCATGAAAAGGGTATCAGAGCGGTGACTGAGGCTATACAGGACTGGCAATTGGACCCTAGTGGAAAGGAATTTATTATCTCCCTTCTTGAAATTGTTTTACAGTGTAATTACTTTGTTTTTCAGTCAGATTTTTTTGTTCAAAAAACGTGGAGTGGCGATGGGCTCCAATGTTGCACCGACATATGCCAATATTTTTATGGCCTGGTTTGAAGAGAAATTTGTGTACCCATCCAGCCACTTCCACTCAGTGGTAGGCTGGATGAGGTACATAGATGATATATTCTTCTTGTGGAAGGGCACTGAGGAGGATTTGTCATCCTTCACCTGTGAAATTAATCTGCATATTCCGGAGCTACAGTTCACCATGGTTAAATCTAGGGAACACCTACAATTTCTGGACACTATTGTGAGCATTAAGGGAAACTGTATCTCAACAGACTTGTATTCAAAGGTGACCGATAAAAATAGCCTGTTATTGTATAACAGCAATCACCCACAAAATATGTTGGATTCTCTCCCCTACAGTCAACTCCTGAGAGTTAGGAGGATTGTAGCTGAAGAGAATAAGGTAGATCCACAACTGGAAGCAATGTGTGTAAAATTTGAAAAAAGATGTTACCCCCGACAGCTACTTACTCGTGTCAAACATAAGGTGTTGAATAGGGAAAGGAATTCACTCTTACACCCTAAACCAAAAACCCCCCAAAAAATGGACAGGATCCCCTTTGTATCCACCTTCTGCCCGGTCAGTAGAAAAGTGGCCAATATTCTGAGAGAAAATTGGTCAATTGTACGAGACTCCCTACCAAATGTACCGGAATTTAAAGATCCCCCCATCATGGCATATAGGAGACCGAAAAATCTTAGGGACCGTTTAGTGCATGCGGATATACATATGGAGAGGGACGAAGGTAAGGGTAAGAGGACTGGCTGTTTCCCTTGTCTCGGTTGTTGTAATTGTAATAACATGCTAAAAGGTGATACCTTTTGTCATCCCAGAACAGGCAAGAAGTACCAAATTATTGGACAAAATACTCAGAAAAGCAGCCATGTGTACCCGCTCATATGTTAGAGACACGACAGACTTTATTAATAAACTTACTACACTAGAAGTGGGTGATGGGGACATCCTTGTATCATTTGACGTTGTGAGTTTGTTCACAAGCATTGACCATGAAAAGGGTATCAGGGCGGTGACTGAGGCTATACAGGACTGGCAGTTGGACCCTAGTGGAAAGGAATTTATTATCTCACTTCTTGAAATTGTCCTAGAGTGTAATTACTTTCTTTTTCAGTCAGATTTCTTTGTTCAAAAACGCGGAGTGGCGATGGGCTCCAATGTTGCACCGACATATGCCAATATTTTTATGGCCTGGTTCGAAGAGAAATTTGTGTACCCATCCAGCCACTTCCACTCTGTGGTAGGCTGGATGAGGTACATAGATGATATATTCTTTCTGTGGAAGGGCACTGAGGAGGATTTGTCATCCTTTACTTGTGAAATTAACCTACATATCCCGGAGCTACAGTTCACCATGGTTAAATCTAGGGAACACCTACAATTTCTGGACACTATTGTGAGCATTAAGGGAAACTGTATTTCAACAGACTTGTATTCAAAGGTGACCGATAAAAATAGCTTGTTATTGTATAACAGCAATCACCCACAAAATATGTTGGATTCTCTCCCCTACAGCCAACTCCTGAGAGTCAGGAGGATTGTAGCTGAAGAGAATAAGGTAGACCCACAATTGGAAGCTATGTGTGCAAAATTCGAAAAAAGATGTTACCCCCGACAGCTACTTACTCGTGTTAAGCATAAGGTTATGAATAGGGAAAGGAATTCACTCTTACACCCTAAACCTAAAAACACAAAAAGAATGGACAGGATCCCCTTTGTATCCACCTTCTGTCCGGTCAGTAAAAAAGTGGCCAATATTCTGAGAGAACATTGGTCAATTGTACGAGATTCCCTACCGAATGTACCGGAATTTAAAGATCCCCCCATCATGGCATATAGGAGACCGAAAAATTTAAGGGACCGTTTAGTACATGCGGATATACATATGGAGAGGGACGAAAGTAAGGGTAAGAGGACTGGCTGTTTCCCTTGTCGTGGATGCTGTAATTGTAATAACATGCTAAAAGGTGATACCTTTTGTCATCCTAGAACAGGCAGGAAGTATCAGATTAAACAATACTACACATGTATTTCAGCATTTGTCATCTATCTGATCCAGTGTCCTTGTGGCTATTTATACGTGGGTGAGACCACACAGGAGTGTCGCCTACGTATGAATCAGCACAAGTCAACAATCAGAACTGGCAAAACTGACTTACCATTACCGGATCATTTTTCCAAGTACCATCACCACATTTCACAACTTCGATTTAGAATCATTGATGGGGTACCAAAACCCCGAAGAGGAGGTGATAGGGAAAGAATGCTCAAACGACTTGAACTTAGATGGATATATGAATTAAATACATTGGAACCTAATGGCCTAAACAGGGAATTCAAAATGGGTGGAATCATCTAGATTTCCTGTAGCTACGTTTGCATTGTTTGTCCGTAATAATATGGTCCGTCATTTGAATGCTGACGGTGCACCGACGGTCAGGTGACCAATTTGTCTATACGTTGTTCTGTTAACTATTTTAAACCCCAAAAAATTCTTTTCAGCTAGTATATTTATTGTTGATGTTTGTCTTTTTCACAGATTATACCTCTATGAGCATGTGTGCTCTGATTTATTGCACGTGTACACTTATCTGTTTCACTTTCGGACATCCATCCCTACTTGGAGCCGCTCTGCATTCGTCAGGTATGATTATATTATATCTTCTGGATACCCTCTATTATCCCCCTTTTTTTCCGTTTTACCAATTTTTTCTATAGCTTGGATGGTGTGATTTACATCAGTGTGTAACCGATCAGGAACTGGCAAAATGATAGACTACCATTACGGATCATTTCACCAAGTACCATCACCCATATTTCACAACTTCGATTTAGAATTATTTGATGGGGTACCAAAACCCCGAAGAGGAGGTGATAGGGAAAGAATGCTCAACGACCTTGAACTTAGAGGATATATATTGATAAACACATTGGAATATAATGGCCTAAACAGGGAATTTAAAATGGTGGGTGATCCTCTAGATTTCCTGTAACTGCGTTTACATTGTTTGTCCGTAATAATATGGTCCGTTCTTTGAAGCTGACGTGCACTCGGTGACAATTTGTCTATAGTGTCTGTAACTTATTTTAACCCCAAAAAATTCTTTTACAGCTAGTATATTTATTGTTGATGTTTGTCTTTTTCACAGATTATACCTCTATGAGCATGTGTGCTCTGATTTATTGCACGTGTACACTTATCTGTTTCACTTTCGGACATCCATCCCTACTTGGAGCCGCTCTGCATTCGTCAGGTATGATTATATTATATCTTTGGATACCCCTATATATCCCCCTTTTTTCTTTTACCTTTTTTCTATAGCTGGAGGTGGATGTCTGGGTAATTATAAATGTTCACGGAGGAGGACACACTAATAAGGCCCAATAACACTTGGACAAATAACTGTGGGTAGAATACCGGGGTATCGAATCCACGTGGAAGTGGTCGAAACTTGTCCCCGTGTATGCCCTACACGTTCAGTCCTATGAGCTTGCATTGAGTGCCGTTCAGGAGTTAACGTTGGGACACGATGGTGTGATTTACATCAGTGTGTAACCTGACTAGCTACTTGTGGCACGAACTATAGTCTCTTTAGGTGGCCTATACCATATAAGTACGTTGGATATGATGAACGATTGTAACCTCCGAATAAGGATACAAAAATCCTAGAACTATCTCCTTAACAACATAAGTTTTTTCTGTGGGGATCCATTTAGATATATCATTTTATTACCTACATGTGGCTGGTCCATAATTAGGGAAATATTCTTCTGTGAGATTTAAAGGTACCCTATGGACTTATGGATAGACCTGGGCCTGTGTTGTAATTTTATTTAAATGTACCCACCTATGCAGACTAATCCCTCAAATCGTATCTATGCTATATAGTTCGTTCGTTATACTTACCTAGAATCCTCGTCTGCCTTCTGGTCTCGGAATCCCGGAGGAGATCACATGATCGGAAAGGATGATGACGTCCAACTTGAATAGATCACATGACGAACTAGACTGCTATGACAACCATGCCAACTACGCATGCGCATTGAAGATAGCTGGCTCGAAAATGGGGGGTGGTGTCCGATAATGAAGTTCACATGTGGGGTATTTGTATATGCATATAATGTCTGGTATTGTGAAGTATAATATAAAAATTTCACTTGAAACTCACATATATAACCTGTATTAATTATGGGAGATTTCTAACATCACCTTTTTAATGAAATTTCATGTTTTCGATCGCCTATTACGTCACTGGGGGAAATGATGTCACATTTGTTTTTACTATATATATGTTTGTCTTGACCATGTCTGTTATGCTTGATAAAGATTCAATGTGAATCGAAACGTCGCAACTTTTTTTACCTGGATGAATTGTAAATAAAGAAATCGTTGGAACTTTACTTTTCCGGTGCTGTGGTCTTCTCCAGTCAATATGTGGGTGACACCTGCCTCCAAATAGGGAGGACCTACGTACCCCCACACATACCCTGGGGAGGTTCCCCAATAGGGACAGAGGTGATTGCCTTATAGAGCCCTTTTCACTAATTAGACCATAGTGAGAAGTCAAAATAAATCCGGAGTTTATCACTAACACACTGTGACACCACTCATATGGACTGCCCTCCAATCCACCATAGAGAAAAAAAGCTTTGACAACCTAACTGACTGTAATTTTAACTATAGTTTATTGGAACTGTACCTTCTCCTTCCTTCATTGTACCTTGGTAGCTCCTATCTTTTAAATAAAGACTATTAAAAGTTATGTTTTAGTGACAATTGGGTATACACGTCCGAACTGGACGATCTGTTGTCATTCAAACACTGCCCTTTAAGGTCTTCCTCTGGATAGACTCATTCTAAAAGTAGAAAGAGCCCCGAATCCTGCGATAGGTCCGCAGGTAAGAAGACTATTAAATCTGCCTCTTCAGGCGTGTGGAGACTTACAGCCATTGGTGCTCCACTGGGAGATTCTGGAAGATATGCAAATACGCTTTCCATATAAACCAGATTGTACCCCTCAAAATGAGGGGAAGGAGGACGAGAGTATACTCATGAAAAAGATGCGGTAAAAATATAAATCTTTAATAATACATTGCTTACATTAAAGCTAGCATAATTTAACAATGGTGCCACCATAGGTAAGGTACACAGTTTCTTCTATGCAGTACATGTTCAATACTTAGATGTTATCTAATAGGTCCCCACAATACTGCTTATACAGTTTTTGCTTGACTCTTCCCATTAATGTTCTCCACGTAATGTCCAGGTTGACTGTCTTTCCTCTGTCCATCATCATCATTGATTGCACTGTCTATTTTGGGTACCTCACCTATGGTGCCACCATTGTTAAATTATGCTGGTTTTAATGTAAACATTGTATTAATAAAGATTTTTATTTTTACCGTATCCTTTTCATGAGTATAGTCTCGTCCTCCTTCTCCTCCTTTTGAGGGGTAAAATCTGGTATATATGTCTAGCTTCTTGAGGCGTTAGACTAGGTACGCTTACTAACATAAGGGTGTCACTATGACATAATACTATTGGGACTCTTCGCTGTTTCTTCTTCCCCTCCAGTCTGTTCTCAAATTTTGGATTTAAATATGTTTTCCTGTATATTCCATAATGGAAAACATATTTGTACATTTCTCCTAATATCGCCATAAAAACATGGCCTAACATACTTTACAAAACCGATGGCATCGCAACCGTTCTGCTAAGTATGGAAAAGGAAAACATTGCTTTGCAGTTGTTTTTGCATTAATTTACAGTATATCAACCTTTATTTGGTGTGAAGGGTTAAACCTTATCTGAAGTATTGCAGTACTTTCTAGTAATTGGGTCTTCGGGGATTTGAAATTTAGTATGTTGAAAGTAAAACCTTTGGTTTCATTCCCAATTTGTGGGTCAAGAAAACCCTATCATTATTTGTAGCTACCACACTTATCTTAAGCTGTTTCATTTTATATTCAGTGGAAAAAAGCTTTTTTTCAGGTTATGCTGACCATTCCGAGTGATAAAGGATCAGCTAAATTAATCTCTTGAGTTTCTCATAGTGAAGAGTATCTATGTTAAGGAAAGTTAGCTGAAATGTAAATTCTACAGATATTTGAATTCTGAACCAAGAGAACATTTCTAGCCACTCGGCTCTTCTATAAAGTGATAGCATAACAGGACCGACATAATGAAATGTCACACAAATGGCGTATTGAGAGGCACAGTTTGTACTGGGAAAGATGAAGAAACTACAGTATAGTTCTATTGTATCCCACATATGGTAAATCGTAGAACAATACGACTCATATGTCTCGGATTCAGATAGGAGCTTACGTGCCTTGTAAAGTCACTTACCCACACATTGTTCCCTACATAATACTGTGCGCAATGTGAAGGTTATTTTCTTTAATGAACTTTATGCACTGTGAATATTCTGATATATATTAGTCATCTAAATACTCATCGGAAACTCAATCTTTGTGCATCCCTCTTGTGTTCCCTAATTTAACAGCCCACAAAGCGGATCTTGGGCTTGCATACAGCTCTTATGTGTGATGTGAGGTTTCTAGAGTGATATTTTTTCTCTCCAGAAAGGCATCCAGGCCTCTCTTGAACATGTACATAGAGTCCGCCATAACAACCACCTGCGGCAGAGAGTTCCACAGTCTCACTGCTCTTACAGTAAAGAACCTTTGTCTATGTTGATGGTAAAAATCGCCTCTCCTCTAAGCGTAGAGGATGCCCCCTTGTCCTGGTCACAGGCCGAGGTATAAAAAGATCTTTGGAGAGATCCTTGTACTGTCCGTTCAGGTATTTGTACATTGTAATGAGGTCTCCCCTCAGTCGTCTTTTTTCTAAACTGAATAATCCCAAATTTTTTAATCTGTCAGTGTATTCTAGTTCCCCCATTCCCCTAATAATCCTGGTTGCTCTCCTCTGCACCCGTTCCAGCTCTACTATATCCTTTTTATACACTGGTGCCCAAAACTGTACACAATATTCCATGTGTGGTCTGACCAGGGATTTGTATAAGGGCCAAACTATGTCTTTATCATGAGAATCTATTCCTCTCTTGATACATCCCATAATTGTATTTGTTTTAGCAGCAGCCGCCTGGCTCTGGTCACTAAAATTAAGTTTACCATCCACCAATACCCCCAAGTCCTTTTCAGCTTCAGTTTTACTAAGTAATTGACCATTTAGAACATAATTATACTTTTTGTTTCCATGGCCCAAGTGCATAACTTTACATTTATCTACATTAAACCTCATCAACCATTTCTCTGCCCATCCCTCAAGCTTCCACAAATCCCTCTGTAATGCTAAACTATCGACCTCAGTATTTATTACTTTACACAGCTTAGTATCATCTGCAAATATTGAAACTTGACTGTGTAAACCCACTACAACGTCATTAATAAAAATATTAAAAAGAAGTGGCCTCAATACTGACCCCTGTGGCACTCCACTGGTAACATCAACCTAATCTGAGAATGTGCCATTAATGACCACCCTCTGTTTTCTATCACTAAGCCAATTACTTACCCAAATACACAGATTTTCTCCTATTCCCAGCAGTCTCATTTTATATACCAACCTTTTATGTGGCACGGTGTCAAATGCCTTTGAAAAGTCCAGATATACAACATCCACAGCGTCCCCCAGATCCAGTCTTGAACTTACCTCCTCGTAGAAACCAATCAGATTAGTCTGACAGGAGCGATCTCTCATAAACCCATGCTGACGCTGGGTTATAAGGTTGTGCACAGTGAGATACTCCAGGATAGCATCTCTAATAAACCCCTCAAATATTTTCCCCACCACAGCAGTTAGACTCACGGGTCTGTAGTTTCCAGGATCGCTATTTGATCCTTTTTTGTATATTGGTACCACATTTGCTATGCGCCAGTCCTGTGGAATATAACCAGTCCTCAGTGAATCTTCAAATATTAAAAATAACGGTTTGTCTATCACCGTACATAATTCATGCAGAACCCGGGGGTGTATGCCATCTGGCCCAGGTGATTTATCTATCTTAGTGGTTGCGAGGCGGCGCCGTACCTCTTCCTGGGTTAAACTGTTGACATTATAAAAAGAATTTACATTATTCCTCTTTGTGTCTTCCACCAGGGGATTTTCCTGGGTAAAGACAGTTGAGAAGGCGACATTCAGTAGATTGGCCCTTTCCTCATCTCCTTCCACCATGACCCCCATGTTATTTCTAAGGGGACCCACACTCTCTGTTTTTAGTTTCTTATCATTTATATACTTGAAAAATAATTTGGGATTATTTTTGCTCTCCCTGGCAATATTTCTCTCAGTCTCTATTTTTGCGGCCTTTATCTGCTTTTTACAGGATTTATTTTTCTCTCTATAATCCTCTAATGCCTCATCACTACCTTCACGTTTTAGCACCTTAAACGCTTTATCTTTCTCGCTTATTGCTTTCCTTACAAGACTAGTTAGCCACAAAGGGTTTTTCTTGTTCCTTTTATGCTTTTTCCAATAAGGTATGTGTTTCTCACAGGACTTTTTCAGAATATATAAGAAAAAGTCCCATTTTTGGGGTGTACTTTTGTCTTTGAGAACATTATCCCAGTCTATGCCTTTAAGGTTTTCCCTTAGTTGCTGAAAATTTGCCCTCCTGAAGTTTAGAGTGTTGGTTGCCCCTTCACTAACGCTCTTAGTAAAGCATAATACAAAATCAATAATATTATGATCACTATTCCCCAGGTTCCCCCCAACCTGTAGTTTTGATACCCTATCAGGTCTGTTGGTAAGGATAAGGTCCAGCAGTGCCCCCCCTCTTGTTGGCTCCAGGACTAGTTGCGACAGGTAATTGTCTTTTGTTGTTGACAAGAACCTGCTGCCTTTGAAGGACCTGCAGGTTTCTGCCCCCCAGTCAAAATCTGGGTAATTGAAGTCCTCCATGATAAGTACTTCACCATGCTTTGAAGCCGCATCCATTTCACTTATCAGCATTTCCTCTGCTGCCTCCATTATATTTGGAGCCTTATAACAAACCCCTAGTAATATTTTATTATTCTTTTTCCTTCCCCTTATCTCCACCCATAGGGACTCCACATTTGCGTTACTGATGTCATCTCGCAGTACAGGCTTGAGGCGAGAATTCACATATAAACAGACCCCTCCCCCTTTTTTATTTATACGATCCTTTCTAAAAAGACTATAACCATCTATAGCAACAGCCCAGTCATAGCTACTGTCCAGCCATATCTCGCTGATACCCACTATATCATATTTCCGCTCCAACATCAAGAGTTCCAGTTCCTCCATTTTGTTTGTGAGGCTTCTGGCATTTGTGTACATGCACTTTATATGGTTTTCCCTGTCCGTATTCCTTTTGTCCTTATTCCCCAATCTCATTCCAGCCCCCCTTCCTCCCCCATGGACTATGGCTCTTCCCAGCTCTCTATGTACACTGTCTATTTGCCCTGCACAAGTGTAGTTGCCCTCCCCCCAGGTCTCTAGTTTAAACACTCCTCCAACCTTCTAGCCATTTTTTCCCCTAAAACAGTGGCCCCCTCCCCATTGAGGTGCAGCCCATCCCTACTGTAGAGCCTGTAGCCGACAGAAAAGTCAGTCCAGTTCTCCATGAACCCAAAACCCTCCTTCCTACACCAACTTTTGAGCCACTTATTTACCTCCTTGATCTCCCGCTGCCTTTCTGGTGTGGCACGTGGTACAGGCAGTATTTCGGAGAAAATTACCTTTGAGGTCCTTGCCCTGAGCTTATGGCCTAAATCTCTGAAGTCATTTTTAAGGACCTTCCACCTACCTGTTACTTTGTCATTTGTGCCAATGTGGACCAGCCCCTCCCAGTAATCCGTCAACCCGATCCGCAACATGCCGAACCCGTGCACCCGGCAAACAACACACTGTTCGGTAAGCACGGTCTTTGTGACAGATTGCCCTGTGTGTTCCCCTAATAATCGAATCTCCCACTACCAGCACCTGTCTGACCTTGCCTGTGCTTCCATTACCCTTCTTACTGGAGCAGACATTCCCCTGGTTGCTAGCGGCCACGTCTTTCTGCAGCATTGCTACCCCAGAGCTGATATCCCCCTCATCCGCCAGCCTGGCAAACTTATTGGGGTGCACCAGATCAGGACTAGACTCCCTACAACTCTTCCCTCTACCCCGCCTTCTACATGTTACCCAACTAGCTGCCCCATCACTCTGCACCTCCATACTTCCCTCCCCACACCCATCTTCCCCAGAGAGTTTGTGCTCCAGGAGCAGCAAACTTCGTTCCATATTATCAATTGCCCGCAGCCTTGAAACTTGCTCATTTAGATCCAGAATCTGGGCTTCCAGATGAGCAATTTTCACACACCCCACACAGCAGTATTCCCCCTCGAACGGCTGTTCAAGGAAAGCATACATGGCACAGGATGTACACCGTGTAGCAATGCCACTTATGGAGTCCATTATTCTAATGGGGATTACAATAGAAATATGCACAGAAAGAAGAATCTACAGTCGAAGTAACACAAAACACAGCAGTTACCTGCTAAAGTCCCTCAAACTTAAGTCCCTTAAACCTAAGTCACACTTAAGACACTGCACAAACTTGGGATCAATGCACACTCGCCGCCAAGCTCACACACTCGCTTTTGTGATGCTTCTTTTAAAGGTTATCTGCCACAAAAATCTGCAGAGCTCACTGCAACAGGATCTGGCTGCAAAAAACCATGTACAAGGGGATGATGTATATGGCAGGAGCGGTACCCGTGCACTATTAGAGAATGCAGGGCAACACAGTAGGCCATATCCCGAGTTATTTTGCTGTCCGCCCTGCATTCTTTCATATTATGTGGCACGGCCAGGTGAACAGTGATTCACCTATTTGCCACTCCTCCTAAGGGTTTCGACATCTGCCGTCTGAGGCGAGATTCTCATCCGGCCTCATGGCAGATGTGGCCCTGGTATGAGGTCATACTTGAATGCAAGGGTAGGTGCAAGAGGCAGAAAGCAGAGAAAAGAGAGGAGCTCAGCACAGTGCAGAGTCAGATAGAAGAGCAATATGTCTGCCGACCCTATACTCAGAAGATTAACATTTTGAACCAGGGGCAAATAAAATTGTGTACACCAAGACTGATAGAGACAGGTTGGAATTATATCTGTGGAATGCTGCATTTTTGTTAAAAAACATTTAATTAGAGAATGTGTTATTTTGTTATCCTGAGTACAGTTAAGTATTGTTTTCTTTGTGGGAATACCCCTTTAAGCTTGCACTTACATTATCATCTACATGGTAATGTCATATGTTTTATATTGGCAGTCCGGTTTACCTTCAAGAGTAGAAGACTTTTGAAAAATGTAGAATTTTTTAAAATTCAAATTTACTGATGTTAGATGTCCCAAACCTACTCATCCTGTCTGTCAGGGGATGATCTTGCTTTTATGATGTCCTGGGACATTGTTCTGAAAAAGACATTATAAAGATATTCAAATGAGCCGGAGCACCGTGCACTTCTCGACTCTGCCTCCTGCTAATATATACACGCCCCTCTGTTTTCATGGTGTCTTGTCCCTCTCACCAATCCACCAATGTCACGAACAGTGGACAAGGCCAAAGACGGAGAACACAGAGGGGGCGTGCATATATTAGCAGGAGGTGTAGCCGAGAAGTGCTCAGGTGACATAGCCCTGAGTTCCTCCAACTCATTTGAATATCTTTATAAGGGCCTTTGTTGAACAATGCCGATGTCCCAGGACTTCATAAATGCCAGATCATCTCCTGGTAAAAGAGAAAAACTGTATAGCAGCCATTTTAGGGGTCACAAACCCCTAATTAAGGAATTAACCCTTCAGTTTATTACTAATTTTGTTTGTTACTATCTAAATAGCAAGAGTTTTATTCACATCATTGCTGCCTGTTGTATATTTATGTGTCCCAACTGATGTTTCTATGTGAGAGAATAAAAATTAGATGAATCTTGAAAGATAAGAAGAATCTCCGGTATAGGAAACTATATAACTGATAGTTTACATCACCTGCTCAGGGACAACTGAAAACTAGCTACATAGAATGGGAAAGAGAACACTGCTAAAAAATATATATTTTTACTAGAGATGAGCGAGTATACTCGTCCGAGTATACTGCTCGGTCGAGTATTAGCATACTCGGACCGGCTCGTTACTCGGACGAGTATGTCGCCGGCTCGAGATGGAGCAGTAAATTAATAAAATAAATTGAATAAAAGTATTTTTATTGTAAAAAAAAAATATTACACATGTTTGCAGATGTTTTACTTGTAAGAACACATTGAAATAACACTATTGTTCACTTTCCAGGTGTTCGCGCGTGTCTCCCGCTAGGTTCGGAGATGTTCGGAACATCTGGAATGTGAAGAATATTGTTCTTTCAATGTGTTCTGCACTTAAATGGTCCTGTATTCACTGTTTTTAATGTTTTAATTCTATTCTTCACTTTGCAGCTGTGCGCGCGTATCTCCGAACCTATCGGGAGACATGCGCGCACACCTGAAAAGTGAAGAATAGAATTAAAACATTAAAAACAGTGAACACAGGAGCATTTAAGTGCAGAACACATTGAAAGAACACTATTCTTCACATTCCAGATGTTCGTGCACATCTCCTAACTTAGCGGGAGACGCGCGAACACCTGCAAAGTGAAGAACAGTGTTATTTCAATGTGTTCTTACAAGTAAAACATCTGCAAACATCTGGATTTTTTTTTTTGCACTGTTCTTTTACTGTTCAGTTTTATTAAAAAAATGCTCGGGTCTCCCATTGACTTCAATGGGGCTCGTTATTCGAGACGAGCACTCGAGCATCTGGAAAAGTTTGTCTCGAATAACGAGCACCCGAGCATTTTAGTGCTCGCTCATCTCTAATTTTTACCTATTAGCATAACCTTAATATTAACTGGTACTTTATATGCATTTCAGTAAGGCCACAGCTATTTAGAAGATGTAATGGTAAGACCCAGTTGTCAATTTATTCTTAAACATTTAGAAGAAGTAACTTAGAATGATACAGTCTAGACATGTCCGGGAGTAGTGATAGTTCCCCTCTAAGAAATGATGCATTGTATATTAAACTTTATTAACTTGTCCTATATTGAAAGAGTTGAATGTAAGATTTTAGTTGTGTTTTTTCTATAGTACAAAGACTATAGATAATTTATATACTTTCTCAATAAACAAAAGTATGGTTATGAACCAAAAACTTCTCTACAAATCAAGTTTGTAGCCTACTGTCATGGTGCATGTCCCGTGTCGGCTTATTTTACTATTTATGTGTGATAACCATCCGATGAACTAGGAAAACAAAACAAAAGTACTGTGAATACATCTGGAAGCATGTAGGAAATTCAGGAATATATTTTTGTTGGAGAAATGTTCTCTTCATTGCGTATCCAAATTGATGGAATCACGTTATTTATTATGTTTTCTTGAATTATTTCAAATGTTAATTTATTAGCATTTAATGTTGTTTTCCTTTTTAAGTGTTATTTAGTGAGATCCCAGAAGAAACAAAGTATTTATGGGTTCTGTGTAGACATTATGCATACTAAGCATTGTATTTTTGGCGTTTATTAGCTTTACCTCATGATTACAAGAAAAATTTAGGGAGTTTATATCACATACTAAAAAATGTAACAAATCGTCTACATTATCCTTTCTCTCTCTCTCTCTCTCTCTCTCTCTCTCTCTATCTCTATATATATATATATATATATATATTTGTATATTTTGAATATATACAGGAGGCTTTGGTGCGGTGGGCGTGCAGGCGGATAATTCTACCCTAGGCCCTGTTTGGTGTTGAACTGCACTACAGTTACGACAGTGCATCACATTTTGGGGCAGACACTAATAGATGGTGCTAATTAGGCCTCAACTGTCTTTCACTGTCACTTCACAAAAAGGTAGTAGTGGCACTCCCACTGTTCTTATTATGTTCTAATCATAGACGTAGAGGAAATCTTCCATTTATTTTTGTGCATTGTGAACCAAACATACCTTGAGAATCAGCTACACTGATGCAGAAACATATCTTTTTTAATCCCAGAACCAAGTGTTTTTGTTCAAAAAACAATTATAAAATTCAGGACCTTAGGAAAGCTGGGTGCCTACATAAACGCATAACACACAGAGCTTCCTGAACTTTCCAGACAGGACTAATCAACCAGAGTTGGATGACTCATACACAGCAGCTGGGGGATAGTGCAGCAATTGATTACTTCTGCCTGCCGGGGAATTCACAGTGATGACGTATTCTCGGCTTATGCTGGGTAGGAAAAGGCTGAAGCAGTGCATAATTTGGGTGAGGAGAATGCCGGGGTACCCACAGCAGCGACAGAGCCTCATTATCAAAATAATTGTTTTTTGAGTAAAACCAAACGGTTCAGGGATTAAACAAGTTATGTGTCAGCATCAGTGTCGCTACAGCATTCTCAAGGTATGTTTGGTTCATAATGCATAGAATCAAATGGTATATTTCCTTTAAAGCAATAAGTCACTAGACTTTGCCACAACTTGTGATTTCTAAATGGTGTCAGAAGTGCTCTCAGTCCCAGAAAACAATATCGCTATTGGGCACCTTGTACATCCTTGCTCTCAACATACACCCCACCTCCTTAATGTAAATATATAATTTTTTTCTATGACATAAAGAGAAGAAAAGCTATTCTGTTTCTTACATTGTCACTGTAAGCAGCAGAAGACTAGTCTTGTCTAACTCTGCCCTGCTGTACAGTGCGACACATAGATAAATTTCATATGCAGTGCTAGTGCGACACATAGATACATTTCCCCCACTGGCTCATATTTTGTAACTTCCATGACAAAACAAATTGTAAATGACACATTGAAAAATGCTCGAGTCTCCCATTGACTTCAATGGGCTCGTTATTCGGAACGAGCACTCGAGCATCGGCAAAAGTTTGTCTCGAATAACGAACACTCGAGCATTTTAGTGCTCGCTCATAATAATAAAATATGGAAAAAATCCATAGCTTTAAGAATGAAATGAACTAATATTATATAAATTTTGATAAATGTGAGTTACTTATTTCTTTTGCCCCCCTGGTAGCACATATTGTTGTCTTCATGACCAATGCCAATTAGTATTTTGCACATCTATTATAAAGTGCCCACAATTTACTTTAAAAATACTTTACTATTATATAGAGTTCAGGAAGAGATGCTCCTACCTATGGCCTTTTGCAGGTTTATTAAACCCACTAAGCAATATACTGTACAATGGAGATATGAGAACGTGTACAATGGAGATATTCATGTACATGGGCTCTTTTAGATTACTTTATATACCGTATATTCCGGCGTATAAGACGACTTTTGAAGACAGAAAAATCTTCTGTCTTCTCTGGGGTCCTCTTATACGCCGGTAATTGACCGCCCGCCGTGTATTCACGGCAGCGGTCGGGTCGCGCTGCATGTAGAGGGCTCACGCGCTGATCCCTCTCCATGGCCGGTAAGTCTTTGCTGCATATTGCAGCAAAGGCTTACCGGTAACACCTGCGATCGGTGCTAGCACCGATCGCAGGTGTTTTCACAGCGCTGGCTGCTGGCAAAGCTGCCGGCAGCCTCAAAAAGATAGCGGCGCATGGGCGTCATCGGGGGCGGCAATCAGTCTCCATGGTAGCCTCGGGTCTTCCGAAGACCCGAGGCTATTTCGTTTTAACCCCTTCATTACAATGTGCTGATAGCACATTGTAATGAATGAGGAGGAAAACCCCCATGTACTGCCTATGGTAGGATCGATCAGACAACCTAGGTTAAAGTACCCTAGGAGTCTGAAAATAGTATTAATAAAAATAAAAAAAGTTAAAAAAAATTATAATAAAAAACCTAAAATTTCAAATCGCCCCCCTTTCCCTAGAACTGACATAAATATAAATAAACAGTAAAAATCATAAACACATCAGATCGACACGTCCGAAAATGCCCGATCTATCAAAATATGATAACGGTTTTTCAATGCATAACCCCGTAATGGAAAATAGCGCCCAAAGTCGAAAATGCCACTTTTTTGCCATTTTGAAAATATAAAAAAATCTATAAAAAAGTGATCAAAATCGTACCGTCCTAAAAATGATTCATTGAAAATATTATCAAATTTGCAAAAAATGACACCCCACCCCGCTCCGTAACCAAAGTATAAAAAAGTTATTAGTGCCAGAAGTTGGCAAAATCAAAAAAAAATTTTTGTACAGGAGGTTTTCATTTTGTAAAGTATGAAAACATTAAAAACCTTTATAAATTTGGTATCCACGTAATCGTACCGACCCAAAAAATAAAGTAGACATGTCATTTGGGGCGCTCAGTGAAAGACGTAATATCCAAGCCCACAAGAAATGGCGCAAATGCGTTTTTTCACCATTTTCATTGCATTTGGAATTTTTTTCCCGCTTCTAGTACATGGCATGGAATATTTAATAAAAAAATTTAAGGTACAGTATGGTAACATTTACAGTAAAATGGACGATGGTAATGTTGTTGTTGTATGTCTTTATGTTTATGAGCGACAGTTTTCCTGCTATATACCTGCATGTCATAAGAATTTAAAATTAAAAAAAGGACCATGTTAAATTCAAATCTGTTTTTTTTTTTAATTTTTACCGGTGTTTTTATGCGTTGGAAAAGGGGTAGTCTTATACGGCGAATATATCTTAAACTCTATATTTTACAGAAAGTAGGGGGTCGTCTTATACACCAGGTCGTCTTATACGCCGGAATATACGGTATTAATTTATGTTTTGTAACTTCCGCTCTGTTATTGGCATCTATCGTATTTATGTTAGTCAGCTATTTATATTTCTACTTACACGTTGTGTTTTATTATTCTGCATATAATTTCATATGCAGTGCTAGTGCGCCTAGCTAGACGGCGGACTAGCTTGACATGTAATTTTTTTTTTTTTTTTGCTTTAACATTTTTAGTAAGTTTAGCATATGGAACTTTAGCCTAAATATGCAGTCTTAATAAATCAAATATACACATAAATATTGAGCACAAATGCAAATAATGTCAGGACCACTGACTTAGATATGGAGCCTGCCGGATCACTCTGGACCATCTCTGACAGTTCTCTGCCCTCCAGAAACTAAGCTATTTCAGCTGCCACCAGTCATCATATATAAGCTCATGAGAAACATAGACTATGCCCAAATCTATGATTTGGGCAGACATAAAAAACGGTAACACAGAAGTAACAGACATATACATACAATGCAAAACTAAACAGTTTGATACAATAAATGGGTAAAAAACATAACTTAATAAATAACTTACTTCCTGGCGAAGCAGAAATAAGTGATCAATCTGTCCGCTGAGATACCCAAAGAATAGCCAAATTCTATATAATAGGAACTTGCCTTACCTCCTTCTTTTACCTTATATGTCCGCACACATACATACAATCTTGAGGAACGTAACAGCTGAGACCTAGACTAGTTATTAGAAAATATATGTGGCTGAATATGAATTACACAATATTTTCTTTATTGTGTATAGCAGATGGGGGTTTTCTACTGTGTCCTCTGTAATATAGGACACTCACCTTTTCCTGACCTCTTTATGGAGGTTGATAGAATCCCTTCATCAGACCACCAGTTTTTATGATAGGATCTGGTTTCCTGTGGATGCTGGTTATAGGCCGGCCAGGATTAGGACAAGTGAATTTCAAGGGAGGTGCCTAGAATTCAAGGGTCGGGTTTACTAGATTTCAAATATGTAAGCCCCACTCTTTATATGGAGTATAATCAAATGGAGACATAAAACTTCTTAAAGGGGACCCATCAGTTTGGGACTCCAAATTGGTGTAGGGTCCCAAAAGTGTTCCTCCAAAATTTTGGTGAAAGCAAAGGATAATAGATAAAACTAACACTAAATCTATGTTTTCTCAAATGATTTTTCTTTGGGATAATTATTTTCTGTATATGGACTCCATGGGGGGATTTATCAATTGCTGGTATCTGGACCCATTTTCATCACTGAAGGTAAACCATGTACAGTAGTGGGGGCTTCACATCATACTAAGAAGAATCTTGAGACTGGTACCAGGGATACGTGTAATAATAATCTTTATAGGTAATGGTAGCCTCGGGTCTTCCGAAGACCCGAGGCTATTTCGTTTTAACCCCTTCATTACAATGTGCTGATAGCACATTGTAATGAATGAGGAGGAAAACCCCCATGTACTGCCATATGGTAGGATCGATCAGACAACCTAGGGTTAAAGTACCCTAGGGAGTCTGAAAAATAGTATAAATAAAAATAAAAAAAAGTTAAAAAAAAATTATAATTAAAAAACCTAAAATTTCAAATCGCCCCCCTTTCCCTAGAACTGACATAAATATAAATAAACAGTAAAAATCATAAACACATCAGATATCGACACGTCCGAAAATGCCCGATCTATCAAAATATGATAACGGTTTTTCAATGCATTTAACCCCGTAATGGAAAATAGCGCCCAAAGTCGAAAATGCCACTTTTTTGCCATTTTGAAAAATATAAAAAAATCTATAAAAAAGTGATCAAAAGGTCGTACCGTCCTAAAAATGATATCATTGAAAATATTATCAAATTTTGCAAAAAATGACACCACCCACAGCTCCGTACACCAAAGTATAAAAAAGTTATTAGTGCCAGAAGTTGGCAAAATCAAAAAAAAAATTTTTGTACAGGAGGTTTTCATTTTTGTAAATGTATGAAAACATTATAAAACCTTTATAAATTTGGTATCCACGTAATCGTACCGACCCAAAAAATAAAGTAGACATGTCATTTGGGGCGCTCAGTGAAAGACGTAATATCCAAGCCCACAAGAAAATGGCGCAAATGCGTTTTTTCACCATTTTCATTGCATTTGGAATTTTTTTCCCGCTTCTGAGTACATGGCATGGAATATTTAATAAAATAAAAATTTAAGGTACAGTATGGTAACATTTACAGTAAAATGGACGATGGTAATGTTGTTGTTGTATGTCTTATGTTTATGAGCGACAGTTTTCCTGCTATATACCTGCATGTCATAAGAATTTAAATTAAAAAAAGGACCATGTTAAATTCAAATCTGTTTTTTTTTTTAATTTTTACCGGTGTTTTGTATGCGTTGGAAAAGGGGTAGTCTTATACGGCGAATATATCTTAAACTCTATATTTTAACAGGAAAGTAGGGGGGTCGTCTTATACACCAGGTCGTCTTATACGCCGGAATATACGGTAATTAATTTATGTTTTGTAACTTCCGCTCTGTTATTGGCATCTATCGTATATTATGTTAGTCAGCTATTATTATATTTCTACTTACACAGTTGTGTTTCTATTATTCTGCATATAAATTTCATATGCAGTGCTAGTGCTGCCTAGCTAGACGGCGGACTAGCTTGACATGTAATTTTTTTTTTTTTGCTTTAACATTTTTAGTAAAGTTTAGCATATGGAACTTTAGCCTAAATATGCAGTCTTAATAAATCAAATATACACAATAAATATTGAGCACAAATGCAAATAATGTCAGGACCACTGACTTAGATATGGAGCCTGCCGGATCACTCTGGACCATCCTCTGACAGTTCTCTGCCCTCCAGAAACTAAGCTATTTCAGCTGCCACCAGTCATCATATATAAAGCTCATGAGAAACTATACATAGACTATGCCCAAATCTATAGATTTGGGGCAGACATAAAAAACGGTAACACAGAAGTAACAGACATATACATACAATGCAAAACTAAACAGTTTGATACAATAAAATGGGGTAAAAAACATAACTTAATAAATAACATTACTTGCCTGGCGAAGCAGAAATAAGTGATCAATCTGTCCGCTGAGATACCCAAAGAATAGCCAAATTCTATATAATAGGAACTTGCCTTACCTCCTTCTTTTACCTTATAATGTCCTGCACACATACATACTAATCTTGAGGATACAGTAACAGCTGAGACCTAGACTAAGTTATTAGAAAATATAATGTGGCTGAAATATGAATTACACCATATATTTCTTTATTGTGTATAGCAGGATGGGGGTTTCTACATGTGTCCTCTGTAATATAGGACATCACCTTTTCCTGACCTCTTTAATGGAGGTTGATAGAATCCCTTCATCAGACCACCAGTTTTTATGATAGGATCTGGTTCCTGTGGATGCTGGTTTATAGGCCTGGCCAGGATTATGGACAAGTAATTTCAAGGGAGGGTGCCTAGAATTCAAGGGTCGGGTTTACTAGATTTCAAATATGTAAGCCCCACTCTTTATATGGGAGTATAATCATAAATGGAGACATAAAACTTCTTAAAGGGGACCCATCAGTTTGGGACTCCAAATTGGTGTAGGGTCCCAAAAGTGTCCTTCCAAAATTTTGGTGAAAGGCAAAGGATAATTAGATAAAACTAACACTAAATCTATGTTTTCTCAAAATGATTTTTCTTTGGAGGATAATTATTTTCTGTATATGGACTCCATGGGGGGATTTATCAATTGCTGGTGAATCTGGACCCATTTTCATCCACTGAAGGTAAACCATGTACAGTAGTGGGGGCTTCACATCATTTACTAGAGAAGAAATCTTGGGAACTGGTACCAGGGGATACGGTAATAATAAATCTTTATAGGTATAGAACCATCATATTCTACAGCACTTTAAACATCATGGGGTACAAGACCAATTAAGGCATTATAATGAGAGGTTCGGGTGAGTCCCATGTCTTGTCCGGGACACCCAATCCCCATACCAGAACTTAAATTTGAGTTCACTCTAATTATAATGTAATAACATAATTAGATGACACAATATGAACCAGTCCCCTGTTCACAAGAGCTTTCAATCTAAGAAATTTATAAACTTTTTACAGCTTTGTTTTCCACGGTGAAGAAGCTACATATGGTGAAACTGGAATATTCTTTATAATAAATAATACATGCAAAAATATTAAAATTGCAAATAAACCCATGCTTGAAAAACTCCTATTGGCTTTGTGATAATGCACCCTCAGTGTGAACCCTCTCTTATGTAACAGTAGAGAAAATTATTTTCAGTCTAGGTCATAATAAGAAGAGAGTAAAGAACCTGTGGGAACTCTTTCTGACAGATGCCTGTTTGGTCTGATGTTCTGCTAGATCTAGGAAATGAGCGTTAGATCCAAAGGCTTTAAATGACAAAAGCAACCACATAATCTGATCTGACACAAGACTCAAGGTCAGGTGAAGATTCTCTTATATCAATGCATGGATATTGCTACAGGGAAAACTATTCCTTACTAAAGTAGCACATCACCTGCAATCTGCTGCATCTGGTTTAGGCATTCAGTGTTTATGAAGTTGATATCACAATTTACTTGAGCTTTTATTTTACTTTGTTTCATCTTCAATAACTACCATTATTATTAATATTATTAAAAACTGCAAACTAACATAGGAAAGTTGTTGTCCTGCAACATTTCTTGAAAGCACACTTTTTCATTTGTCATGGCTTCACCTCCTGGAACTGCAGCAAGGACAGTATCGTAGTTTAAGAATTTAAAGAAGACCTGTCACCATAATTTTACTCCTCACACAAGTAATACCTGGTGGTATAAGGTCTCCAAACTATCGAAAATTATCTGCCACTAAGACACTCTACCTTAATTATAAATGGTTTTCAAATATGTAAAAGAGTAGACAAGAGTTAAGAGTCATGGTTTCTGCAGGCTGCCAGTGAACCCCATCTCCATCTTTTGACTGACAGCTTAGTGTCTACAAATCTCGGCCTGAGCAGACAGAAAATCCACTTCCCGTCCACTTCCTGTCCTTACTAGAATGCTGTCCTGTGGCTCACTGCATGGTGGATACACTGCAGATCTTGTCACCATTTCACGAACGCACAATGGATGGAGCCACACACCAGTGGGTGAAGCAAATATATACCAAGGCAGAAAAGGTTTGGGGAACTGGTGGTAGGTGGCAGATTGAAGCAAGGATGCCTGTGCTGCACTTTTCAACAACGGCACAGTGAGTGAATGAGTAAGGTTTATTTTGACTGTTCTTGATGATGGGTTTCCTTTAAGACACTGGCCACAACTTTGCTTTAGAATGACATATATATAGGGTAAACAAAAGCAAATCTAATTGTTGGTTCAGGGATTTGGTACAAATCAGCCAAATTTCAGGCACCAAGCAAATAAGAATCATTTCTGCTTCTCACATTAATATTTTGCTGTATAGAGCTAGAATTATGAGTGCCCAGGAGATGAAATCCGGTCATGTGTAAGCTTGAGTGTATTCTATTCCCCTGACAATAATATATGTCATAGAGAGAGGTGGACTACTAGACAAAAGGTTATTGTGAGCCAAAATGCATTCTCATGTATGTGATTGTTACGTAATAAAGATACACAAGACTAAACATCGCAACAAGTACCAGGTATATTTCTTTTCTGCTTCTCCTCAGGCAAATCTTTTTACACTGCTGGGTAGCTACTGATAGGTGTGATGAGCAAGGGAAAATGAAAACATTTGTAAAAAAATTAGACAGGTGTTTTATTCCATAATCTATTATATGGAATAGAATGCAGGATAATTGGAATAACATGACCTTGGACCGATTAAATTCGGGACAAAACCAAATCTTTTGAAACATGTGTCAAAGCTACAGCAAAGCGAATTTTGGATAATTTGATCATCTCTATTAAATGGTGTAATCAATAATGTACACTCAAATTGCCAACAGCTTCTAAAACCCTCCAACTGATGTTTATGCTCTCACCTATATCCTTCTGATCTATAATAAACTCTTCTAGATGTCCTCTCTGAGAGTAAGATATGACAAAGGGCCAAAATCGGAGTTTTGTGATATGTAAATTTGAATGATTTAGGGGACGACTAAACTGTAAATGTGGATAGAATCCTTCGGGGAGACACTGAGATTCCTACTTGTCATGGAGTGATTTAGAGCCCTATTTATTCAATCTCTGATAAAGTGAAACTCAGAATTTTTACTTTCTCTCCCTATTAGGTTTTACTTTGCCTTTTACTCAAAATTTTGCTCCAAATCGTATAATCCTATATATACAGGCGGTCCCCTACTTAAGAACACTCGACTTACAGACGACCCCTAGTTACAAACGGACCACTGGATAATCGTAATTTATTCTACTTTAGTCCCAGGATCAGCTGTAACAGTTATCACAGGTGTCTGCAGTGAAGCTTTATTGTTAATCCTGGTTCTTATGACAACCCAACATTTTTAAAATCCAATTTTCACAGAGACCAAAAATGTTCTGGCTGGGATTACAATGATAAAATATACAGTTCCGACTTACATACAAATTCAACTTAAGAACAAACCTACAGACCCTATCTTGTATGTAACCCGGGGACTGCCTGTATATATAGAACTTAGACCATCTCATTCTATCATATTATGTTCTACATAGGGAAATAGAAACCACCTGGCAGAATTGCTTTAAAAGTTGTATAGTAAAAAAACATGCATGGTATGATATAGAAATACAGTAAAAGGGTGAGTAAAACTCACCATAAACTCTTCTGAACCTCATTAGCCCATTAGCCATGGACCCAAGTCAACTCTCTTGCTATCTTGTGGGTCAGCAAATTCAAAGTAATGGATTAGGCAAGAAGCAAGGGCCACTTAAAATTTTTGAAGTGTTATTGGCAAATTTGGCTTAAATTATCTTTACTCTTGACATGCCATGTACGGAAACGAACTGCACAAAATAACTAGCTTTGTTTTTAATGCTCTTGCAAGTTCTGGGTAAGAAAAAAGTTGTCCACAAAGTCTGTGATTTCAGATCATCTCAGGATATTTACAAGCCCAGAAGAAAGTTAAAGAAGGTCTGATCTGTATGTGTCTTCCTAAACACTTCCCAAAATGCAAGTGAATTTATATTTAACAATATTAGAATAAAAATGTAGTCATATTAGATCTGAAGTTTCAGAAGAAATTTATGGATAGGTTTGTGAGTACGTTTTTATACAGGTTTTTATTTTCTGACTGTTCTCTCTGACTGTTTGAAACATGGCAAAAATGTTAACGCTTTATAAATAGAATCAACTCATTTTATATAACATTCTCCTGTTGGCTGCTGAAATTACTGGGGCTGGCAAGGTTAATATAAAAGGACATTGTTTGGAGTTTCATGGATTATTTATATGCAATTACAGATAACCAATATTGTCGCCTAAATCATCTCTATGGGCCATTATGGTCACAGCAACAGATAGAGCAGTTGTCTTAGTTTAGTTTAGGCCGTTGCAGAAGGCATAATGATGAATTGTAAAATTTATCGTGTAGCTCAACAAAGTCTGCATGGGACCCTCTATAAATCTGTGCGGAAAAAAAAAACACACAACGCAGCTGCAAAATCAACAATCCTGAATATCATTCGGCCCCCATGTGCTCTTCTCTTTATAGAAAGTCAAGGGGAAAAAAATGGCCAATATGTCAGGTCTAATGGTCCGCATTGTACTACGACCCTTTTTATTACACGTAGGGTGAAATCTAGGTTGTTTTCAAGGTCAATTTCAGGTGAACAGGAGGTCATTGTTAGGTCACTTCTGCTCCCATGCAGGTCAATAACGCCTTTTCCTTTCATACCATATAAGCTACTCATACCCAATCAATCCCGACGATGCCGTAGCTGCCCGGAGTGGTAATGAACACTGTATAAATGTACTCTATCATCACAAAACATGATTTTTAACTACTTTCCCTTTCCATGTAAAACCTTCTGCTGTCAAATTCAACATCCATTCATGCAGCAGAGACTAGCAAAAGTGAGAAATCATGCTTTGGCTGAGGTTGGTAAAAGGTCACAACTGACAGACACGAAGGTTAAAATGCCGACTTAAAATACTGTTCATTACCGCTGCCGTTCTGCTAACTATCTTTCTTCGTATTACACATTCAGGCTGCTCCTTAATATATTCAGCTTGTCATGTAGTAGATTAATCTTTATTTTGCCTGAAAATAATTTACATACAGTACAACCATGTTAGTCTTGAATTTTATAAGACTTTGCAGACTAGGAAAACATCCAGGTAGAATACAACGACCATAAATTTTCTATCTACTTAATAAGTTGTGAAAATCATTATTAAGTCTTTCTTTAAGTTAATTTAGAAATTTTTTTCTGGGTCTTCTTTGTTTTGGACGGGGGCTGATTGAATTTGGACAAAGCGGGCAGTTGCCTAGACCAGGGTTAAAAAGCTTGTGGAGCTTTTTTAATGATTATATAATATATAAACAATAGTTTGAGAAAACTTTTGAATATCATCCACCTTACTGTCCACTTCTTGCCAAGACAGCAAGCATGGACATAATTCCAAAGGCAGAATTCATCTTGCCATTCTCACTGCTGAAATGTTAGGTATTTACCCAGCAGTCTTGATCTGCAATTGGTCTGTTTAGGGTATTAAAAAGTCACCCCCCTCCTAAAATTCCCCCCACTTTAAAGTTAATCTACCACAAAAACAAGCATACTCATAGATCCAGGCACCTTCTTTCTAAAATCAACTTTCAAAATTATGCTAATAAGCCTGAAGGGCTCCTACGGGTGTTACCAGATGATCTCTGTTCTGCAGCTTCACAGGCACTTAGTATACTATGCAGGAGGCAGGAGCATTCCCCCCTTCGCATGCACACTGAGTGCTGAATTTAGTTAGATTACAGTAGGTAGAGGGAGAAGGTAATTGCTGAGGGAGCAGGTGAAGGGGGAGACAATCTAACAGCTTGTGAATCTGCAGTATGGAGGGACTCATGTATACAATGTAGAAACTAATGTAACATACAGGAAATCAAGCATCTTTCATAGTTTTCAATACATATTTCATTATTTAACATCTAACTGTTGCCTGTATTCATGGAAATATGCATTTAGTATAAGCAGTTTTCAACATATCAGAGAAGAACAGAGAAGGTAAAGAGTGGTTAAAAGGGAACAGAGGGGAATCAGGAGGTGACTTATTTTTCTAAAATTTCTTTACATATCTTCTGTGTAGAGGGAGAAACAAGAAGAGTACTGAAAAGTTATCCAGAGGCCAGGGCCTACGATTTGCTCCTCCATGCGCTGAGCCTAGGTATAATTGGACGAGTTGCTATCAGCATGAATCTTGATGGAAAGTGTATGGTCTTAGAAAGGGCTGTGGGAATCATAGTCAGCAGGAGTGTAGCAGGAGAGTCTGGAATCATGTGTCCTGTAAATTATTGGATTACTTCTTGGATTAGGTCTCTTACATTAAGCCAGAATGGGTGGATATGCTGGAACCATATAAGTGGCATTGTGCCACTGGGCTCTCCACAGTACCAGAAAGTGTCTGGGCAGTTTGGTAACAGTAGATGTTGCTTGACTCTAAACCATTGGGCTCATTAGCATGATTTTAACAGTTGATTTTACAAGGAAGGAAGCCATGGATAACAAATGTGAGAAGATTACCGCAGTCACTGTGCCTGGATCTATGAGTAAGTGTCCCTGGTTTATCTTGCTGGATTTTGATGGTAGGTTTTCTTTAAGCAATAAGTTTGCTACAGGTTGCTGCATCCATAGGGTACTCTGTTTCAGAAATATTCTGAGAAAAAATTCTATTGTAAAATGGCATTCAATGAAGGGATATAACTTGAGATTAATATAGGAGTGCAGTCACGCCCAGATGCTGAAAACCTTAAAAGGCACATAAATCATATTAACTCCCAATTACATTATTGCTGCAAATAGTACATAGCTGTAGGCCCAGAAAATTGCGCCCTATTTATGAATTGTCAGCGCCAATTGGTGGTTTTCCGACACTCACGACTTGTTCTTTTTTTGAGCGCAAAATTATGTTGCCGCTACTTCTAAGTTCTAAGGCTACTGGGGGCATGTAGTAGCATGCGACAGCTCTGGGGGTGAAGGCTACTCCAGGCCCCCAGTAGCACTTCATATCTGCCTCTTGTCACCTCCCCCACCTCTCCACTTTTCGCTTCAAGCATATTGCGTGTCTCTGGCACTACCAGGGTTATGCGCAAGTGCAGCAGCTCCTTTTCCTGTGCCAGATATAGGTCTCTGCAGCCTGAGCTCTAGCTCTTTGGCCGCTGTTGATCCAGAAACTGAGGAAGTTATGCGCTTCCTTTGGTGACATGGCGGCATTATGGAGCTCGGCATAAGCCCAGAGCTCAGGGTAGAGAGGCGCGTCTTCAGCACAGGAAGTTTAATAGCATTGTTTATAAGATTTTACTACGGGGGCACAAAAAAATTTTCCTCCATTTTCTTATTTTTGATATTCCTATCTTTGTTTCTTTCAAGTTAGTGTATTTTACTGTTATAGCGATAGCCATATGTCTTTTCTGCCTACTGTGTCTGTAGTCTGTAACCTATCTGTAGTCATCTTTATTACTTAAAGAGTTACCACCCACACACATCATGGGAGGTTAAGTAGTAATACAACCTCCTACTCTTAAAGAAGTTATTGAATCTTTTCTAAGGCCAAGGTGTGGAACGAAAATTGATATAATACATATTAATCCGAACTTTCTAAATTAAATATATAGCTAATTATTAACAGTCGCTCCTCGAGAATAAGTTTTGAAACGATAATAGAAAATTGTTCACGACTTTGAACCTTTATTGTATCCAGTAGTTTTCCAAGTAATTGTAAATACAGAATCCGGCTGCAGTGAGCTAATAGCTGGTGTGTTCGAAGGACTAAATGTTGGTCTATAGGAGAACAACAATGTGATGCAACTATATCATCTCCATGAATATTCTAAGTAGATTTATTCTCCCCGCCAAATAAATTGCCATTACCCCATCTTAACTCATAACCCTTGCTCTTAAAATATAGATATTGTGACATTATTACTACATCCCCGACTCTCATAATGTTTTAATCAACAAATGCGTATTTGCAATTCAGCATACAGATAAACATATTTTTAGATTTCAAAGTGAAGCATATGTATTTTTTCTGGTGCTGAATGCTTCCTCGGTGGAATTGAAAATAAAATGTTATGACTTAAATCACAAGAGGCTAACATCAGTTTTAGCAAGAAGGGCTGAATAATTTCAGGGCTAGATGTGAACGACTGACTTTAACTAAAATGTTTCAGTTCTCTGAGCATATAGGTACATAAATAATTCAGAATTAATCCCCGCAGAGGGGACAATGGGAATCGTAAATTATCCATGTGCCGTCCTCAACATTAGAGGCAATGAACCTATAGTAACAAACTATGAGTGTTACTCATTACATACATTTCAGAGACACCTTAACCTTTTGAATATTAATTTGTCTCCGCTGCATACAGCTTGACATTTTTTTCTAAGCTTACATGCTTTATCCCCTATTTAGCATAGCTTATTTATTCATTTCAGTGTGCTATAATACAATTGACAAAATATTTCCAAAAAATTCCATTTCTGCAAAATGCTTTTAGTCTAACATTAGGCAGTATGAATTTATACACTTATTATAGACAGTTCTGTCTTTTAGAGGTCTTAGCCAACACACAGTAGTTAAAGGAAACCTGTCACCACAGTAAATCCCAATCCCACAAACAGCACCTTGTCCCTCTGTTTGTAAGTGTACAGAAGGTCATTTTAAATGTATTTTAATGTTGCAACATGTCCAAAAAAGTACTTTTACTGCTTCCCAAGATGCAGTCAAGGAGGTGTCGAGCTCAATCAAGGAGTCAGGCAATTCTTCCTTCTGACCGCTGTTTGCATGGCCCACTCCGCCTCCAGCCATCATCTGACACATCCCACTGGAGCCTCCTCTCAATGACATCATGCAGAAGCACCTCTTTACACCGCTTTACACCTCTGAAAGTGATGCACACTGCGATTGCGTGAGAACTCCGGATAGCCAGAGCTAAATGTTGGTGAGAGGAGACTGGAGTAGGAAGTGCAAGATGATGGCCAGAGGCGGAATGGGGTGTGCAAACTGCATCTTAGGAAGGAATAAATGTACTTTTTTGGACATGCTGCAACATTTTAAAGATATAAAAAGATATAAAAACAGTTTCTGTAGACTTATAAACTGGTACAAGATACTGTGGGATTGGGTATTACCGGTATTACCTATTCCTGATGTGCGCCGTAATAGTACGGTGTGCGTTGGGACCAGGTAAATAGAGAGGGCTCACGGGCATACTAGGTGGGTATTGCAGCAAACAACCACGGTAACACCCATGTGTGCTGCTGGCACTGATTGCAGGTGCTAACCATGTAAATGCCTCTGACAAAGCCCAGAGGCGCATGGGCGCCGCTATAGTGAATTGCTACCTCCCCCTTTGAGGTCATTGGGAGGAGGCAAATGGTTACTATGACAGCCTCATTTTAACACATTTATTACAATGTGCGTGTAAATAGTATATATAGATCAATCAGACAAGTATCCTGGGAGGTTTAAAAAATATTTTTTAAAAATTAAAGCGTAAAATTTTTTTTAAAAAGTTATCTTCACCCCCCTTTCCCTAGAACTAATATAAATATAAATAAACAGTAAAAATCATAAACATGTAAGGTATTTGCGTGTCCCAAAATGTCTGATATAGCAAAATATAATAATGCCGATTAACCCCATAACTGAAAATAGCGCCCAAAGTCGAAAATGCCATTTTTTTTGCCATTTGCTAACTATAAAAAATTCTATAAAAAGTGATCAGAAGGCTGCAGAGTCTTAAAAATGGTATCATTGAAAACGCCATTAAAAGTCACAAAAAATTACACCCCCATAGCTCCATATACTGAAGTATAAAAAAGTTATTAGTGCCAGTGTCAGGTTTAAATTTTTGTAAATTTTTGCAAACATCATAAAACCTATATACATTTGGTATCCCCATGATCGCACTGACCCAAAGAATACAGTAGACATGTCATTTGGGGTGAACAGTGAAAGCCATAAAATCCAGGCCCACAAGAAATTGGCACTAATGCATTTTTCTCCCAATTTCACTGCCCAAATTCCACTTTCACTTCCCTCATATTTTCCCACTTACCAGTACAAGGCATGGAATATTAAATGCAACAACACTTTGAGCAAGCCGCACACTCACGTGGACCTTGAAGAGCCGTAGGGAACACCTCTGTGGAGTGGGTGCACATATCCCAAATGGGCTTGTCGGAACGCCCCGAAGCAATCACAGAAAAGGTAGAGATCGGCACTCCAGGCTGACTAAAATATCAATCTCCTTTATTCAAAAATCCATAAAAATAAATACAAGGTGGTCATTGTGCATAGTCCATTAGACCTGGTCTATTTTATTTTTTATTTTATTTTATTTTTATAAAATGCCAATTTGCTATGCAGAAAACAAGCCCTCAAACAGTTGTGCACCTGGAAAAATAAAGAATTTATAGATTTTTGAAGGTGGGGAGCAAAGAGTGGAAATACAAAAACAGAAAATAGCCAAGGGGTGAACCTGGTCACGTTCTTTTTAAGTTACTTTGTCTTGGATAAAATCATTTTTTTTCTGTAAAAATTGATGACCACTTGTTTTGGCTATGTTTACTTCTCTGCTGGATTCCATCTTGCTAGAAAAATGGACACAACTGAGTTCTCATTTTCTTAACATTTTGTATTTTGTATACCCATATGATGCATAACACTGCATTGAAAATGAAATAAGGCTGCAGCTTTTCAATAAGTAGCATGTACATTTTATCATAGCTAGATTACATTTTTTATGTCATGTAAAAAGGTGTGAAAGTCGCATTTCGGACATTTGGGCGCCATTTCCCATCTCGGTGGTCACCGCCGGTTATAACCGTTTTTATATTTTGATAGATCGGGCGTTTTGGGATGCGGCAATACCTAATGTGCTTGTGATTTTTACTGAATATTATATTTATTTCAGCTCTAGCGAAAGGGGGGTGATTTGAATTTTTTTACATATTTTTAAACTTTTTTTTCACTATTTCTTAGACCATCTAGGGTACATTAACCGTAGATGGTCAGATAGTTCCTACCATATACTGCAATACAGCTGCAGTATATAATAATTTTTAGGACTGTACGGCATTTTGATCACTTTTTATAATTTTTTTTATATTTTTCAAAATGGCAAAAAAGTACCATTTTCAACTTTGGGTACTATTTTCTGTTATGGGGTTAAACGCAGTGAAAAAACGTTATTATATTTTGATAGATATGCAATATGCAGCAAATAATTATCGGCCTGCGAGCCCTCTCCATGCACCGGGACCCAGCGTGCACCGTACTAGTAAGGCGAGCGTCGGGAAGGGGTTAAAGACTGCTTTCAGCACTAAATTCTTACTCTATAGGTACTGTAAAATGTTGTCTGTCTTCCTCCAAATAGGTTCAATTTGAGGGGATGCATAGGGTGCACTCACAGCACTGACCATAAGGTGTCTCTTCAACATACTGAGCCTGCCTTCACATGAGTGGCATTTACATTGTGTTTAGAAATGCAATATGGCAGCCGGAGAGAGGAGATTTGCCTAATTACATTTTGATTAACATTAAATGCAATGTTAGCACAATGTTAACGCGTAGCAAGATAGTGTTAACTTTAACCTTTTATTAATGCACTATTGACACTGTGGTGTTTTGTAAATGACAATGTTATCAATTTCATTAGGCAAAACTCTTCTCCTTAGCTGTTGTATTGCATTTCAAAATGCAATGCAAACGCAACATCAGAGGCCAGTACTATAATAATCCATTATAGTTGGGGGCACAGCAGGTTTAAGTTACACCTCTGCGTTTACATAATAATTCCATTATTTATATAGAGCACACAGATTACGCAGTGCTGCACAGAGCTTGCCACTATAAATATCCTATATATATACTATACATATCCTCATTGCTGTAGGGTAATTACTCACCATAGCTTTTGAGGTGAACCCCATCTGCTCCAGGTATTAAAGCCATTGGATCCAGTCACAATTTGCTACTTTAGACAGCTAATACTCTCCCATGAATATTATGCCCAATATCTTCCAAAAAAATCACCTAATTTGATGCCCAAAGCAATTTCGAAGTTAATACCTACAGATCAGAGGTGCTTAAGATTTCCTTTCCGTCTGCTATTATTTGATTTTCCATTTCAATGGCAATTCTACCATCTGAAATATTTAGGAGTACTTACACGGTCAGTCATGTGTCAGGTCAGGATCCTTTTTAAAATGATGGGGAAACAGAATAGACCTAAACAGACCAAAAAATTATACTACACAAAAAAGGCCAAATTACAAAGCCTTCTTAAATGTTCAAAAAAATGCACTATCACTATTGCTGCAGAATAACATTTCTAACATTTTGATATTTAGCAAAATAATAAAGAATTAAAATGGCCTGACACCTTGAACGATTCCTTTACAGTTTTATGCCATGTTGTCCCTTTTATCATTGAGTTTAGATTCTGTCTAAACTACCATATTATATGTAATTTGTAAAACAAGTTTCATTATTCATATTAATATCTCATAAAGATGGTTATATGTGTGTTTTAGTTCTCTTTTAATACATACAGAATCCTGATTACTTTGGAAGCAGCTGATTATTATTATTTAATTAATTCCATGGTGCTGTTCAGTCAGTAAGGGGCTCACATACATTATGTTAAGACAAGAATAAATGCAAGTACAAATACAAAACTACAATGATCAGGAGACAAGTGGAAGGAGGATCCTGCCCAGGGGGTTCACAATCTATATGGGAGGTTAGATGGACACACAAGTTCAGGGAGCAGAGCAGTTACTGCATGAGTAGGGGATCCTAAACAAGTGGGTTTTCAGGTTACGTTTGAAGGTTTGGAAAGTGCGGGATATTCTGACACATTGGGGGTCATTTACTAAGGGCCCGAATCGCGTTTTTCCGACGTGTTTCCTGAATATTTCCGTTTTTCCCTGAATTGCCCCGGGTTTGTGGTGCACACGATCGGATTGTGGCGCATCGGCGCCAGCATGCACGCGACGGAAATCGGGGGCGTGGCTGTCGGAAAAAAAACCAGACGGATTCGGAAAAATCGCTGTGTTTTAAAAAAAAAATGTGTTGCTTGACACGCGCTTACCTGCACCCAGCCTAGCTTGGTGAACTCCGGTGGACCTCGGCGGACTTCAGTGCAGTAGCAACACCTGGTGGACATCGGGCGCACTACCTTAGTGAATCGCCAGAAGATCCGAATCAGCGTTGGAGAACCCGCAGCTGGATCGCGAATGGACCGGGTAAGTAAATCTGCCCCATTGTTGTAGAGAGTTCCAGAGTACGGGGGAAGCAAGGGAGACGTCCTGGATGCGTCTGTGAGAAGATTGGATTGTAATAGAGTGAAGCTGAAGGCCCTATGAGGAATTAAGATTATGAGGCTTATTTACTAAGCGTCACAGATGCACTTTTGTCCGACTTTGACAAATATTTAACAGGTGTCTGCGGTGGGATTGTGTCACACCTGAATCGGGGCGTGCTGTCGGGCGATCGAACCGATTTGGACTGAGCATGGGATTGAACTTTCAAATTGTGTTGCAAGACAATGCACTTACATGCACCGGGAAGAAGGTAAACTCTGGCGGACCAGAGCGGGGAAGCGACACACAGAGGATATCTGTTGCACGATCTTACTGAATCGCTGCACAGTGCAATATAGTGGGACAATGTACTTGCTGTGAACTCCCTGGACAGGTAAGTAAATGAGCCCCTATGTGTGGTATGGTTTTGGCTGATTGACATTGTATATTGTCTTGTTTTCCATAATGTACAAATAATGGCAATTTATTTTATTTTCTATATTCTATTTATTCTATTTTCTCCTATTATCTCCTATAGTATAGAAGCCTAGGTTTTAAAAATGCGAAGTATTATTGCATTAATTTAAAAGAAAAACACTAAAATATTTTATTATTTGAAATATGCAAAAAAAACAACTGAAACAGCAAATAACTAATTATTCAGCATATAATAGTCTGATAATATATTGTCCATGAAATGTTCCAATTAATTTAATGCGAAATGTTAACATAAAGTAGTGTCTTTGAATAGTAAATGAATTTGGCATAAATAAGTAGTCTTTAGCTCTTCTCTTCTCTTTGTTTTTCTTTTCTTTTGTGCTCGTTTTCTATGTTTTTCCCCATTTCTTTGTTTGAGCCTTCATGATATATCTCTTGTGGTTGTTTAGAGTATGTCACAATGACTCCTTCTGCACAGTGACAAATGGTTGTATGTATTCCAAAACACTGCAATTACATAAGACGCTAATCAAAAATCTCCTCTCCATGTGTCAATCATGGCAACCATGCAGTATCAACATTTCAAAGAACAGATGTTTGCAGAAGGGCCATGGGATAACCACCAACTAATTATGGAACCTGTATTTGGTTTAGTAGGTTTTTGACAGGTAGGAATATGTAACTCAAGGCTCAATGTATATAAGATGTTATTTATTTTTTAAAAAACTAGTTTTTTATACAAAACAATGACAATTTCTGGTTTATGAATACAGTTATTGTTTCTAAATAAGGTCAGACTATCCTCATCCGCAGATAAACTAAGCATCCAAATGATTCACAGTATGTAGCATAACAGTAGGGAAGTACTGCTGATGCATAGGCTGACACTCTGCCTATAAGGTCCTTTCTGTTACAGGAGCTTACAAGCATTTACTTTGGACAGCCCCGGGGTCTTAGCTCAGACCCCAGAGTTGCCATAATGCTTTGGGGGACACCAATTTCCTACAGACATTCAAATGTCACGTTCATTTTGACCGCAGCATAAAAAGGGTTACCAACTCTGACCCAGCTTGTTTCACAGGATGTCTGAGGTAAACTACAGCTGAAACACTGTTTTTCCCAACTCAACTCCATTGCAGAGCAGAACCTTCATCGGGTCCATAACAAACAATTGTGCCTCAGTTAAATGAATTTGCCACTTATACTAAACTTTAACAGGGTAGTAATAGGTTCAACCATAATATACATACAATGTTAAAGTTTCCCAGGAACCATAGGTGATATGACTTGGTGCTTCCTGTGACATCTGTGTCCTGCTGGCTTCCGGCGGATGGAGGGGTTGTGTAATCATCACTGCCTTTATGTCCCCTCCATTATAATCCCTTACTCGGTTAAAGTTTAGTATTATTGGTTAACCACTCATGCCTATATCTAATAACATTTCATTACAAAATCATAAATATGAAAGAGACCAAAAATTCTTATTCAGATATACCTTCATATGTAGTGGAAAAGATCCCCTAATTCTAATTCAGAGCACATCTCCTCTCTGATTGGTAAAAGAAGGTCACAATAGCGCCGTGACAAGGATCTTCTTCCAGCATTCCAAAAAGTGAACCAAAATAGTTTGCTCACAGTTTTGTACCTGAGCTCTAGGTTCTAGGATTGACTGACAGGTATGTTCTTCTTTTAAAAAAAAAAAAAAAAAAAATTTGTACGAAATATCCCGAAAAGAATAATCAGCATACAAAAACATAAAAATGTGTTCTTTGTGTTCTATGTAGGATGTTATAAGCAATGTAACTTTCCTACTCAACATTTACAATCCATACCCTATTCATATCTTTATTCCACACCTCTTACCATAATCATAATAATATTGGGAAATAGGAATAGCCTACGGTACTTAGCCATGTCAGGGATTTAATTGGTGTTCTAAATCGCTAGCAGCATACACAAATCAACACCATAACAGTATAACAGTATATAACAGTATACTAAATACCACAGTAGAGTTTTTCAAAATTTTTCTTCTTCCTTATATGTATTGATGTGAAACATTATTGAAAAGTATAATATATATGGCATGTAGCTAAAGTGATATAAACAACATGATGGATCCATTGACGGAGCCAATTCACTTCAGTGAAGATCGAATTAGTGTCAAAATGCATTCCTTTGCATTATCATATTTTGTACCATTTTATTTTTTACAGGATCCCTCATGAATATTTCATTATCATTCAACCGGTGAAATAACAAAATTTCAGCAGCATTTTAATCCACTTATATAAGAAAAGTGTAACGCAAAAATATACAGTAGAACAATAAAATTATATGAAAATAAAGCAGTGAACTAAAATGAACATTGTTTCTTCTTTTCTTCTATAAATGTGCCAGGGTTTCAGATAAATATGCAGACATGTGTATCAGGGGACAGGCACTGGATTGGGTTTGTAGTTCAGGAATCTGGTAAAGGTTCTGAAACAGGGTCCAAAGTGCAGGTTCAGGGTTTCTGGATCAGTATATACAAGATTTAGCTTACTGGATCAGGCCATATACAAGGTTTGGGCTTCTGTGACAGGATACAGGGTTTGAAGTCAGACAGGATTCTTGGCCAGGGTTCTGAATTAGATTGAGATTCCAGGGTTTCCAGATCAGGAAGGATACAAGGTGCAGGTTTCTGTTCAAGCAGGATACAGGGTTTCAGGTGAGACAGGATACAAGGTTAAGGGTTCAAGCAGGATAAAAGTTTCAGGTACAAGAACTGGGTTCCAGATCAGGTAGTAAACAGTTTCAGTTGTAATGGCCCGGTGGACGGCTCCTTCTGAAAAGTTAGTTTCAGTTGACAGTTTGACCAGCTCTGTTGTATTAATTATAGGTGTTCGATTTTCAACAGTGGAAAATTCCACCATCTATTGTCTTATGCATCTAGTGCCATCAACCTGACATATATTATGCCTGTGAACTTTGGGGTTAATGTATTTGATGTTTGCATTAAATGTTTTAATCTTTTATTCTTTTTGCAGCCTGGAACCAGTGATTGGTTGGAGCCTGTGGAAATCCACAAATTTGAAAGCCTAGAGTGTTTCTATTTAGTCAGTCCTAGAAACAGAACTAAGTCTTTCTTTCCAGACGAGCTGAAGAGAAATTCCTGAGGGAAGGGGAATGAGAGAGCTGAAGCCCTCAGCCTGAAGGAGACATTGGAGAAGAGAAAACGGTGAGCCTCCTCGCAAGGTGCCTACTTCCTTTTTTTAAAATAGATTTTTCACAGAGCTATGGCTTTTTCTAACAAAAACTGAAGGGAAACAGTCAGAACATTTTTGTAGCAACCTGTCATAAGGTTCAATGGTTAAAAAACCTAATGCCAGGTTTCCTGTTGCTCTCCGTGCAGTAATAGCCGCATCTTACCATATCACAACCTCTTCATAGCCACATCATTACCATATCACAACCTCTTCATAGCCATGTATTATGACCATATCACAACCTCTGCATAGCTACGTATCGTGACCATATCACAACCTCTTTTACGCCACATCATGAGCATATCACATACTCTTCATAGCCATGTATTATGGCCATATCACAACCTCTTTATAGCTGGATCATGGCCAATTTCATAACTTCTTCATAGCCGCAACACGACCATTTCACAACCTTCTTATAGCCATTTATCATGACGATATCACAACCTCTTCCTAGCCGCATCATGACTTTATCACAACCTCCTCATGGTTGTTAAGGAAGGTCTGCCAATGTTTTTGCTGCACTGTGATGTTTTTTCAGCTCAAATACATTTTGTGCTATTACTTATGTGGTTGTTTTTTTTTTCAAGAGCAAAGACTTACATTTGCATGTCTATCTCATAAAGTGCTAATAAATATGACAATTACATTTTCTGACTTTTCACAACTTAAGGAATGAAAAATACCTGTAACATCATCTAAGATGAGCCCCAGAGAGCCCCATGTGATATCCCGCTGCACGGACCACGCACATACACATGGAGCACTGCCTATGTCTATTGGCAAATACAAATTTTTCACTCGGCAGGAATAATCAGAGTTAAGTTGACTGAAGAAATAAGAAACGCTCAACAGCGCATAGCAACTCAGCAGGCAACCGAGGATTTTAAAACTCCAGTATTTTATCTTTTGGTTAAAAATAAACGACAGTTTATGAACTTTACATGTAAGAAAATACATTTAACCTTTAATTGGCCACAATCCCAAAGAAGCCTGTAGAAAAGTGATAATATTTTACAGTAGTTTCAGCTGCCACAGCAAATGTTCATTGTTCAGTGCCAGTCAATACTTGCAAGCTCTGTATAATAAAGTAACACATGTCATAGCTCTGCTCATGTTCATCACAACTATTTTTCAGATTTTTATTAATATTTGCCATTGATTCTTGAATGTAGGGAGTCCAAGTGCTCAGACCACAGGATTTCCCCCCAAAATGAGCCTCATGGTAGTTAAATAGGTTTCCCGTGAATCTTGAAAAAAACCCTTAGGACGGGGCTCCACTAAAAATTACACTTACCCTGCTCTGGCTCCAGGTTCCAACTTAGTATCTCCGAATCTTAATTTTAATATTGAACATTTCCAGGTCAGTTTCCACACATGAAAAGACAAGACACTGAGGAACAAACAACAGATAATAGACAGACAAGCAATGTCGGACAGAACTTGGTCAAATCTAAGATGGTGGCGGAGAACAGAATACTATAGTAAGAGAATGGTGTAGTAAATGTAGCTACGATTGGATACACCGAATAGTAAAGCAAAAGCAAAGACAAATAGTAGATCTGCAATAACCAGCAACCTCTGATGGAACTGAGAAGAATATAAAGGGGGCAATGGACACCGCCCCCAGCAACTGACTAGTTAAGCTGTCCATCACTCAATCCACAACTGGGTAAAAAACTAACTCAAACTCACACCCAACTTTCCCTAAGGATAAAATCCTGAAAGGGAGCTTTCATTCATAACATCCCATGGTTGTGGTTTTTAAGCACATAACAGAATTGCCCTTAAACTGATACCGAATAAAATTCACAACTTATCGACTACAGAACCTCATCACCCACACCTCAGCTTCTGCAAAACCTCCAAATGCACACCTTAGCTGATGCAAAACATCATCATATAAACCTCCCCTGCTACAGAACTTCAAAATACACGCAGCTGCTAATCTCATAACACACACTTCAGCAGCTGCAGAAACTCACAATACACACCTCAGCTACTACAGAAACACAATACACTCCCCAGAGGCTGCAGAACCTTATAATGCACACTACAGCTGCTGAAGAACCTCACAATATACACCACAGCTTCTGTAGAACCTCAGAGTACACAACCCAGCTGCAAGACCTCACAATACAGACCACAGCTGTTGTAGTACCTCATAATACACCCCTCTCCTGCTGCAGAACCTCATGATTCATACTGCAGCTGCACTTTATAGCTGGTAAAAAACCTCACAATACACACCAAAACTGCTGAAGAACCTCATAATTCAAACAGTAACATCACATCAACAGTAACATCAGGAATAATAAACACAGTGGTTTAATAATACAGAATTGATACACAGCGAGGACACAGTACATGGACAATACAGCAAAGCATTAATACACACAGTGATGTCACAGTACAGGGTTAATATTGTGCGTACATTCATGTCACAGTACTGGAATAATAGTCAACAGTGTCACTGTACCTATGATCCCCCACAACCCCCTGCTCATGTAGCTCCAACCATTCACCATGTGACCCCAACCTCTCACATAGAGTGTTTGGTTCCCTGTACTCTATTGGAGATGTAGAAGACAAGATGGAGAGGGCCCCCATCTCCTGGTCACTGGTGGGAGCCCCAGGCGTGAACTCCAGATGTCCACCCTATAGTCCAGCCCTGTATATCACACATATTTCACATTTCAATTATTTTCCCTTAGACCTCACTCCAATGGTATCATGTGTTTGTATGTGCACCTCATGATCTGTAAAGTGCTGCAGAATATGATGGTGCTCTGTAAAGATTTATTATTTCCATAAATATATTTACATTATAAGAAACGAATGTTCTCCTATTCCTGGCACTTCACGGTTTAAAATGCCTCCGTGAACAGCAAGTGTAAGGTAGAAACTTTTCAATTCCGCTTCTGATTTGCTGACTTTTGAAGAAAATCGCTATAAATTGGCTTTCTACAGCGTTTGACCTTTTGACTTTTGAACCATGGTTACCTAAGTCTTAACTTTGCTTGTTTAAGTCAGTAGCTATAGCATCGCTCTGATCCTCTCCCAGAGGGGCAGGAGATTTATCTCTGTTGAACGGTTAAGCCCCCCTCTAGTGTTCATTGCTCATCACATTATTCCACCAGTGACTAGGAAATCTGACAACTTTTAGATTCCTATAGTGAAATGAAAAAAGCTTTTCTCGAATTTTTAATATATCCAAATGTGACATGAATTGTGGATTTAATTTGCAATATTTAATATTCCAATTATTGTATTTTTTGTAATGTTTTTGGCAGGAGGGGGGTTTCTTCTTTTCCTCAGTTTGTTGGTTTGCCAGCGTAATGTGATTATACACAATTACTTGTAGGCAGACAGCTTATTTGAACTGTCAGTTTGACTTTAGGAAACAGAAGATGACCTAGTAAATTTGTGTGAACGCATGTAGGCATGTGGATTTCTCTTACAAACTAGTTGTAAATTGCTGTAGAAGTGTGAACTTTCCTTATTTCTCTTTTCCCAGTGAAACTTGACACTGACCTGTCATGACATTTCTTCTTTGGATACGTGAGTAAATCAGTGTTCTGTTCAATGAGTTTTACACTAGTGTGACAAAAAAGGAGAGGAAATACAGATTTTGTTACTTTTTAACAAATGCAAGAAGAAAAAAAAATGTTTAACCATGTCATGACACTGCTGTCCTTGTGTATATAGATGGACAGACTTATTGAGAAAAAGGGATGGAAAGTCATGTGATATCTACGTATGATGCTACAGTACAGTAAAGCGCAGAATGTTAACCCCTTAAGGACCAGACCCTTTTCAATTTTTTTCCTCCCCAAATATTTTTATTTTTCCATTAATTGAGCTGTATTAGGGTTTGTTATGATCTAGACCAGTGATGGCTAACCTATTGCACTGGTGCCAGAGGTGGCACTCGGAGCCCTTTCTGTGGGCCCTCAGGTCATCACCAGAGATGACTCCAGGTATCTTCCTGCAGTCCCAGACAGCCCAGGACTTGCAGTGCAAAGAGGTATTTTAAAGTGACAGCTGTACCTGGGACTTTTTTCTGCTTTATTGGTGTCCTCAGGGTGCTGCTATCAATGAAAGATGTGGCAGAGCAGGAGTATAAATCACAAATTAAATTTCTGTGTTGGCACTTTCCGATAAATAAGCGGGTCTTTGTTGTAGTTTGGGCACCCGGCCTCTAAAAGGTTTGCCATCACTGGTCTAGACAGTGTTGCAGAATACAATGGTGCTATATAAATAAAGCTTTATTATTATTACTATTGTTATCTGCAGGACAAATCATACTTTCTTATGGAATCATTTAAAATTCTGTCTGCAAAACCAGATCCCAGAAGGGCTAGGGTTTGCCCTCAGGTTGATTAACAAAATAAGAAGATTGCCATAGTCACAGTGGTGACCCTGGTCCCTGGTTTACCATTCTTGCTTGAATGGTAGATTTTTATTAATGACATTGAGATTTCTTTGTATCATAAATAAAAATATACATTTTATTTTTTACTAACACCTTTCAAAGACCTTGGGGTTGAAGATATGGCCACCTACTTTAAAGATAAAATTAAAATCATTTCTCAATCCACTAACTCTACTAATCCCCTTCCCTCCGGTACGTAACCCTGTTTGCTCTCTTCCGTTGAGCCGGTCACAGAGGAAGAAGTGTCGAGGCTCCTTTCCTCTGCACGACTCACCACCTGTATTAGTGACCCCATCCCCTCACATCCGGTACAGTCTCTCTCCCCAGCAGTCACTTCTCACCTCACTAAAATCTTCAACCTCTCTCTCTCTTCTGGTGTTGTCCCCTTTTCTTTGAAGCATGTGGTTGTCACCCCATTACTAAAGAAACCTTCCCTTAATTCATCCAGTGCTACAAACTACTGGTCAGTTTCTAATCTCCCTTTTATCTTCAAACTTCTGGAACCCCTGGTCTTTTCTCGACTAACCTTCTATCTCTTAGCTAACTCTGTCCTTGACCCCCTACAATTTTGTTTTCATACTATGCAGTCCACTGAAACTGCTCTTACTAAAGTCTCTGCTCATTTTTTCTGGATCTCTCGGCAGCGTTTGCTTCTTTGGCCCACCAGCTCCTCCTCAGGATGCTTCATTGGCCTAAAGGACACTGTATTCTCATGGTTTTCTTTCTATCTATCTGACCGCACTTTCAGTGTCTCCTTTTCAGGATCATTCTCTTCTCATCTTCCTCTCAGTGTCAGGGTTTCTCAGGGCTCAGTCCTAGGTCCTCTTCTGTTTTCCCTCTATACTGCCCCCATTGGTCAAACCATCAGCAGATTTGGTTTCCAGTATCATCTCTATGCCGATGATACCCAGCCATATACTTTTGCACATAACATCATCCCTACCTTACTCCAGAACACTAGTGATTGTTTCTCTGCTGTATCTAATATCATGTCCTCTCTCTTCTTGAAACTTTGAATCTCTCTTCTTGAATCTTTCTAAAACAAAACTTCTTATATTTCCACCATCTACTAACTGACTCAACCATAACCTCTCCATCTCGCTCTGTGGGATCACTATAGCATTGAGGCAGCAGGCCCACTATCTTAGGGTTGTGCTGGACTCTGACTTCTCCTTTTCACCATATATTCAATCTCTTGCTCGCTCTTGCTGCATGCATCTCAGAAACATCTCTAGGATCTGACCATTTCTTACAATTGAAATCTCAAAAATGCTAATTGTTGCACTTATTCACTCTCGACCAGACTGGACTGTAACTCCGTACTATTCAGTCTTCCACTCACTAAACTCTCTCCTCTACAATCTATTCTTAATGGATCAGCCAGGCTCATTTTTCAGACCAAACACCACATGGATGCCTCAAGTCTGTGCCAATCACGGCACTGGTGGCTCATCTCCTTCCGACACAAAGCTCTGCATAATGCTGTACCTCCCTATCTCTCTTCCCTCAACTCAGTCTATCACCCAACCTGTGGTCTTCAATCTGCCAGTGAAATTAGATTAATCTCTACCTTAATTTAAACCTCTCATGCACTTCTCCAGGACTTCTTCCAAGCTTCACCAATTCTCTGGAATGACCTTCTCTGGACTATTAGACTACCGTATTTTTCGGACTATAAAGCACACAAAAAATCCTTTGGTTTTCTCAGAAATCAATGGTGCACCTTATAGTCCAGTGCGCCTTATATATGAACCATACTTAAAGACAACAGCTGCCTTGAACTGTGCATAGGTCTGCCACCTGCTGGTCATTCATCCTTATAATTAGGTGTGCTTTATAATCCGGTGCACCTTATATATGAACCTAGACGTTTTGGCAGGCTATTATTGATGGTCCGCCTTATACTCCGGTGCGCCTTATAGTCTGAAAAATACGGTAATAACCAACCTCCAAAGTTTAAAAAATTCCTTTAAAACCCATCTCCTGAGACAGATCTATCTCACTCGTTAACTGCATGAAATGTCAACTCTCTCTTTGCTAATCCATCCTATGTCCTCCTCCTGTCTATTATCCGGCAAACACCAGATATATACCAAGTTCAACGCTTCTCTGCAGTCACTTTCCCCTTGGACCTTGTATAGATGGTGGCTGATGGCTGGTTCAAGCAGCAGAATTTTTATTTATTAAATTATTTTATACTGTTCCCTTTTAAAGAATAAACAATGGCTGGACCATTATACAAGCTCTTATATCTCTTGTGTCACCTCCTCATCCTCATAGACTGTAAGCTTTTGTGTCACCCCCTCATCCTCATAGACTGTAAGCTCTCGTGTCACCCTCTCATCCTCATAGACTGTAAGCTCTTGTGTCACTCACTCATCCTCATAGACTGTAAGCTCTTGTGTCACCCCCTCATCCTCATAGACTGTAGCTCTTGTGTCACCCTCTCATCCTCATAGACTGTAAGCTCTTGTGTCACTCACTCATCCTCATAGACTGTAAGCTCTTGTGTCACCCCCTCATCCTCATAGTCTGTAAGCTCTTGTGTCACCACCTCATCCTCGTAGACTGTAAGCTCTTGCGGCACCTCCTCATTCTCATAGACTGTAAGCTCTTGTGTCACCTCCTCATCCTCATAGACTGTAAGCTCTTGTGTCACCCCCTTCATCCTCATAGACTGTAAGCTCTTGTGTCACCTCCTCATCCTCATAGACTGTAAGCTATTGTGTCAACCCCTCATCCTCATAGACTGAAAGCTTGTGTGTCACCCTCTCATCCTCATAGACTGTAAGCTCTTGTGTCACTCACAAATCCTCATAGACTGTAAACTCTTGCATACAGAGCCCTCACTCATATTGTTCCATATGACTGTTTGTACTCTGTAATGTAATATTATATTTGTATATGTCCCAATGATTTGTACAGCGCACCAGAATTTGATAGCGCTATATAAATAAAGATTATTATCATTACATAAGATAAAAATTTATGTAAATATACAAGTAGGCTTCAGCAGGGATAGTGCAGACATTATACATAGACTGTACCAGTGAGGCCATCTTCAAGCTGTATAGCACAGGATGGAAATGGCTTTTTCATAGCAACAGGTATTTACAGAACAGTGCAGTGGAAGCTAACAAGTTAATTTTTTACAAAATCCCATAATAAACTATATTAGAAAACGTTTTAAAACACATGCCCTACACATATAAGAAAAATCAGTGAAATGTTGTCTACACTTTAAATGATTGAGAAAAATATTGTGGCTTTCTTCTACCCCTTCCCCATTTGTATACTGGCTGTGTGACTTATACAAGGTGAGTCATGAGACTCAGGAAAAGGAATTTTTCACAAGAATTACAAATTACCCCTTTCTTTTAGGCTATGTCTGTAATATGGCGGCCATCTTAAAAGCCCTCATTTTGGATCAAATTTTCCCAATGGGAATGTGGTCAAGTATGATATATTTTTTTCCAATGATTTTCTCTCTCTTCTACTGTATCTATCTATATCTCATACTGTGACTGTTCATAAAATAATTTTATTTTGGGGCCCCACTTTTTGCCCAGGGCTCCACCTTGCCTAAAACCGGCACCCCCTTGCACTGCTATGGAAGTCAGCTAACACGCCCCTTTTGGTGCACATTTTTTCCAGCCTTGTCGAACACAGTGCAGCTGCGACACAAAACTGGCGCAGATGTAGTACCCTCCACTTTGTGTAAAATGTTGGGCCCTACAGTGATGGCAATGCACTGTGTATATACCTTTAATTGTTATATGTTCAATAAAGAAGGGAGCTGGCCTACCAAGGTGAGAGAGCAGCACAGGATTATGGGAAGAAGAAGGGAGGAGTTAAGAGTTAGTCACAGTTCAGTAGTAGTCAGCAGTAATCAGAAGCAGTCAGCAGGAGACAGGCAGGAGAGTCTGGGGCTCAGAGGAGCTGAGCAAAGTGGAAGCAGAGTGAATCAGCACAGCTAGCAGAGATTGTGCCTGTGAAGAGCAAAGTGCAGTGCAGCTGAGGAGCACGTTGAGAAGCACATTGAGGAGGATAGCTCACCAAGATGGCCGGTGTCCCTGCAGTTCAAGTTCAAGTGCAAGCTGTTTCTTTGGGCGGCGCCATCACTGCAAAGCAAGTGATATACACCTCCTCCTCCATTCACCCCCTGGGAGCCAGCCCTAGTCGGGAATGGTTAAACATCACTCTGATCCACAACACCTATCTACCAGGGCCTAAGTCAGCGAATATCCCGACTGCTATCACAAATATTTCCCTACAAGTCCTTTCCTTCCCCATTTTCGTTGAGCACAGCGGTGGCCCCTGGTCCCCCTGTCAATACCTTGGCCTAAGGGGAAGGGGGCTCTACACAGACACTTTATAAATACATGTGCGAGCAGTTTGCATGTTCTATAAACATGCAACTGGTAAAGTTCTCAGTGATGCACAGATACTTGATGTTTTTGTCCATGGTGCTGAACAAAGAGTTGAAGATGCTAATGAGACTAAGGCTCATTTCACACCTCTGTTCCTTCCCTCCATTTCTTACCAGCGTTAAAAAAAGTAAAATATGGAGGTCTAAAGAAGGTTTAATGCATCACTTAAAAATCCAATGGCATCAATATAAATTTTATGTCAAGTTCTGTTTGGGCAGGAATCCATTTTCCATGCTTTTTAGGACAGAAAAAATGCCTATGAATTGATTTCTGAAGTGTTTTTAAAGTTTTTAGAACTTCTGCTTCCTTTTATAAGAAGTAGAGATCATTCTTGCACATGCTTGCTGCCCCCTTTATTTTTGAATTTTCTTTTTTTTTTGTTGAGAACCTCATTGCTCTATGGAAACCAAAAATGCACGCTTTAACATTTGTCATCTTACCTTTGAACCATGAATATTGTGACAGGTCACCTGTCAGGGTCTGTTAATAGACCCTTTGCTTAGGTAATAGAGATGAGCGAGCACTAAAATGCTCGGGTACTCGTTATTCGAGACCTAAAACACAGTGGTCGCAAGTCTGACTCCAAATTGCTCCCAATTTGATAGTAGATGCACTGCAGCAAGTACAGCCACCAGCAGATCAACCAGAAATCAAATATATATAACGCTACTGCAGGCGTAATTAAGACGTTTGTATTCTCCTATGGCTATTTTCTAGCCAAGTATAACAGCACACTACTATGCCAGATGAGATGACGCTGAGTTATGAAAAAAATAAACGTAAAATAAAAAGAAACTGGCAGACTGTGCCTAATTGAAATACAACCCCGGGCCCTAATAAATTTTCCCACTTCGGTCTTTGCGATGGATATGTGCGTCACTAAAACACAGTGGTCGCAAGTCTGACTCCAAATTGCTCCCAATTTGGTCTCGAATAACGAGTACCCGAGCATTTTAGTGCTCGCTCATCTCTAGTCATTAACATTATTTTGCAAATTATGATAGAGAGACTAAATTACTGGAATATAGACATATGGCTCTAAATAATAAACTCTTATTTGTACAACCATGCCATTTATTATATTCAATAATGTTGGGTGCCCATTTATTATATTCTCTAACTTTTAAGGGGCTCATTCCAGTTTCTCAAAAGGTTTGTGGAGTTTAATGTGCAACCAGGAGAACATTTGCCCACAGTCAAACTAATTTGCTATGATTTATACCAAAAAAGGGTTCCTAATATTGATTTCAGTTCAAATTCAAACACCATGTTCCAAATTATTATACAAATGATATTTATCTCTGATTATCTTTGTATCTCTGATCATCACCTGTTAGAGTATAAATCAAATTTTATTGAACAAACCTCCCAATGATAACAGTATACTCTTCAAAATGTAAAATAAATCAAAATGCACAGTTCCAAATTTTGCACAGCAGAGTTTCCAAACATTTTATAGGTTGTAAAGAACAGAAAATAGTCATTTGTTGAATTTGCAGCATTACTGTAAGCAGCTGCTAAAATGCCATTACAAACCAGCAAACAGATGTTTGAAGCTGCTGGCGCCCCTGGAGTCCTGCAAAGCTCAGGGTGTAGGATCCTTCAAAGACTTGCCCTGGTGCATAAACCTACTATTCGGACACTGTGCGGTCCAGACTCAATGGTGGGTCGTTGCTGCTTAGCTTGTAGTGACTCAGGATCTATCAGTCTTTGGGGTCTTTGTAATCACCTTGTCCCTGGACCAGTCTGTAATCTCTCTGGAGACTTTGTGGTATGTTCAGTTTCTGGGATGTCCTTATGTTGGTCCACCAGTGAATGATGTGTTTCTGCTGGGCATTGCTTTTAATCACCCTTATTTTTTCCTTTTGTCAGGTGTGGTCATTGTTTGGGTCTCGTTTTAGGTTTAAAGTTTTTCACAGGGCCTCATGTGGTGTGGGAGGAATCGGGGATGCTTCTCTGTAGGTGGACCAGAAATGATAGTGCCCTCTTCTGTACTGTAACGTGTAATGGGAATCTGCCCAGTTCTCGTTAACATACACTGTGTGAAGTGTTATGATTGACATGGAGAAGATGTTTGCAGAACACTATATGGAATATTTTTGTCGGACTAGTCCCACCGTGACAAGTCTGGGTATATGTGTGTGGACTTCAGATGCCATAGAATGATGGGGGTATAATGCAGTAGAATATTTTTCTCCAGACTATTACTAGAAGTTTGAGTCTATACAACTGTCTATTGATTGTATGGAAGATTCTGCAGACCTTCTCTGGATAGCGTGCTTGAAATTCCTTGAGGATTTAGGGGCACATGACAGGCGTCAGTCACTGTCAGTGGGCAGCTGTTCAGCAACAAGACACGAAGCCTACATGGACTTGTATTTCTACTCTGAAACACCATGATTTTGATTCTTTATAGATTGGTGGGTAGTGCCCAGTTGTTGATGAATGTTTCCTGAATTTCCAGGTGGTCCTGGAGACCTCACTCAGTTTACCTTCCTAATGCAACAAAACTCTAATACCGTTCCTTATTTTGACCCCAAACAAAAAAATTATTTCCATTGCTACTTAATAACTGTAAATTTGCTACTGATATGAATCGGAATCCTAGTCACAGTGCCTGCCCCCAGTAGCCAGTTTTCAGTGATCCCCCTAGTAGTCACAGTGCCGGCACCCAGGAGCTAGTAGTCACAGTAATGACCCCAGCAGTAATGCCCACAGTAGACACTAGTCACAGTGATGTCCAAGTCATAGTAACTGCCCTCAGTAGCTAGTAGTCACAAAGATCTCCGATTAGCCAGTAGTCACAGTGATCTCCCAGTAGCCAGTAGTCACAGTGATGCCTCTAGTAGCCAGTAGTCATAATGATGCTCTTAGTACCTGGTAGACACAGTGATGCCTATAGTAGCCAGCAGTCACAGTTATGCTTCCAGTACCAGTAGTCACATGGCTGTTCCCAGTAGCCAGTAGTCACAGAAATCCCCCCAGTATCCAGTAGTCACAGCACATGTCTCCAGTAACCAGTAGTCACATTGATGTCCACAACCACAATAGACAGTAGTCACAGTGATGCCCCCTGTAGTCACGGGATTGCCTCCAGTAAACAACAGTCATAGCAGCCACCCCTAGTAGCCATATTTCCAATGGTCTTAGGTGACAACCCAAAGGGATTGCATCCCAAGGGTTGAAAATTGCTGTTGTAGACTTTCCATCCTATACAGCTCTTGTTTGAGTACAAGGCCTAGGTCAGTGATGATGACCCTACAGCACAGGTGGCAGAAGTGGCTTTGTGCGGTATAGTTCTGGTAGGTGGTACGGTGGTTTGGTGTGAACCTAACTGTCTCTGTCTGAGAAAATTGTACTGGGTGTGTGTGTGTGTGTGTGTGTGTGGGGGGGGGGGGGTTACAGGAATTATGATGTATGATGGCCAGAAACTATAACTGGCTCATTTATTTTAAAGTGTGACGCACCTGCTGTAATGCCTTGTGGCTACTATGGTGAGCATCAAAGCAACAGCGTTTGTTTAGGTGCTTTGCATTTTTCTGGGCTAAAATAGCTGGAGTTGGTGATCTCTCTAAAGGATAGGCAATATATCATAATGCCTAGACAAACCCTTTAAGTGTGGGCTACGGAAGACTAGTAATATTAAATTTCCACAAAATGTATAATGCTTAGTGATTGGAGGGACAAAAGGTGTTTACTAGCTGTATACTTCAAGTGACAGTCCACTGTTTAAGCCATGTGCTTAACATAGTAATATTGCATTTAGACCTCTTTCAGGAAATAGAGCTTGGAGAAACACTTCTTGCTGACCAAAGGTACCAATAGGGGGAGCTTAGTAGGTTAATGCAGACTTTTGCATTTAAAGCTACATATGCACTGCTCTTTTATCAGAAAATTTGAATTTTACTAATGCCAATCAAATCAGTAGAAAACTTATAGTCAAAGGGCTGGCATTGACTTTAGCCATTAATTGGTTGAGTGAGCTGGCACCTAGTAGTATGCTTGTATTCTAAAGGCTTAATGCATCCTCCAATCAAACTTTGGAAATCATCTTTCTATGCAATTATCTATGAAATCCATCTTTGTTTGGAATTCATTAAGACTGTGTTTTGAACTAAGAGGTCCCGGCCTCTTAGTAAATACAGGTGCAAACTCCAAATGAATAGAGTTTTTTTCTATAGTCTATGCCAAAATCTACAGTAAATCTGGCGGACATTCACGCTCCTGCTAGCCTTCTGCCCAAAAGTGGCGTGCAGGTCCGTGAAGTTGAAAACCGGTAGGGACAGGGAGGTTCATCTGCCTTCTCTGACAGAAAACTGGCAGAGAAGGCATAATGAATCTCCCCCAGTGACTTTGTATCAGTAAGCTATTCTATGGATAAGTCATTTAATTTGCATTGATAGTCTATAGAGATACAAACATTTTGTCCAGATCTCAAAGTTAAAAGCCAAAATAACATGATGCTTTCTTATTCTGGCGATAAGTGGGGTCTCATCTCATAGACTCCTTTCTCTCCAAATGCAATCCTTTGACATGTCTCTGTGTGACATCAGTCATCTAACAAAACTGAAGGTAAATGGTAAACGAAACAACACATATCCATCTTGTTTTTGTTGTAACTGGAATGTCTATATAGCAATCATGAATACATCCAATTCCCCAAATCAAAGTCAACCGGTTTATAATGCCACCATTAAAACAGTATGCAAAGCCTGTAGAAAGTGTTATTTTCTGTATAAAATGTATGATTACATCTTTAATACACATAAATACTGTTTCCCATTATCGTAAAAACTTTTATCTTCTAAATACCTAGGAAACACATTATCCCATCACTGAATGATGTTCATCGTTTAAAGGTTTACATAAATGCATAGGACTGCAATTATTTTTTGCATTACCCTTTAGAGTTGTTTGTTAGGGTTTTGTCAAAGAAATCTTTTCATGGGTTCGATTCTCTTTTATGAATATCATTTTTTTGTATTTTTACATGTCTATTAGGATTTATCTTAGGGTGGGGAAAGAGGAAAACAATATTTATAATCTCAATGTGCTAAGATGAATAACATCCAGTGGTAATTGGGTATCTCAAGGGTGAAATGTCACAGATGGTGAACAGGAAAAAAGATTACACAAGTATTTTTTTTTTTGCATAATAAATAAAAACAAACTTTGAAAACCACTAGATAAAAAAAATTCTGTACTTCTAGATCCTCGGAGAGTAGAAGTTGTTCTGAACATTAAAAATGCCAGAAAAGTTAACAAAACTATTACAAAAAGAAAAGTAATTTATAATGAAAATGAAGGAAACCAAAAACTTTTATAAATTTTTGTCTCTTTTTTACACAGTATATATCAATCAGGGAGAACTCAGAAGTTAAGGGATAGGCCAACAGTTTCTACAAGAAAGAGAAACTGTCATCAACTCACAGACAGGGACAAAAGGAATAAAATTGCTGCAAAATTGTCACTGGCCGATTGCCAGCGATTTAAAGTAGCTCCATATTGGATAATTTATACATATATCATGCACAAGCTGCTTCACAACACCACCGTGTAAAAAATATTTGCATTAAAGGTTTTGAATCTGCAACATGTCAATTATTCCTGCGTAATGGCTTTGCCAGTTTAATTAAAAAATTTGAGGAAAAAAACTATAATTTTGGCTTGCATGGAGAGGTTGCACTCACATTTTTCCAGAATCGTAAAAATACTCCTCTTTCCATTTTGAAGGGTATTTTTAGCCAAGAAGGAGTATTAAATTTTCAGTGATACAAATAAATAACTCCCAGGAATATATAATGTAAATAGACGGTTATTTATGAAAAAAAATCAATATAGTCCCTGTTTTTGCTGCTTAGATAGCCAATTGAGACAATTTTAGTAATCATACATCATGCAGTTGATAAAGGGTGAACAACAATTTTTTTTGTCTCTTCAAAAATTTAAACCTACAGAGCGAACCCTGGACGCCCCAAATCAGACTCTGGCTGGTTGCTGTTTGCAGTAGCTTACATGGTTTTGAAAATTTTAATTTAATTAGATTTTTTGGGGGGGTGGGGAGATAATTTTTCAATAGTTGTTTTGAATTAATTTTTTTAAAGGAAACCTACCATCATGGATATACCTATTAAGGTAGATCTGGTGGCAGGTTTCTGTAATGTATTATATTCTAATCCTTTTCTTATTATCTCTTTTTGTGGCCCAGATCCACAGAAAACATTTATCCACATATATGCACATTTGCTTAAGACGATACTGGGGTGTGGAGTAGTCGGAACGTGGAGTGGGAGCTGCGGCTACTCTAAGCCCCCATATCCTGTTTTGGTTCCTCCTATCCTCAGCACGCAGCTCACAGCAGGAGAACGCACTTTTTTCTGCTCAAGCGCAGTAGCTCCAGTTTCTCAGATGAGGTTGTGCAGCTATGGTAGAGCCTATGTTTTCATAGTATCATAGTTTATAAGGCTGGAAAAAGATCTAAGAATTAAATAAATGTTTTTTTCTCATAACCTGTGATATTTTTGCTCTTTAGAAAGGCATCCAGGCCTCTTTTGAACATGTATATAGAGTCCACCATAACAACCTCCTGTTCCATAGTCTCACTGCTCTTACAGTAAAGAGTACGTGTCTATGGCAGTGGTAGAATTGCCTCTCCTCTAGGCGTAGAGGAAGGCCCCTTGTCTCTGATCACTAAAATTAACTTTACCATCTACCAATACTCCCAATTTCTTTTTTCAGCTGCAGTTTTGCCAAGTAATTGACTGTTTAGAACATAATTATACTTTTTGTTTCTGTGACCCAAGTGCATTGCCTTACATTTATCTACATTAAACCTTATCAACCATTTCTCTGCCCACTCCTCAAGCTTCCACAAATCCCTCTGTAATGCTATACCATCACCATATTGAAACTCTACTGTGTATTGACAAATAGATTTGCTGATCTCTAGTCACCAGCCTTAGGGTCTTTTGTAAAAAAACTATAGAGGAAATTTCAGCTTCTACCACCTGTGATCACCTGACAAGAGAGAGCACGGATCCTCACTCCACCTGAGCATGAAGAGCATACAAACAAATGTTCCAGCTCAAATTCATCAGATGCAGGGTTTTTAATATAAAAGTGACATCTTTATTGTCTTCATGTTAAAATCACAAAATCCAACGCGTTTCAGACGTACAATGCGTCCTTAGTCATGGATCCATGACTTAGGGTCTTTTGGTCTGATGGGCAAATATCTTTAATTTTAAAATCATCCATCTATTGAGGGCAAATTCAGATCTACAAAATTGAACTAAATAAAATTATAGGATGAACATGCCATGTAAGTACCAGACTTGTACAGTTTTGATGCAGAATAACCTTTTCCCAACCCCTTATAAATATGATGAAAAAGCCTAAAAGGGTTGATTGAAATGTGAAAAAAACAGCTTCTTAAATATTGTATATACTTGAGTATAAGCCAAGTTTTTCAGCACAAAAAATGTGCTGACAAACCTCACTGCTTATACTCGAGTCAAGAAAACAAACGAAAAGTGTACTCACTTCCCGACGCCCCATTGGCAGGTCCTCTTCTATACAACGATGCTCCGGCATCGGCTCCATGTCCCCGCACTGTCCGTTGCAGGGATCGGGATACTTACGATACTTACTAACTTACTCATAGATCCAGACACTGTGAAGGTAGTAATCTTTTATATTTGTTATCCATGTCCTCCTTCCTTCTAAAATAAGGGAAGTGTGAGGGAGCAGAATAAGGGCTGAAATAGTGTAACAGACTTTGAATGTGCAGCACAAAGGGGCTCTGGTAACACCCCCAGAGCCGTCTGGTGCATCAGCATGATTTAAAAAGTTGCTTTTAGAAGAAAGGAAGTCATGGATAACAAATATAAGAAGATTGTCACAGTCAAGTATATTATCTAGTTTCACAAGTAAGCAATCGATCCACCAGAATGGTGCAGTCTGATGTACTTCTATGAGATCATAAATAGCAAGACAAATAGATTTGCTGATCTCTAGTCACCAGCCTTAGGGTCTTTTGGCCTGATGGGAAAATATCTTTTATTTTAAAATCATCCATCTATTGAGGGCAAATTCATGTGAGATGAGTATACACTATTTAAAATGTTATACTTAACTGGGATCTACAAAATTGAACTAAATAAAATTATAGGATGAACATACCATGTAAGTACCAGACTTGTACGATTTTGATGCAGAATAACCTTCCCCCAAACCCCTTATAAATATGATGAAAAAGCCTAAAAGGGTTGATTGAAATATGAAAAACTGCTTCTTAAATACATGATTAAGGACAGGTAATCTGTCCGAAACGCGTAGGAGATTATCGTCTTTCTGAGTGGATTTGGTGTATTATTATACATGCCTGAATAAAGAAAGTATCAGATCTGGAATCTCGGCTGGACCGTAAACTTTTTTGCCATATGACTACTACGCCCAGCAGAGGGTTGGCCCGTGCTGGATCCGGTCTTTTGCCGAAGGTGAGCTGGCTTTCCCTATTCATTCTGCTCTGGTAACACCCCCAGAGCCCATCTGGTGCATTAGCATAATTTAAAAAGTTGCTTTTAGAAGGAAGGAAGTCATGGATAACAAATATAAGAAGATTGCCACAGTCAAGTATATTATCTAGTTTCACAACTAAAAAAATCGATCCTCCAGAATGGTGCAGTCTGATGTACTTCTATGAGATCATAAATAGCAATATTTATGATCTCTAGAAGTACATCAGGACTGCACCATTCTGGTGGATCGATTGTTAGTTGTGAAACTAGATAATATACTGACTGTGACAATCTTCTTATATTTGTATCCATGACTTCCTTTCTTCTAAAAGCAAACTTTTTAAATCATGCTGATGCACCAGACGGCTCTGGGGGTGTTACATGAGCCCCTTTGTGCTGAACATTTCAAAGTCTGTTCACTATTTCAGCCTATTTGCTCCCTCACATCCCCTTATTTTAGAAGGAAGGACGGACATGGATACAAATTAAAAGATTACTACCTTCACAAGTGTACTGGATATTAGAGTAAGTTGGTAAGTATCGTAAGTATCACCGATCCCTGCAACGGACAGTGCGGGGACATGGAGCCGATGCCTCCAATCGTTGTTTATAGAAGAGGTAACCTGCCAATGGGGCGTCGGGAAGTGAGTACACATTTCGTTTGTTTTCTTGACTCGCAGTATAAGCGTGAGGTTTGTCCACATTTTTTGTGCTGAAAAAACATTGGCTTATACTCAAGTATATACAATATTTAAGAAGCTGTTTTTTTCACATTTCAATAACCTTAGGCTTTTTCATCATATTTAAGGGGTTTGGAAAAGGTTATTTTGCATCAAAACTGTACAAGTCGGTACTTACATGGCATGTTCATCCCCTCACTATTTTTTTTTTTGTTCATTTTGTAGATCTGAATTGCCCTCAATAGTATGTGATGATTTTAATTAAGATATTTGCCCATCAGACCACAAAGACCCTAAGTCATGGATCCATGACAAAGGACGCATTGATACGTCTGAAACCGTTGGGATTTTTGATGTTTCAACATGAAGACAATAAAGATGTCACTTTTAATTATAAAAACCCTGCATCTGAGTGAATTTGAGAGTGGACATTTGTTTGATGCTCTTCATGCTCAGGTGGGGTGAGGATCCGTGCTCTCTCTTGTCAGGTGATCACAGGTGGTAGAAGCTGAAATTTCCTCTATACGTTTTTTACAAAAGACCCTAAGAGCTGGTGACTAGAGATCAGCAAATCTATTTGTCAATACACCAGTAGAGTTGTCAATATGGTGATGGTATAGCATTACAGAGGATTGTGGAAGCCTTGAGGAGTGGGCAGAGAAATGGTTGATTTAAGTTAATGTAGATAAATGTAGGCAATGCACTTGGGTCACAGAAACAAAAAGTTATAATTGTTCTAAACTCGATATTACTTGGCAACAACTGCAGCTGAAAAAAGAAATTGGGAGTATTGGGATGATGGTAAGTTATTATTTTAGTGATCGAAGACAAGGGGCCTTCCTCTACGCCTAGAGGGAAGAGGCAATTCTACCACTGCCTGTGTAGACACGTACTCTTTACTGTAGATCAGTGAGACTATGGACAGATGTTGTATGTGGACTCTATATACATGTTCAAAGAGGCCTGGATGCCTTTCTAAGAGCAAAATATCACAGGTTATGAGAAAAAACCATTATTTAATTCTTAGATCTTTTCCAGCTTATAAACTATGATACTATGAAACATAGGCTACTACCATAGCTGCACAACCTCATCTGAGAAACTGGAGCAGTACTGCGCTTGAGCAGAGAAAAAGTGCGTCTCCTGCTGTGAGCTGCGTTACTTGCTGAGGATAGGAGGAACCAAACAGATATAGGGGCTTAGAGTAGCGCAGACTTCCCACTCCCACGTTCCGACTACTCCACACACCCAGTATCGTCTTAAGAATGTGGCATATATGTGGTAAATGTTTTCTGTGGATCTGGGCCAAAAAGAGATAATAAGAAAAGGATTAGAATATATACAGTACAGAAACCTGCCACCAGATCTACCTTATAGGTTAATCCATGATGGTAGGTTTCCTTAAAAAAAATTACAAAAAACAACTATTGAAAAATTATCCCCCACCCCCCCAAAAAATCTAATAATTAAATTTTCAAAACCATGTAACTACTGCAAAACAGCAAACCAGCCAGAGTTGATTTGGGGCGTCCGGGTTCGCTCTGTAGTTTAAATTTTTGTAAGAGACAAAAAAAATTGTTGTCACACCTTTAATTAACTGCATGATGTATGATTACTAAATTGTCTCAATGGCTATTTAGCAGCAAAACAGGGACTATGATTTTTTTCATAAATAAACCCGTCTATTTACATTATATATTCCTGGGAGTTTATTTTATTTTGTATCACTGAAAATTTAATAACTCCTTCTTGTGCTAAAAATACCCTTGCAAATGAAAGAGGAGTATTTGTACCATTCTGGAAAAATGTGAGTGCGGACCCTCGCATCAAGCCAAAATTATAGTTTTTTTCCTCAAATTTTTAAAACTGCAAAGCCATTACGCAGGAATAATTGACATGTGCAGATTCAAAAACCTTCATGCAAATATTTTTTACACGGTGGTTGTGAAGCAGCTTGTTGCATGATATATGTATAAATTATCCAATATGGAGCTACTTGAAATCGCTGGGCAATCGACCAGTGACAATTTTGCAGCAATTTTATTCCTTTTGTCCCTGTCTGTGAGTTGATGACAGTTTCTCTTTCTGTAGAAATGTTGGCCTATCCCTTAACTTCTGAGTTCTCCCTGATTGATATATACTGTGTAAAAAAGAGACAAAATATAAAAGTTTTTGGTTTCCTTCATTTCATTCATAACTTACTTTTCTTTTTGTAAAGTTTTGTTAACTTTTCTGGATTTTTTCAATGTTGTCAGAACAACTTTATCTTCCGAGGATCTAGAAGTACAGAATTTTTTTATCTAGTGGTTTTCAAAGTTTGTTTTTTTTATTATGCAAAAAAAAAAATACTGTGTAATCTTTTTTCCCGTCACCATAGTGACATTTCACCTTGAGATACCCAATTACCATGGATGTTATTCATCTTAGCACATTGAGATTAATAAATATTGTTTCCTTGTTCCCACCCTAAGATAAATCCAATAGACATGTAAAAATACAAAAAAATGATATCATACAAAAGAGAATCGAACCCAGAGAATTTCTTTGGACAAAACCCTAACAAACACACCTAAAGGGTAATGCAAAAATAATTGCAGTCCTATGCATTTATGTTAAACCTTTAAACGATGAACATCATTCATGATGGGATATGTGTTCCTAGGGTATTTAGAAGATAAAGTTTTTACGATAATGGGAACAGTATTCCTTGTGATTTTTGGTTCATTTTCATTTGCTGTCTCTCATTTTTGTAACACTTTCTACGGCTTTGCACCTTCCTGTTTTCATTGCACATCCGTTGCTAATATATGTGGATTGGACATCATGTATCATGCATACGTTATTTGACATTATAAACAATTTGATTTGGGGCATGGATGTATTCATGATTGCTATATAGAATTCCAGTTACAACAAAAACAAGATGGATGTGTTGTTTCGTTACCATTTACCTTCAGTTTTGTTAGATGACTGATGTCACACAGAGGACATGTCAAGGATTGCATTTGGAGAGAAGGGTCTATGAGAGAGACCCCACTAATCGCCAGAAAAGAAAGCATCATGTTATTTTGGCTTTAACTGAGATCTGGACAAAAGTTTGTTATCTCTATAGACTATCAATGCAAATAAATGACTTTATCATAGAATACGTACTGATACAAAGTCACTGGGGGAGATTCATTATGCCTCTCTGCCAGTTTTCTGTCAGAGAAGGCCAGATGAACCTCCCTGTCCCTACGGTTTTCAATTCACGGACCTGCACGCCACTTTTGGGCAGAAGTGCTAGCAGGACGTGAATGTCCGACCAGATTTACTGTAGATTTTGGCATAGACTATAGAAAAAACTCTATTCATTGGAGTTTGCACCTGTATTTACTAAGGAGGCCGGGACCTCTTAGTTCAAAACACATTCTTAATGATTCCAAAAAAGTTGAGATTCATAGATAATTGCATAGAAAGATGATTTCCAAAGTTTGATTGGAGGATGCATTAAGCTTTAGAATACAAGACATACTCCTAGGTGCCAGCTCACTCAACAACCAATGGGCTAAGTCAATGCCAGCCCTTTGACTATAAGTTTTCTACTGATTTGATTGGCATTAGTAAATTCAAATTTTCTGATAAAAAGAGCAGGCATATGTAAGCTTTTAAATGCAAAAGTCTGCATTAACTACTAAGCTCCCCCTATTGGTACCTTGGTCAGCAAGAAGTGTTTTCTCAAGTTATTTCCTGAAAGGTCTAATGCAATATTACTATGTTAACACAGGCTTAAAACAGTGGACTGTCACTGAATGGATACAGCTAGTAAAACCTTTTGTCCCTCCAATACTAAGCATTATAACATTTTTTGTGGAAATTTAATATTACTAGTCTTCCGTAGTCCACACTTAAGGGTTTGGTCTAGGCATTATGATTATATTGCCTATCCTTTAGAGAGATCCCAACTCCAGCTATTTTAAGCCCAGAAAAATGAAAGCACACTAAAAACGTGTTGCTTTGATGCTCACCATAGTAAGCCACAAGCATTACAGCAGGTGCGTCACACTTAAATAAATGAGCCAGTTATAGTTTCTGGCCATCATACATCATAATATCCTGTAACCCCCCCCACACACCACACAAACACACACACACACACCCAGTACAATTTTCTCGACAGAGACAGTAGGTTCACACCAAACCACCGTACCACTACCAGAACTATACACCGCAACAAAGCCAATCTTCTGCCACCTGTGCTGTAGTGTCATCATCACTGACCTAGGCCTTGTACCAAACAAGAGCTGATATAGGATGGAAGAGTAGAACATTCTCATCCGCAAATTTCATCACACCCTTCGCCGTTGAGGTTGACTAGCAATCCCTTGGGTTGTCACCTAAGACCATTGGAAAATATGGCTACAGGGTGGCTGCTATGACTGTTGTTTACTGGGGCATCCCGTGACTACAGGGGGCATCACTGTGACTACTGTCTATTGGGTTGTGGACACATAATGTGACTACGGTTTACTGGAGACATGCGTGTGACTACTGGATACTGGGGGGATTTCTGTGACTACTGGCTAGGGAAACAGCCATGTGGACTACTGGTACTGGAAGCATAACTGGACTGCTGGCTACTATAAGGCATCACTGGCTACAGTACTAAGAGCATCATTATGATACTGGCTACTAGAGGCATACACTGTGACACTGTCTACTGGGGAAATCACGGACTACGGCTAATCGGAGATATCTTGTGACTACTAGCTACTGAGGGCAGTTACTATGACTTGGAAACTCATTCGTGACTAGGTGTCTATCTGTGGGGCTATCCCCCACCCCCCCCCCCTGTCGGGTCTTCTGTGACTACTAGCTCTGGTGCCGCACTGGTGAACTACTAGGGGATCACTGACAAACTGGCTACTTGGGCGGGCAGGCACGTGTGACTAGGATTCCGATTCATAGTCAGTAGAACAAACTGTACAGTTATTAAGTAGCAAATGGAAAAATAATTTTTTTTTTGGGGTCAAATAGAACGGAACGGTGGAGTATAGTGGTTGAATGTAGGCGCGTAATAGGAAGGTTCTCACGTGATGGTTGCAAGGACACCGGAATTCAGTGAAACAATTCACACAACTGGGGCAACTACCACCAATCTATAAAGAATCAAAAATCATGGTGTTTTTCAAGATAGAATACCAAGTCCATGTAGGCTTCGGGCTTGTTGCTAGAAGACTGCCCACTGAACAGTGACTGACGCCTTGCATTTGCCCTAATGCCCAAGGATTTCCAAGCACGCTATCCAAGAGAAGGTCTGCAGAATGCAGGATTCAAGAAGACAGAAGTATAGCCCAACGAAAGGTGGACTGGGAGTAGTAGTCAAGAAGCTGTGGCAAGACCAGAGTGCCGAGGGTTTTTCTTTGGCGACAGGGGACTTCCAAATCATGACGGGCGACGGCAGTGAGAACCACAACAGAAGAGAGAGGGGCAGGGACTATTTCAAGGAAACATCAAAGTAGAAACAGACTGGGGAGATAGGAGTGTGGGGGACGAGGCCGACACAAAAGTTCCATACGAGGGGTTAGGCAAACATCGAGCCAGGCAAGATAAAACTGGCACACAGTCGTATGAAGTATAACGAGAACTGGGCATGATTCCAAGTACCCAGTTCGCTACAGGAAAGAGGGCACTATCATTTTGGCTCCACCTACAGGAAGAAGCAGCACGTACGGCAGTTGCCCACACACACATGTGAGCTAAAACACAGTGGTCGCAAGTCTGACTCCAAATTGCTCCCAATTTGATAGTAGATGCACTGCAGCAAGTACAGCCACCAGCAGATCAACCAGAAATCAAATATATATAACGCTACTGCAGGCGTAATTAAGACGTTTGTATTCTCCTATGGCTATTTTCTAGCCAAGTATAACAGCACACTACTATGCCAGATGAGATGACGCTGAGTTATGAAAAAAATAAACGTAAAATAAAAAGAAACTGGCAGACTGTGCCTAATTGAAATACAACCCCGGGCCCTAATAAATTTTCCCACTTCGGTCTTTGCGATGGATATGTGCGTCACTAAAACACAGTGGTCGCAAGTCTGACTCCAAATTGCTCCCAATTTGCCAGAATGGTGCAGTCTGATGTACTTCTATGAGATCATAAATAGCAATTATATAGCTAATTAGAATAATTTGTAATAATACATCTGTGGGATAACTCCTTAATTCCACAGATGCCGCGCCAGTAAAGTTTACTGAAAGGAAAAGTAAATCAAAGACCGAAAAGTAACCTTATGTTCATATACTTGTTAAATTACTTTTTTTACAGTCTGTTATTACTAGAAATTGGATTGCTTTTAAAACTAATGTGGTCTGGCGGGCAAAAATGAGTGAAACCGCAAAGCCTGGAGGAACACTAATTACTTGTTTTAATTAGAAGCAGATTTCACAGGAGTAAAATCTCCCTGTAGTCCTCTTTTTTGGTAGGTGTGGGTAAAATGAAGTAAAACAAACCAATAAACTCTCCCTTGCCTGAAATGAGAGGAACGTTTGGATTTCTACTTCAGATACATTTATTCTACACAGATTTCTAGTCTCTAAAGAATAACGTCTAAGGACATGAAATGGCCCATTCAAAAAGAGCATAATCAGCTTTTCCTTCTGTGTCACTCTAAAAAATCAATACAGGCTGTCCCCAACACCTGACTTACAGACAACCCTAGTTACAGACCGTCCCCTCTGCCCACTATGACCTCTGGTGAAGCTCTCTGGATGTTACTTTAGTCCCAGGCTGCAATGATCAGCTGTAAGGTGTCTGTAATGAAACTTTATTGATAATCCTTGTTCCCATAACTGCAAAAAATTTTGAAAATCCAACTGTCTAGAGGACAAAAAAATTTGTAGTTACAATTATAAAATATATCTGTTCCAACTTACATAAAAATTCAACTTAAGTACTAGAACTTTAAAGGGGACTGCCCTTAAATTGCATTTCTGACTGTTTTTCATCAATGTAAATCCTTTTATAAAAACTTTAAAAGATTTTCTTGTTAACTTTTTTTATCATCAAATTAGACAACATGAAAGATTAAAGAAAATTTCAAGAGCCATAACAAGCCATAACCCAAGAAAAGCAACATTGCTGAAAACATTATGGAAAAAACTGTGAACTATCATGGAATATCATCAAACTCTAAAATTGTTTAATTTGGAATATAGTAATAAATGATCTAGTTCTCATTTGAAAGTAAAAAAGAAATTCTGACCTTATCTCAGCTGTATTGGCCACATTCGTTACATTACAACATAGGTTCCAAAGGTTTGTTCATAAGTTGAATTTTGTTCTTAAGTCGAAACAGTATATTTTATAATTGTATCTCCAGACAAAAAATTTTTTTTTCCCCCAGGCTGTCCCCAACACCTGACTTACAGACAACCCTAGTTACAGACCATCCCCTCTGCCCACTATGACCTCTGGTGAAACTCTCTGGATGTTACTTTAGTCCCAGGCTGCAATGATCAGCTGTAAGGTGTCTGTAATGAAGCTTTATTGATAATCCTTGTTCCCATAACAGCACAAAATTTTGAAAATCCAATTGTCTCAAGGACAAAAAAAAATGTAGTTACAATTATAAAATATACCTGTTCCAACTTACATAAAAATTCAACTTAAGTACTAAAACTTTAAAGGGGACTGCCCTTAATTTGCATTTCTGACTGTTTTATTATCAATGTAAATCCTTTTATAAAAACTTAAAAATATTTTCTTGTTAACTTTTTTATCATCAAATTAGACAACAAGAAAGATTAAAGAAAATTTCAAGAGTGCCATAACCCAAGAAAAGCAACACTGCTGAAAACATTATGGAAAAAACTGTGAACTATCATGGAATATCATTAGAGATGAGCGAGCACTAAAATGCTCGGGTACTCGTTATTCGAGACGAACTTTTCCCGATGCTCGAGTGCTCGTCTCGAATAACGAGCCCCATTGAAATCAATGGGAGACTCGAGCATTTTTCAAGGGGACCAAGGCTCTGCACAGTTGGACGCCCACGCCCAACATTTTCAAAATTAAAGTGTAAACTGTACATTTTTTTTGTGTTTTTTTTTGTGTGTTTTTTGTTTTTTTGTGTTTTTTTTTTAACACAACAATCAGAAGAAATCACACAGCAACCACAAAAGATGATGATGATTGCTATGGCTAGTTTCTAACCTATACTGACAGCACACAACTGGATTTTGTGGCAGACTGTGCCTAATTCAATCATATTCCTAATAAATTGTCCCACTTAGGTGTTTGAGATGGATATGTGTGTCTCTAAGAGCTAAATAGAATGTTGGCAAGTCTCCCTGCAAATTCGTCACAATATGATATTAACTGCACTACTAGTGCCAGCAAGGCCAGCCACAAGCAAATAATAATAAAAAATATATATATATAACGCTATTGTAGCCCTAAGAAAGCCGGTTGGGTTCTTGTTAGAGATGAGCGAACACTAAAATGCTCGGGTACTCGTTATTCGAGACGAACTTTTCCCGATGCTCGAGTGCTCGTCTCGAATAACGAACCCCATTGAAGTCAATGGGAGACTCGAGCATTTTTCAAGGGGACCAAGGCTCTGCACAGGGAAGCTTGGCCAAACACCTGGGAACCTCAGAAAAGGATGGAAACACCACGGAAATGGACAGGAAACAGCAGGCTGCCCCTGCATGGATGCCTCTGAGGCTGCATAATCGCAACATTATGCCAAAATTATGGGCAACAGCATGGCCATGACAGAGTGACAGAATGAAGCTAGATAGCATCTAAAACATCCAATAATTGACCCTGACACTATAGGGGACGGCATGCAGAGGCAGCGGCAGCAGGCTAGAGAGTGTCATGGCGACATACCCTAAATCAGTGATGGCAAACCTTTTAGATGCCGAGTGCCCAAACTACGACCAAAACCCAAATATCTTTTGCAAAGTGCCGATTTGACAATTTAAACAGTAACTTATGACTCCCTGCTCTGTTACATGTTTAAATTGTATAGGCACCTGAGGACACCAATACAGTAGAAATAAGGAGAATAAGTTTTGGATTATCATTGTAGCTTCCTTCTAGGGTTCTGGGCTGCCTGGGACTGCAGGAGGCCTTGAGTCCTGTCTGGCGAACTCTGCGTTGGGGTGATGGCGCAGGTGCCCACAGAAAGGGCTCTGAGTGCCACCTCTGGCACCTGTGCCATAGGTTCGCCATCACTGCCCTAAATGGACTCAGGCTTCAAACCAATGGGTGGCAGAGAGGAACCAAAGGAGGTGAGCAAGAAGCGCTCAAATAATATCGGTACATGATAAAAGTTTGCCAGTATATTTTGTGGATTACACAGCAGGGTGGCGACAAAGTTAACATGGAAGCCATGAAAACAACCCCAAATTCTGCCTGACACAGCTCGTTTGATAAGGGGACCATGTATGCTTACAGTTCATGCCAGTCGCTGCACTTGCTGCCAGTCTCCTTTCGAATAGTTTAAAATAATAATAACCCTCATCCATAAAGCTCTGTATAATGCTGCACCCCCCTACCTCTCCTCTCTTATCTCAGTCTATCGCCCAACCCGTGCTCTTAGATCCGCCAGTGATCTTAGATTAACCTCTACCCTAGTGCGGACCTCCCACTCGCGTCTCCAAGACTTCTCTAGAGCTGCACCAATTCTATGGAATGCTCTGCCCCGGACTATCAGACTAATACCTAACCTCCAAAGTTTCAAACGTGCTCTTAAAACCCATTTCTTTAGGCAAGCCTATAACACTCATTAACTGCATGAAGTTTTAACTCTTCTACTAACCCGTCCTGTGTCGTCCTCCCATCTGTTATCCAGCAACCAACAGGCACCAGACTTCTCTGCAGTCCCATTCACCCTGGACCTGGTATATAAGATGACGGCTGAGTGTTTCAAGCGACAGCAATTCCATTTATTATATTTTTTTCTATTCCCTAAGAAGAATGGCTTGACCATTAAATATTCTTTTACCTCGTGTTACCCCATCATCTTCATAAACCGTAAGCTCTGGCGAGCAGGGACCTCACTCCTGTTGTTCCATACAAATGTTGTGCTCTGTTACATTACATTTGTATTTGTTTCCTATGATTTGTAAAGCGCTGCAGAATATGATGACGCTATATAAATAAAGATTATTATTATTATGGAGGCAGTGAACTAGTAGTAGATTAAAGGTGCTGCAACTATGTTAGTTGGATCTTGTGATGGAGCTGGCGCTCTGCAGCCAGGCGAGCTTTCGCCAATCCAAGCCCCTGTTTCTAGGCTACTCCCCAAACAGCAATTCTAAGAACCTTTTGTATAAGATCAAGTGTAGTAGCGTTCTTATAAGTTTAGGATATGCCGGGTGAGGGGAATGTAAACAGATGCGCAAGAAGCGCTGAAATAATATCCCTAAATGGTAAAAGTTTGCCAGTATATTTTGTGGATAACACAGCAGGGTGGCGACAAAGTTGTTAACTTTGTCTGGAGTTTCAAATTTTCTCCTGTAATGGGACCAAGGATTATCAATAAAGCTTCACTACAGACACCTCACAGCTAAACATTGCAGCCTGGGACTATAGTAAAGCATCCAGAGAGTGTCAACAGAGGTCACAGTGGGCAAAGGGTGCCGTCTGTAACTAGGGGTCCTCTGTAAGTCGGGTGTCCTTAATTAGGGTACCGCCTGTACTTAACACTGCACTGATGCTACGCAATTATCTATGTCAAAGCCCCTCATCCTTACATACAAGTGACTAGAAAAATATATTTTTAATTTTCAATAGTTCTCTATATGCAGGGGGGGTGTTTACACTATGTAGTTAAGCCTTAAAATATTCATAATAAATATTGTAATTCATTACCTTCCCATTGATACAAAAGGATCTTTTTACTGGTGAGAAATTTGGTCATCATTTTACAGTAGGTTTAACCCAAAGTAGTGAAAAATGCACAGAGAAAAAGAATATAAAGATTGATAATAAACCTCCTACATGCATAGAACTTCAATGTAAATTGACACCTCAGTGAGCTTCTGTCTATCTATCTAGCATGATGGAATTCATCAGAAATGTCAGAGTGGAAAGTAAATAAGTAAGGAATAAAATATGAGTGCAATACAGTAAAACATCTGAATCAGCATCTGACAGTTCAGATATAAAACATTTTAAACCTTCAACGCTAAATATGAAGCACTTTTCCTTTAACTATAAAGTACATTTAAACTAAAGTGACATCCCCCACACAATCTTATTTATTATCAAACTCTCTCACGTTCCTTCAGACTGCATACTGCAAGTTTATCTATATAGAGAGAACTACATTTAAAATTAGAATTTAAAAATAAAAGCAATGTTGTAATCTATTTTTAAGCAATAACTTTCCGGTTTTTTTTCCGTTCACCGGCACTGGCTGTATAGAGAGAACTCCTAAACTTATTCCCAGAAGTTGTCGGCATCAACATGCATTAAACAGTCTGTTAATGTCACAAACACAAATAATCCAAATAATTAGAAATATAAAAATGGCATATTTGGAATACCCATTTCTACCTATTTACTAATTGCCAATGATAGCATATCAAAATTCTGAAACATCTTTAAGTAAGGATCCTTCAGGAGACTTGTCCATGGCTTTCTTTATTTGTGGTCTCATCTGGACGATGCAGTTTCTACCTTTTTGTGGAAAACTTTTGTACTCATTGTAGGATCATTTGGTGTTAAAAAAAAAAAATGAACACAAAAAAACATAAAACCCGCTGATAGACCACTCTTACAAAACACTGCCTATTGGATACACTGATGCTGCCATTTTGGAGATGTATTGTCTTAGTTGTCTAACCATCCTAATTGTGTTCTTGTTGTTACACATGCCCTTTTCTCAAAAGAAAGAAGTGAAAAACACAGAAAAGGGAAAAAAATACACAGCACTGCTTAGTATAGGAATGTCTGGTTTGTTGCATCTTCTAGATCTCAGGGGGAAATGGGATTTGATGTTGTACTAATAAAACAGGTTCATTGTTGATACGCTACCAAAATGAGGAGTCCGATAAGTATGAAGATCAATCAATTCCTATGGAAAACACCACTATGTTTTTGGGAACATAGTGTTCCCCTTCTTCAGTTCATTCGTCAAAAGCCATATTGTTAATCAGGTACCATCACACTTCTAGTGGATCTGTACAGTGTCTCTCACCTGCAAGTAGTTTCCATTTATAGGGTGTCCTCTTCATAGGTTTGGCTAGGTTGCTCGATTAGACTTCAGCTGATAAAGTTTGGGTCAGAGAAAAAGGAATCTGGTTACTAAGCTGTCCAGAAAAAAAAATATTTATGCCTTATTTATCCAAACAAACCACTCCAAAGCTTTGCATATGTTTTAATACTTAAAAGGTCATCTACCACCAGAGTAATGATGGTAGACTGTCCTTACATCCTGCTCTTAACCTCTAGGGGATTATGGCACTGTTTTTGGCGCATTCCAGGACACTAGTAAACTTTGGGCTACGCTAGGATGGAGTTCTTTCGCATGCGTGAGATTTGCAGACAGCTGGCTGACATCACTGGCTGGGAGCGCTCCCAGACCACAGAGCGGTGATACCGCCATTCCTCCATAGCGCTGAACGCCTGCACAGCAGCTCGACTCTTCCCTGTACACCACAGATTGTGTCTGACGAAGGTCAATGTTTGACCGAAACGTTACACTCACCTGTGTGAAAAATAAACACTATTGATTTAAAGATTACAATCAGTGTGACTGGATTCCATATCAGATGTATTGATGGGATTGGGTCCCTATCCAGAGCACCTGAACAAGCTATTTATAAGGTGTGCGGTACGACTCCTTTACACTAAGTGACATCACTGGCTGTCTGCAGTCTGTAGGTGGGACAGTGGGGTGAATATTGAGTGGCGAATTAGTGAACGGTGGCGTCATGAAGCACTCTGGTGACGTGAGAATAAGCACCTCAGGCTCATTTACATATTTTATAAAGTTCTTTTCTCCAGAGGTATTATGTCCTGGAACTAGCCAAAAACAGAGGCATCATCCCCTAGAGGTAACGAACAGGCTTGTAGGGACAGTCTAACATCGGTAATCTGGTGGTAGATGTCCTTTAAACATTTCTTTGACTATCTGCATGAGGTGGTGAAATGCCAATTAGATGAATTTAATGAACTAATATGTTGTCACTTTATTTGAAGATTATTGGTTAACACTATTTTGTTAGTATAATAAGACTTGATAGCAGATGGAGAACTGTAGGACTTCGCTCAATAGGAAAGTAAATGATAAAAAGAAAAAAAAACAGAGATTTTCTTGTTGTTTCAAGATGTATTATATTACTATTCCTAACCCCAGCAGCCTATTAGAGCCTGTAAAAAAATGTTTCTGTTGATTATTTCACCACATGGTTCCAGAAACTCTACACGCTAATTTTATTTGTCATGTGTGTGGCTTATTTTTTTCACAGGCATCTAGTTTTTAAAAGTACCATTTTGTTCTATACTTAACTCGATCAGTAGTTCTTTAAATATTTTATTTCTCATATTAATGATGTTCTCCATACAGTAAAAACAATTATTGTGTTTATGTTGATAATATATGTATTTATATGTTTTGATATCTTCCTTATTTGGCAAAAAATGTTGTTCACAAAAAATTGTAAGTGCATCAGGGTTTTATTCACAAATGATATTTCAGTTTTCCTATTTTGGGCACATAAAATAAATTGGGGCAGATTTACAAATGCTGTAAAAACTGTAAGGTGCATTCATATTTATCAGATGGTCTCAGGTTGTGCTGAATGCAACCATCCAGGGTCAGTTTGACCTGATGTAGCATTTTTTTAATCTGCATTCTGCACAGCTCAATTCTGCACAGCTCAACACTTACCTACCTGCCTGGGGCACTTACTTACCTTGTCGTTGGAGTTCACCGGAAGTGCATTGTCCGACGGTAATGCACTGTGCCGCGATTCCCATGCACCTCATATCCTGTGTGTGTGCATTAGCTTGCGACACGATTTGAAAGTAAAATCAAAATATTCGGAACCGCACCCCTCAATTTGTGTCGCATGGAAGCCAGTGCAGCAGTGCCAAAATACGATTGTGTGCGCCAAAATCCCAGCACACCTGTTAAATACCTGTACAAGCCGTGAAATCCTTGAAAAAGGTGCAAAGTCTGACGAAAGTGAGCAGCGCAACATAGAAAACTGTTCAGCACCAGATAAGAGGGAAACCATGAGTCCACTTCCTGCTCACTACACAAGTGCTGGGGGAGCAGGGGGGGGTGTCAGACAGTGAAAAAACCTGTAAAGCTAGGCGACAGATGGGCTAGGGAAACTTCTCAGGCTCCTCAGACACCTTGGCAAAAGCAGTTGGAGACATTCTCGATAAATTGGGATTTTGCCCTAGAGCTAAGCACAGCAGGATCTATGGTCTCAATAACTCTGTCACAGGAACAATGTTTGTAAATGTCCCTGGGAGCCGTAGTTGAATTTCCAGAATCACTGGAATTCCCTGTGCTCGCAGAATTTATTTCCATTTTTTTTAGAAACTTAGCAGCTTGACAAAGAATACTCCAATGGAGTTTGAAATGCATTGCTGTTTGCTGCTGTATTCACTTTTTACCATATCTTTTTGCTTGTTTTGTGCCCTCAGCATGATGCGAGGACGTAGCGTGCACAATATTTTACAAGGTATACTCTGCAGACGGAGGCAGAAACTATGGGGCACATTTACTAAGGGCTTTGCGCCAGTTTTCTGCACAGGTATTTAAGAAGTGTCTGCGTTACTATTTTGTCAACCCTTTTGTGGCGCAGCTGCACTAGTCATCATGTCACACAAATTGGGGGGCTTTCCGGTGCTCAGTCGGACAGTGCACCAGATTTATCATGCAAAGTCTTTCAAGCGCCCTATGTTAGAAATGCACCACAAAAAAGTTGGTGAACTCTGTCGGGCCAGTGCAGGGAAGCGACAGATTCATGATTTATGGCGCACGTACTTAATGAATCAGTCACACCCAGCATTATACACGGGCAGAGCACTTTTAGTGCAGTGTCCTCCATTCTTAATAAATGTGACCCTATGTCTCTGTCTGCAAGATAAAAGTTTATGTATTCACTGACTATATACATTGGGATCCTTCCTGGTTGTATACATTCTTTGAATATGTAAAGGTGGTGTGGACCTTGCCCAATCATCATTGCTGAAGGTTTCTGAAGGACCCCTCGACTGTATCTCCTCTTGTGCCATTAGTAAGCTTTTCGGACAATATAAAACATCATAAAAAATAATATAAAACAAATACTAGTGAATAACAATGAAATGAACCTTAAAAATATAGCCTAATCTAAGAGCAAACCCTCTAAGTAATATAAGAAGCAATATGCTGGTTATTGTTTTCTCCTTCCTCTGACCACTCTCTATCCGTTTGCGGTTCATTCTAAACCATGGCACAACGTTATTTCAAAAGTGTCTTCGGATAAAAAGGCATGGTAAGTCTTAAAGGAAATAAATTCCTTATCCTCTAACCCTTTGACTTTTGCATCTTGCTGAACAGCACTGTGCTTTCAACCATTAAACTACCTTAACCTTCTGAGAAGACAAATCAGTTTACATTGATTGAAAATTTGCACAAAACCACATAGGATTTCATTGATTTCTACTTACACACTACATTACAGACAACAGGCGGTCAAGATATTTCCTAACAAGCAAAAGAGATTTCTTTATTTTGTTTTTGAGGTTTTTTTCGTTGTCTGCTTTTCCTTCCATTTTGAGTGGTGTATACGGTATAATTAACATTTAATATCATTCTGCTTAGTAGAATCAATATAATTGAAATTTTTTATGTATTGGTAATTTCATGCCATAAATGTGTAATACTGTATATTCTATTGTTATTTAAGGTAACATGAAGGGAGCTTTTTCTTGCTCTTTCCTACTACTTTTATAGATCTCAGCCATATTTTGTTAAAAATGTGCACAGGAAAGAAGAGAAATAAGACACTTTTCAGACGAGTCAGTCATTGTTAGTCTTAATGACCAGTAAACAAGCTAAAGCCACTGCACGTAAACTGTAGTGGATACATACAAAGATACAACCAGAGATGAAAAAGAATTGTATACAATTCCCCATCATGGGGAGAAATCTGCAATCCCGGGCAATACACTAGATGGGGCCCGAGCTGCAGTCCGACTGCGCTGATTGTCCTTTGTGCAGCCCAGGCACTGCCTCTGTTGCTTAGGTGATGGCGCCTAGGTCATAAAGATGTGTGGACACCGGCATGCACTGAAGAGTGTGGGAGCAAGGAGGAGCTGGCTGTGGGGAGCACAGGTGGTGAGTATTAATTTTTTTATTTATTTTTTTGCTGTGATTACATATATACTACAGGGCATGTGCTGTGGTTGTTTACATACTGGGGCGCATGTCCTGTGGCAATCTATTTTCTGTGGGGAATATGCTGTGGTGGCTAACTATCTATTGGGTGATATGTGCTGTGGTGGCTACCTATTTACTGGGGGCATGTGCTGCTGTAGCTAGCTATCTACTGTGGGGCATTTGCTGCGGTAGCTACCTATCTACTAGGGGGAAGTTGCTGCGGTAACTACCTATCTACTTGGGGGCATATGCTGTGGTGGCTACCCTTATTCTGGGAGGAATGTGCAGCAGTGGCTACCTATCTACTAGGGGACTTGTGTGTTGTGAGCTGACTATTTCCTAGGAGACTTGTGTGTTGTTAGCACCTGAGTGAAGTTGCCCCCCCCCCCCCACCTTGTTCACATCAAACAAAATTGGTGTCAAACGTTTGTGCTGGTGCAGCAAAAATTTTGTTTGTGCCGCTATCATTTTTAATATAATCATACTTTTTTTCCAGAGGTCATCAGAGTTCATTTCTTCCATAGTTCAATGTGTTTGCTATCTCCCCCTGGTGATCAAACCAGAGAAGTGTCACTAGATTTGTTTTTTACCAGTTCATCCTAAACACCTTAACCTATGTAAATACCTGAACATACCTTAAAATGATAGCGGCACAAATAAAAATTTTTGCTGCACAAACCAGTACAAATGTAGCACCTAGTGACACTTCCCTTGTTTGATCACCAGGGAGAGCTAGCAAACACATTGTACTTTGGAAGAAATTAACTCTGGTGACCTCCATAAAAAAGTATGGATATATTAAAAATGTTAGTGGCACAAACAAAAATTTTTGCTGCACAAACGTAGCACGTTTGACAACAGTTTTGTTTGATTCAGTTAATGTGGGGGGGCTGGTTGAACTTTTGACCTTTAATTTTTTGTTCATATATTCAAAACAAAAGCAGCACAAACAAAAATGTGAGCAGCACAAACCAGCACAAACATAATAGAAATGTTCGGCACAAGTTTTGTTTGATTTGGGCAATATGGGGGTGGGGGGGCTGGTTGACCTCTGATCACCTCTGGAAACATTCATTAATATCTTAAAAAACGATAGCGGCACAAACAAAAATTTCTGCTGCACAAACCAGCACAAACATAGCACGTTTGACAACAATTTTGTTTGATTTAAACAATGTAGGGTGGGGGGGGGGGGGGCAACACAACCCAGGTGTTGTTAGCTTGCTATCAACTGGGGGCCTTGTGTGTTGTTAGCTGCCTATCTACTGTTAATGAAGGATTGCTCTCTAAAATTACAGATCACTGATAAATGGAAGAGCTGTGTCTTATGGGACTTTTTGCGATGGTAGACTTTTTTTTTAAAGTGCTGGCACATCTGAGTTACAGCAGTCCCATAAGTGTCTGAATATGCTGATTGACATGTCACATAAATATTTTCTAAAGTGACATCCATTAAGTTTAACAAACAATTCTTTCCCTGTACACTTTTATTAATTGCAATGTGCCTAAAAAGTGTAGAGTGTGAGATATTTTAAAGGGGTTGTTCACTTCAACCACATTCCAGCAAATAGTTGATATTGTTTGTGTAATGAACAGTCATACAATTTTCCAATATACCTTCTGTATCAATTCTTCACATTTTTCTAGATCTCTGCTTGATGTAATGTAACGCAGGAAGCTTAATTTTTTACTTCCTGTAGATAAACACCAGTCTATGGTCATGTGATGGCTCTTTATATTACAGAGAGTAATCAGAGCTGTTTGTTATAACGAGCCAGGCACCTGTGTGACATCACATGACCGTAGGCTGGTATTTATCTATAGGAAGTAAACAATGAAGCTTTCTGTCTAACAACATCAAGAGAAAAAACAAGCAGATATCAGCTTCTTATGCTGTGACGAGACACTATTTTCACTGTGAAATTTCTTTTTCTGGTTCTGAAGGTGGTAACCACAGACCATATCTTTGTTCTCATCCTTTTGCCCGTTGTTTTGGTAACTTTTGCATTTCTGTCATTGTTCTCATCCCTTGAGCTAGCATGAATCAGTGTCTATAACCCACAGAAGTTTCTCAAGTGGTGAAGCTCATCAAGGATGGCTCATCAATGCGAGCTATGGCATGAAGGTTAGCTGTGTCTCTCATCGCAGTGTGCAGAGCATGGAGCATGGACCAGGAGACATGGTGAGGGTCACAGGAGGGCAACAACCCAGCAGCAGGAATGCTACCTCGTTTTTGCAAGGAGGGACAAAGTCAGAAGTAGCATGCAAAATGTCCTCAAACAGGCCACTAATATCAGTTTGTCTCCTCAAACTGTCAGAAGTGTAGATTTGTACCGTGTTAGCCATAGAGAGTATATTCGATGGTGAGCTTTTGAGCACACTAGTTCTCTTCATCAGACTGTCAGAAGTAGACTCCATTGGGGACATCATGTTTTGGTCCATCTTCCAACGCCATGTTGACCCACAGACTATTTAGGAGTTGATTTATGCTTTAATGAAACATCCACTTCCTCATGAGGAGCATATCCAGGAATTGTAGGGAGTTCATGCATGCAAGTGGAGGCCACACACAATACTGAGACTCATCTCTTTGCCTTGAGGCATTTCCACTGAAGCCAGAAGTTGATTTTCCACTTGGATTTTGAGTATCATTCCAAATTCAGACCTTCATGGGATATTTATTTTGATTTGCATTAATCATTTCTATGTTTTATTGTTTTAGTTGCATTCCACTATGTACTTAATAAAGAATTGCAGCTAAATATTTCATTCATTGAGATCTACCATGAGGTATTTTATTTTTCCCTTTATTTTTTTGAGCAATGTACAGGAAGGTTTCACTGTCATCTTCTACATTATAACTGTGTGACAGGGGCCCATAAGATCACACCGTATCATAGGAGTTTACAACCCCGCCATCGTGTTGGAGAGTCTGTGTTTTACAATCCATTCAATTTCATCATACAAAATGCCTCCGATGCTGCCCCCCTCTAGACATCAGAAAGCCATGTAAATTACAAGGTAGTCACCATGGCCCAACTTCATAGACACATCCTAGGGATTTTCAGAGAGAAAAATTCCACTCGACTAGATAATATAATGATAGAAAAAAAACACTGTATCACTTCTTTTCATAAATACTTCTTTTCATAATGCTTTTAAAATGTAGAGTTATATGCCATCTATATGTTTGTATTGTTTTCTCAGTGAATTATGTTGTGAAATGTGTCCACATGTTTCATTCTGTCTTTAATTCTTCTATTTGTAAAGAGAATTGAAAAGAGAGAGGAGAGAATTATGCATTATTTGGCACTATATACAAATAAAAGTCAAATAGTAGAAAAAGCAACTAATCTCAACATACAGACCCACATTCAAAAACTATGGAAACTGCACTAGACACAGTTTGCCTGTGTAGTGTGCAGAAGGTGCCAGATTAATGAATTGTGTTGCTTGTTCTCCGTGAATATGGTGCCCCCCGCACTGCTCCGACAAAGTGCACCTACCTTTTTTTTGTGCATGTGTAGAGCATGGGACACAATTTTGTTGCAGAAACTTCTTAAACACTTGTCAAGCAGTTTGCAATGAAAATAATGTGCAAAGTCCGACAGAAAAATGGTGTAGTGGTTTTAATAAATCTAGGCCAAAGTATGATGTTCTAACAAATTCACCTTAAATAGTTTTCCCAGGTTTGAGATGTTGGTATCCATAGGTCATCAATATCAGATTGGAAAGGGTCCAATGCTGGTGATTCCCACAAAACCCCATTAAATGACCATTAAAGAATATAATATCTACAAGCTATTTTGTTACAATTAGGGATCCCTGTGCTCTTCAAGACACTTTTACATGCCCAATACCGTAGATAGGCTATTTTCATATTCAAATAGTTACAGTATTTTCTTATTAAATTTACTGAAATAGATTTTTTTTTTTAATTCTTTAATTGTTGGGTGTGTTATACACCCTCCTGTGTATGTCTCATAATCAAGTTACTAAATCTAAAAAGCTTTCCAATGTTTCCTTGATAACCAATATGGACAGGAATAGGTCTTTTTCAACTGTATTAACTATGTAACTACTAGAATTAAAAAAATTATATATGCTTACCTTGATCTCACTCTCCTTTTCTTAAACAGGGAGTCAAGGAGACAAGGAATTTTCTGTAGTTTTGTTCTTAAGTTGAATTTGTATGTAAGTCAGATTTGTATATTGTGTAATTGTAGCCCCTCTCAAATTTTTTTTGGTCTCTGTGAAAATTTAATTTTTAAAATGTTGGATTGTCATGAGAACCAGGAGTAACAATAAAGCTTAATTGCGGACACCTTGGATAACTGTTACAGCTGATCATTGTAGCCTTGGGCTAAAGTACAGTAAATTACCAACATCCAGAGGTCCGTTTGTAACTAGGGGTCATCTGTAAGTCGTGTGTTCTTAAATAGGGGACCGCCTGTACATTCCCAACCAGAGCAGAATGGCTGTAGATTTCACAATCATGGTGGCCAATGTGTGGCTCCCACCGTCTCCTGCTTCGGCTGGGTATTGAATACAAAGAAAACTCGGCCCACAAAACTGGAATGGAATGGAGCTGTAAAATCTATTTTTTTTTATTTTCTCTGTCCTGGTTTTCCAGTAAACCCTAAAATCTCTTTTAGGACTCCCTAGTGTTAAGGATTTCATCTACTGCAATGATTGACAGTTCTTTGATCGTCTCTATTTCAGAACATCCGCAATATGACACAGGAAAACCATTTCTGCACCATGACCCAGTGTAGAGGAGACTTGTGTTACTCTGTTAACGGAACCCACATAGTTAACAATCCTAATGCTCAGTGTGCTCGGCAAAAGACATTCATCAAGCAGTCTTCAATATCTGTAATAAATTGTTACGATATATTCTGCAGGTTCTTACAGCAGGGAGAATTTTATTGAATAAAGCTGTGTTTTACTTGGCAGCTTTCCACGACCCCCTGCCGCTAACAAAACTACTATTTCTTGTTTGAAGTGTTTGCAGACGATGATCATACCAGGCAAAGATAGTGACCAGCGAACATTTACTGCATTTATCTACAAATTATTATTTTCGCCAAGCACCTACACTACACACCTTGCCTAATCTTTAAATTATAAGAAAACACTAGGAGCGTGTTTTAAGACTCCAAAGCTTAAGATACATTAGAGGTTTAAAGCCTTCTGATGTCAAAGTCTGTGAGTGACCTCCAGCACACCAGGACTGATATCTCTGCTTTCTTCTTCATCATAAGTGCAGCTGTCTTCAAATAAACCTCCCGAGCTCATTAATGCCCATCCATCCCTTTGTGGTAAATAAGCAAAGCCCAAGCTGTACTTTGTAATTCTCCGCTGTTGTGTGCCGAAGAGAAAATTAGATTTTCACTTTATTTTCTACAAACAAATTCAATTACCGTGTCACTTCAGCATGGGTGATTATAAAATTGTGCTAATCCGGAATATACTGTATATTCCAGCGCCTAATTAAAAAAATATCATGTTTGAAACATTATCTCATTTCTTGAAAATAACAAAATGCACTTCATTTTCAATGTTGCCTTTAATCTCCCCGAGTACAAGGTGGTTTGGCGCATAAGGCGCGGTTAATTAAAAAAAAAAAAAGAAAAAAAACCCCTAGAAATAATGAAGATGTATTTAAAGGTAAAATGAAGAGTTGAGAGCGAGAATCAGCGAGTCCCACTTCAATTTGTTTGGCGTTAATAAAATATGCATTGTTTTCTTTCTTAGGAACTTATTAGTGACAACACATTCTCTGCTAAGCTTTGTCTCTTTGGAGATGAAGCTTTTGTTTAGTCCTCACTATTGGTGTTTTGTGCCATTGTCGAGTCTGTCAGATTAGATGAGCTTGTGTGTTTAGGGGTGCAAAAATGTGCTGCCACACCTGCTGTGCAAAGCTGTGAATTCACAACTCCAAGGAGTATTTAAATGTGAGGAGCTGGAGGCTCTTTTGTTGTAATTGAACTGTCGGTGATGGCATGTCTCAAGTGTCACAAGTGTCCGGTGTTATTAGATCACAATAATTGCTCCAAAATGGCCTCCTATTAGGAAAATGTTATGCAGTTCTATAGAAAAGAACAGCATAAAGAATCACTGAGATACTAGATAGATAAATAGATAGATAGATAAAAACAACAAAAATCCATAGGAGCACAGTGTCAAGGACTCATTTAATGGGAGGAGGGGGAACGGGCGGTGCAAACAAAGGTCCACAGTCCAGGTAAAATGGGCTTAAATGGTATCCAGAAGGTAAAAAATGAAGCCGCACTCCAGAACCAATAAGTGAAATGAGGGTGAAGTTTATTCGCAGACATGATAGATAGATAGATAGATAGATAGATAGATAGATAGATAGATAGATAGATAGATAGGCAGGTATGAACCATGTTCACCTTATCAATCCCATTTGATCAGTGCACAAACACATTGGGGCAGATTCATTATTAGGTCCGAACTGGTATAGATGCGTCTTATCTCCACCTTAGTGTCCTTGTTCTAATTGTTTTCTTTAATTGTGCTATTTTAGATGTATGTTTCTAAAAAAAATGTTTGTACACCGTATCTTTATCTAATAAATCTGATTGAACCATAAGAGGTCAGAGCCTCCGGTGTGTAAGGGGGGAATATACCAATTTGACAAATTTTTTTTATTTAAAAAGTGACAATAACTCCTAAAAAAGGTTTTATTATATTTTTATGGCCATCCTGTATATTTTAACCTAGTACGGTATATTTTTTAGTATAGTATATTCTGAGTGGTCACAACATGGTGAGTTGGTGAGGGGTATATTTATTTAGGAGCACAGTGTTGTTTTGCAGCTCCCTATTTTAGCTGCACAGTGAGGATTACAATTTGCTTAAAGGGGTATTCTCGTCTGGGCACTCACATTCAGTTTCATTAATATGCCATATATAAACATTTCTTCAATTAGATGTTATTAAAAAAATGTTCTTGTGTGAAGATAATTTCTCATAAATGTTGTCCCTTAGAAACGAGATAGCTTCCTCGGATACCGCCACCTATGCTGGAGTGATTGCACAAAGAAACAAAAAGTTTTTTGTATATGAAATGTCCGGGAGTTACTGCATGTGCCACAACCGTCCGGTGGTAATGATTGCTGAATGTAGGTGGTCCGGCAGGACTCTATAGCACATGTCTGGCCACAGCTGCCAGAGTGTGAGGTGGTCGTATCTGAGGAAGCTATCTCGTTTCTAAGGGACAACATGGCTACATTTATGAGAAATTATCTTCACACAGAAACATTTTTTTTTATTAACATCCAATTGAAGAAATGTTTACATAAGGCAAATGAATTTTATTAATTGTAAATGCTCAGATGGTAATACCCCTTTAAGACATTTTGGTAAAAAATTCAACAGGCAGGGAAAAACCTGTGAGCTATTAGTTGCCCTTACTGCCTGTGTCTAATTAGTCCTGTAGTCAACAAATTCGGGTATATGAGACAACCCACATCATGTATACTGTCAGTCACAGAGTGTCAGTGAGTGAAGTCTTCCAAATAAGACCCGTTGATGTTGTATGAGTTATTTATTATTAGTTATCAGTTGTCAGCAAGGGCGTAGGCCTTTTTTTAAGGTTTGACTGGTAAATGTGTTGGACATACAGTAATAAAGTAAGGGGTTAGAGATAGCAGCCTGGATCTATGTGTTTAAACACTTAAAAATGCAAATGATAGGGGTCCACAATCTCTCTACAGCCCAGTGCCAATGGTAGTCTTAACAATAATTTTAACCATAAGTGGCATTATTTTAAATTTAATGGAACATATTTTAAACCAAAAGTCATGCATCTTGTGTTCTACCTAGTGTGAGCTGTGAGGATGTTATCTCAGTCTTGGAACTGTTTGAGATCCATATATAATATAGGAGGTGCATGTACACAAAAATGGTTTCGATGGTTTTGTAAGTATTGTCTACTGTGGGCTGTGTGACTGTTGGCTACTTTCAGACAAACATGAATATTCAGTTAATGGAAAGACATGTTTCGGGATCTATACCCAAACCGTAGCCATTTATATGTGCCAATACTCAGGAACTTGATTTGATAGATCAGCTCCCCCACTTCATTATTTTACAAACGACTTGAAGACATTTAAAAGAGCTAGATGGAAGTTTCTGTGAAAGGTATTAATTGGGCTTTGTCAGCCTGCAGTTATTTTACAGTAACTTAAGGATTGGGTTAGTAGATTTAGAAGAAATTAATGAGGAGCATACGGTCTCAGTTCTATGGCAGTGATACAGGTGCAAAAATGACCAGACAAGTTCAAGATATTATATATAGATTTGATTAGCCCGCTCCAGAATTTGAGGGGGAGTGCTCATTTAAGTTTGTTGAGCTTAATCTTGATATAACGGTCTGACTGGTGGAAGATGAACTTCTTCTTGATGATCTTGTGTTTAATGATAGGCCTAAGTACAGCCATAATATTAATTCTGAATGTCAGGTTTCTCCACGGACTGCTAGAGGAATAGAGGGAAATATCCCTTCTGTAGCCTTGTAATGACATGAAGTAAAAGAAGAAAAGTGGCACTTGCCAGTCTGTACAAAAGTCCTTTTTTTGATGAGACAAGTTTTAAAAGTTTAGGCTGTGTGATGAAGGTCATAGACCAGTTCATCAGAACTGCAGAAGCTCAAGTTCATCCCCGCAAAAACTCAATCCCAACATGTCTGCAAACAAGTTTTACAATTTTAGAGCTGTTCAATACAGGCCTCAAATTGATATAACTGCAGAGCAGAAGGTCTTTATCCATCCACCCCTGTTCACCTAAATCATTAAGAAATCGACAGCTTCAGCTGCTCATATAACCCATATAACCATTATCTTAAGTACCACCAGATGGATCTGTTGCAGATGAGCCAATGAAAGGGAACACTATTCAAGGAGGCCGTGTTTAGCATGATACAAGTAGCTGAAATGCACACTTTTCTGGACATTTTCAAGATGCAGTTAGGTGGAGGACTAGAGGAACCAATTAACAAACATTGGAGGATGAGGAGACAGAGGAGTAATTGAATGCTGGGAATACAAAACAACAATGTGGAGGTGGCACTCCTGTCATCTGGCCAGGTAGCTGGAGCACCTGCTTCTCAAACCCATTTACCCAGTGGGCAGTAAATTACATGTATTACCGTTGGCCATAATTATAGCTCCAAACATCAGCACTAGTGTGAACCAAATACCATCAAGCCCCAGGACTGGGCCACCTTCTGAACACATATTTATGAAGAGATGGCACTGCTTTGTAAGAGAAATAATGATACCTTTCGACTTCGGACAATAGTCTGAAAGGTGTACTTCTTGGAAAGGGAGCAACTTGACCAGATGCATGCTGTTGTATCCGGGCAATCGATTGAATTAATAGATTGCTGCCACCATTAATAATGAGGAGAAGGAGATGAAGAGTTGGAAGCATAGCTTTCCCTTGCTGAGATTGAGGATAGAGGCCCCGTTTGGGGCACAAATCGTACTTATTTCCAAATTTGCAAACTTGGTTGACTTAACAAAAAGAGAAGGGAATTTTACCACCACCAGTCGTGCGGACCTGTCTGCTACTTCCCTGATGACCACTAGCAGTGCTATCTGTTTGCCAACAGGTAGATTTCGGCAGAAAAGGGGGTCATTCCCAGTCATGTTTGACTCCAGATATTCTACACTGCAGGCTGATTTGCATGCTACCACCCTTACACCTGATAATGATGAGGTCATTATCCACAAATGTCTTGTCACTATCACCTTCAGTCTGGTGGCACTGTCAATGAAAATCTGTCCGAAGAACCCACTGGCTGCCTGTCTCTGACCACTCCTCAATTGCAGGATTGGTTGCCAAGACAAAATCAGGTGAGGACACTGGCAGAATTGGCCTGATGGCCACTACCAAAGCCCTCTTCTTCTGTAGCTAGAGGATCACGTTTTCGACTGCTTGTCCCAATAAGGGACATCTCTTTTTTTGGTGCTTTTGCAAACAAGTAAGATTTTAGATGATGTTTATAGTGCTTTTGCACACAGATGATGTAACCCAAAAACTGAAAAAAAAACCCAGCAGGCAAGCAAGGTTTTTAGATGGTGTATTACAGTGTTTTGACCTTGTTTGTATGCTGCTGGTCTTAATTCAGCGGTGACAGATATAAGTTACCGCTAATGGTTGAACTTAAGGTAAAGACAAACAACTGGGCTGTGTGGTCCCCACCGATGTGCGTAATAGAACATTTTATAGTATAGTATATTTTGAAGTATTTCCAAGATTTCAGAAAAATGTAAAAAATGTACATTAGAGTGTTTGCCCTTTTGAACCATCCTATCGCCAAACAGTCAAAGAATTTACAATCTCATTGGAATTATTATGGATTACTCTGATAATAAAAATAAAATGCAGACATTGACATGTACTGTACTGCATTGGGCTATATCCTCCTTATGGAATAACAGATGACATATTATAGAAAACATCCTAAGCATCCCAAAACAAAACATCCCAAGTCTAAATTTGTATTTGTTTATATCGTAGCTTTAAATTCCAGCTTTAGGTAGAACGCCCCTGTACAACTGCCCAGTGCCTCAGTAGTTATAATCCTTTAAGAGATACATTCTGCAATCATAAACAGGATTTAAATCTACACATTGAAGACATAAATTATTACATGTTGTTACAAGAAGCTAGGATTCAGATAATTTCCTCGGCTTTCATTGATCTTCCTTCTGTATAGAATATTCCTATTATCTTTGTAATATTCAGTGATGCACAAATTGATTGTATACTACACAATGGATAAATATTATGTTCAATGCTGATATGAGACGGATGTATCATGGTTCTACTTTGTTACGGCACAGATTGAAAGCTATAGAATGCATATATATGAAAGGTCAATAGCTATATTGACAATCTAAGAGGCCTGCATTACTTTCCAAATGTAAAATGTATTTTAATGAAAACAAGTTACCGCTGAATCCTATTGTTTAGCACAGGAATATTTCAAATTCTATTCTCCATAAATAACAGCTTTCGACTGGAGTGCACAGTAAAATACTTTTCCAATAGCATATTTCCCAAAGGAAAAACTCATGATGTCTACAAAATACCGAGCTACAATAAAATATACAGAAACTAGTGGTGTCATTTTTATAATGCTGCACAGATCACTGTGGGATTAATAGTTCACAATCTGAATAGGTCTTCCAAGGGACCTTAGACCTAATATACTTCATGAATTCTTATAGTACATGACAGTCCAATGGTAGAGTCTAGAGCCGGAGATTGAACAACTTTATAAAAGAAATCTAACATGTTTATAATACCGGAGACACAGAACCGGATATATAAATCTTGGACAGGCTGAGCTGATACATAACATATTTTACTTTATTTGGAAAGCAACAAATCAAACAAGCTGCTGTAAGAGAATTGAGTTTGGTCTATTTTATGAGTTGAAGCAAAAATTGAAAACATAGTGGTATACTATACAATGACATTCCGAGCACCATATACATTGTAGGAGTGTACTGTATAAGGTCTGCAGTGGACGCTTATATTTTATAATATTTTTATTATAAGACAAAATGCCTAATCTCAAAGGTTAAATATCCCCAAAATATAGAGTCATAGCTAAAGACTCAAAAGACTTGAAGCAAAAGATAAGTTTAAGTCCCCTGCACCTTCTATTCATGCCCAGTGGCTGTAACTGGTCCCTTCCAATCAATACCATAGCATGGCCCTTTAAAAAATGGCATCTTGGAAAATTAGATAAACAAGATATCTATATATATATGTTTGTGGGTAGAGATAATCAAATTGGAATTTTTGTTGGTGTTCACCGTATACCCTAATTAACATGTTATCTTTTTTTTCTATGCTTCAGTAAAAATAGGTTGATACTAGAGATGAGCGAGTATACTGCTCGGTTGAGTATTAGCATAGCTCGAGATCGAGCAGTTAATTAATAAAATAAATTGAATAAAAGGATTTTTATTGTAAAAAAAAAAATATTACACATGTTTGCAGATGTTTTACTTGTAAGAACACATTGAAATAACACTATTCTTCACTTTCCAGGTCTGCACTGGTGTCTCCCGCTAAGTTAGGAGATGTGCGCGAACATCTGGAATGTGAAGAATAGTGTTCTTTCAATGTGTTCTGCACTTAAATGGTCCTGTGTTCACTGTTTTTAATGTTTTAATTCTATTGTTCACTTTGCAGATGTGCACGCGTGTCTTCCAATAGGTTCGGAGATATGCGCGCACATCTGCAAAGTGAAGAATAGAATTAAAACATTAATATGGTTATATAACCAAATAAAGCTGAGCATTTCAGATTACAAAAAAGGGGCTGAGCCTTAAGTAAAAAAAATGGTTGCGTCTTTAAGAGGTTGAAGTGCAAAAATAACCCGAATAGTTAAGTAACAAAGAGCAATAAATCTAAACAAAGATCCAAATAGTATGATATACCTAATAGAGGAAATAACACCTTCAGTGGAGAAATGCTACCCAGCATCCATCCTTACATGCTTGTGACCTTGGTGACAAAGGTCATATAACTTAAACACGTGTTTTTTGGTAGTGCTTCATGGGAGGCCAGTAAGTATTATTAGACCATTTCAAACTGCTCTATATGCAGTTTGCCTGTGTAATGTGCAGGGTGCGCTAGATTTAGAATTTCTGGTGAACATTCTTCATGAATCTGGCACTCCCTGCACTGCTCCAACTGATTGTACCACTTATTTTTTACTGCACCTTTAACATGGAGAATATTTTTTTTTGCATGTTAAATCTGCATGTTAAATCTGTTGCGTGGTCCGACTGAACACCCCCTTCAGTGCAGAAATTGGGTATAGTGCAGCTGTGCCACAAAACGGTCCCGTGAGATACAAATGTGACCCAAAACCTTTCTAAAAAGAGATCTACCATTTGCTTTTATGTATTATGAACCAAACATACCTTGAGAATGTTGTAGCTACACTGATGCAGAAACATATCTTGTTTAATCCCTGAACTGAGTAGTTTTGCTGAAAAAACTATTATAAAATTATGACAATGAGGCTCTGTCATCCTGTGGCTCCCCCAGTCCTCACCTCTTACCATAATCATGCACTAATTCAGAGAATGCTGTAATCACTGTGTTGTCCCTGACATGCAGAAGTAATTAATCGCTGCATCATCCCCAGCTGCTCAGGTTGATATCTGGACAGTTCTGGCAGCTCTTTATGTATGGAAGCTAGTCTGCATCTAACTTTCCCAAGGTCCTGAAATTTATAATTGTATTTTAAGCAAAATCAGTTCAGGGATTAAAAAATATTTGTTTCTGCATCAGTGTTGATACATCATTCTCCAAGTATGTTTGGTTTACAATGCATAAAAACAAATGGTAGAATTATTTTAAATACCTGTGCAAGCAGTTTGCACTAGAAAGAACATGCAAAGTCTGACAGAAAACTGAGTTCTCATGGTTCACTTCAGTTTTCAGTCTAATAAGTGGTCAAGTGGCTGGTTTGCTGATTAAATATACCACACCGGTGGTATTCCAGGACCGGTTAACAAACTCAGATACTCCAAATTCTTTCCCTTTCACCTGGAGAAGACATCCCACTCGGAAAAATATCTTGTGTATGATATACTCTATGATGGTTATATTTTCTTGATATCTCCATTGTCTGCACTTCATTGTAATGCTTTTGTACTTCTGTTTTCAGATATTTGGCTTGGGTTCTAGACTATTCTTTGTGTATGTGATTTTGTACCTTAGCTGCAATCTCAGTTGTGACCCACATTGTTGACCACCCTTATTGTGTTTGTTTGTCTTGTTTTGTATCTGCACTTTGGTATAGCGAGGGACTGTCTTCTTGGTTGTCGCATAATGACTAGGATATGCAAGCAGGCAGGGCTGTTGTGGAGGGCTGAAGTTTTGGGCACCCTTAAAAATTTTTTTTGGAGTAGAAAAGCATCAATTCTGTACTGTATTTTTTACTACTTTTTTTTTGGTGTTCACTATAAAGCCTAATAATCATGTTATCAACCATATCTATAGATATTCCTTCAGCACTTTTGTAGTTTTTCACACAAAAGTATTTACACCAGATTTTTTTATTTTTTCTGGCTAACACAGTACTTCTACAATTTTCTCAACATACTAGGAAAAGATGGGAAAAGGATAGTGAGCCCTAACACAAAACACCTCAAACTGTCCCTTCATACTCAACAATGGTCTTAAATGACAGTTCTAAACTGGGTGATGTTTCCTACTAAGTAATGTACTGAAGAAAGTGGTCAATGCAAGGATTGTACACCAATAGCAAAATCAAGAGAAAAACCATGTTAAGACCAATAGTCACTAGAGAATTACAATATGTCCATGTCTGATATGGAAGTTCAAAAATTTTAAGTAATATTCAAAGGTCCAAATTGAGATCAATCCAATGCCAAACATACTTACAACCAGGAACCAGGAAACTGAGAAATTAACTGACATCTGATTGAGACCTTGAAATATTTGGTCAGTAATCCGCTTACATACACTCACCGGCCACTTTATTAGGTACACCATGCTAGTAACGGGTTGGACCCCCTTTCGCCTTCAGAACTGCCTCAATTCTTCGTGGCATAGATTCAACAAGGTGTTGGAAGCATTCCTCAGAGATTTTTCCATATTGACATGATGGCATCACACAGTTGCCGCAGATTTGTCGGCTGCACATCCATGATGCGAATCTCCCGTTCCACCACATCCCAAAGATGCTCTATTGGATTGAGATCTGGTGACTGTGGAGGCCATTTGAGTACAGTGAACTCATTGTCATGTTCAAGAAACCAGTCTGAGATGATTCCAGCTTTATGACATGGCGCATTATCCTGCTGAAAGTAGCCATCAGATGTTGGGTACATTGTGGTCATAAAGGGATGGACATGGTCAATAACAATACTCAGGTAGGCTGTGGCATTGCAACGATGCTCAATTGGTACCAAGGGGCCCAAAGAGTGCCAAGAAAATATTCCCCACACCATGACACCACCTCCACTAGCCTCAACAGTTGATACAAGGCAGGATGGATCCATGCTTTCATGTTGTTGACGCCAAATTCTGACCATACCATCCGAATGTTGCAGCAGAAATCGAGACTTGTCAGACCAGGCAACGTTTTTCCAATCTTCTACTGTCCAATTTCGATGAGCTTGTGCAAATTGTAGCCTCAGTTTCCTGTTCTTAGCTGAAAGGAGTGGCACCCGGTGTGGTCTTCTGCTGCTGTAGCCCATCTGCCTCAAAGTTCGACGTACTGTGCGTTCAGAGATGCTCTTCTGCCTACCTTGGTTGTAACGGGTGGCGATTTGAGTGACTTTTGCCTTTCTATCAGCTCGAACCAGTCTGCCCATTCTCCTCTGACCTCTGGCATCAACAAGGCATTTCCGCCCACAGAACTGCCGCTCACTGGATGTTTTTTCTTTTTCGGACCATTCTCTGTAAACCCTAGAGATGGTTGTGCGTGAAAATCCCAGTAGATCAGCAGTTTCTGAAATACTCAGACCAGCCCTTCTGGCACCAACAACCATGCCACGTTCAAAGGCACTCAAATCACCTTTCTTCCCCATACTGATGCTCGGTTTGAACTGCAGGAGATTGTCTTGACCATGTCTACATGCCTAAATGCACTGAGTTGCCGCCATGTGATTGGCTGATTAGAAATTAAGTGTTAACGAGCAGTTGGACAGGTGTACCTAATAAAGTGGCCGGTGAGTGTATATATATATATATATATATATTTCATCAAGTGACACTTTTTTCTTCTTGTACCTTTGCCTTATTTTTATTTTACCATCATTCATTTGGCAGTAAATGTGAGGGGGCTGTATAAGGGAATTTTTAAATGTTTGTATGTATTCATTGCCTGGTGTATGTACCATACACTTTTGATATAATAAAGATGAATTGTTTTTGTTCTATGACATATTTTTTTTAATATTATTGTAACAGGATACTTGTCTTGCAATAAGGTTGTAATATAAACTATGAAACGTATTTTATGGCCTTAAGACAAAAATCCTTTGGCAGCACAGTTCCAGCATTTCTATTCATTTTTATGATATCTGAAGGATAGGCGGTCAACATCAAAGGAAAAGGAAACCTACCATGAGGAATCTACTACCAGAAGTGGATCTGATGGCGGATTCCTCTGCCCTAATCTGTAATTTAATAATCCTGGAACCTAATCCAACTTGTTAAAAAACTGTATTTTAGTAATATGTAAATTAACTGCAGAGGCTACTGGGGTGTGTACAAGCCTGGCTGGGCAGTGGGAGCTAAGGCTACTCCACACCCCAGTAGCCTCTGCAGGTAATTTACATATTACTTAAATAAAGTTTTTAACAAGTTAGGTTATGTTCGAGGGTTTTTAAATTACAGTTTAGTGCAGAGACAGAGGGGAGGAATCTATCATCAATTCTACTTCTGATAGTAGATTCCTCAAGGTAGGCTTCCTTTAAGCTTTTACCCCACTGAAATACCAGCCTTCAGGTAGGCTTGACAACTATCTTTCTAACATTGCAGCCTGTATGTAAAATCTCTGCCTATACTATTCAGTAAGCTGAAAAGAGCAAATGAGAGCCTAAGAAGAGTTAGGGGGAGCATCACAAAGTATCATATTAAAGTTAACATTTATTCTTTCAAATCTGCCTGCCATTCTGTTAGCTACAGAATTTGAGATATAAACAGTCAAAGAAAAATAGGGCAGGAACTTTGTCCTTAACTCTTGTTCTATAGCTTCTTGTCTTTAATATGATATCACAAGCATGGTAATAAGTACTATAGAGCCCAAGATAGCGACTTGTGAAGTGACACTCCTCCTCCATTCTTTAAAAAGTGACTTATCTCAGGCAAAAAGTGACTTTTCTTGGTTCATTTGCCTAGTAGGAATGGCATTTTTCAACATAAAAGGTAATTCTAAAACCAGACCATAAGAGTCAATAGTGTCCCATTAGATGACATTTTTAACTTTGAGGGGGAAAGTTGACAATGTGGGGGTCATTTACTAAGGGCCCGAATCGCGTTTTACTGGCGAGATACGCAAATTCTTCCGTTTTGCGCCGATTTTTGCTGTATTGCCCCTGGATTTTGGTGCACACGATCGGATTGTGGCGCATCGGCGCTGGCATGCAGGCGACGGAAATCGGGGGCATGGCCGAACGAAAACCCGACGGATTCGGAAAAACCACCGCATTTAAAAAAAAAAGTGTTGCGGGACACGCGCTTACCTTCACCAAGTATAGGATCGTGAACTCCGGCGGGCCTCGGGGAACTTCAGCTCAGCAGCGACACCTGGTGGACGTCGGAGGAACTGCCTTAGTGAATCGCCGGAATACCCGAATCCACCGCAGAGAACGCGCTGCTGGATCGCGAATGGACCGGGAAAGTAAATCTGCCCCTTTGTTTCAAAAGAAAACAATTAGGAAAACCACGGCCTAAAATGTACATATTGTACATATTAAGCAGAATTAATATGAAATGATCATATAAGCTAATTGTCGGGTTACCTCTATTAATTGCATGGATGATACATTGTTCAATCAATCCTGTTGTACTACTAGAGGATGTGTCCATCTTGCGCAAAAAATAAAGCTTAATGTTTTACATTGGACTTGAGAGCAGACACATTATATTGGTCTCTTCTAGATTGAGTTGGCTGCTTACTGTGCGAATTTCACAGTTCATTGAGAATTATAAAATAGCTTTTTTTTTTTACAAATCTTGCTGACACAGAGAGAAATTAAGGAATAAAGACGTATAAACAAAGTGATTACATTGGGATCGCGCAAAAATATTGTCCTCAAGTTCACTGACATCTTGCAATTGGAAATGACTTTCAATGTATTTTCTTGCTGAAAGCTGAATATTCTCATGAAGATTATAATACATGGTATACATTTGAATCATATATATGATATGTGATGTTATTTGGTTGTTTACCATATTACTGTCAATAAATGGATAATAGAGATGGTTATAAAACTAAGCCCAGTGCAAGTAGTTATTGGCCAGGGAACACGGAGAACAGATATTCTGCAGAAAAAGTAGATTTTTTTAAATTTAATTTTTTATTAATTTTCAACATTACAGCTGAAGTATATCACACACTTTAACAATTTTCCTTTTTACAGTGTACATTAGCAATAGTTTTGTTTATAGTGCTGTTCTCCTGAACACAGTGCTGTATTCTCCAATAGCCGTGATTGAGAGTCTTAGACCTGGTGCTGCAGTGTCCATGAGATTCTGGTGGGCTGCCGTAAAAAAAAGTAGATTTTTGAGTGCCTATAGTCTTATTGTACTAGAGAGTATGTCTAATAAAACATTGGAATTATTTTCATTACCTTTCATTCACCTGTTTTATGGCGTATTCAAGGATTCAGTCATTTATTTTCCTTTTATTTGTTTCATATTCACAATGTAGAAACTCCCACAAATCTACTCCTGTTGACCACGGCCCACCATCATTTTGTGCCCCAGAACATATTTTACCTCTTTCCAGTTAAGTCTATTTTACATTCAATTAGCATCAGTCAATGATAATGCAGCTGCAATAAAGTGCATGATGGGGCAGTTTCCTAAAGAGAATACTAGTAATTGTATTACATGTAAAGTTGGGCCCCACGATACAGGTGTTGACTTGAAGTCTAGAAGCTGATTCTGAATAACGTAGAGAAGGAACTGTACAGAAAATAATACAGATGTTTTTCTTATTGGATGGATCTTTAAAGGGGTATTCTCGTCTGGGCATTCACATTCAGTTTCATTAATCTGCCATATATAAACACTTCTTCAATTGGATGTTATTAAAAAAATGTTCCTGTGTGAAGATAATTTCTCATAAACATAGCCATGTTCTCCCTTAGAAACGAGATAGCTTCCTCGGTTACGACCACCTCACACTCTGGCAGCGGTGGCCAGACATGCGCTATAGAGTGCTGCCGGACCACCAGGATTCAGCGATCATTACCACAGGACGGATGTGCGACATGCAGTAACTCCCAGACATTTCATATTCAAAAACTTTTTGTTTCTTTGTGCAATCCCTCCAGCAGATGTGGCCGTATCCGAGGAAGCTATCTCGTTTCTAAGGGACCATATTACTACATTTATGGGAAATTATCTTTACACAGGGACATTTTTTTTAATAACATCTAATTGAAGAAATGTATATATATAGCAGATTTATCAAACTGAATGTGAATGCCCAGACGAGAATACCCCTTTGAGTCAATGTTTTTGATATTGACAATTTATGGTTTACAGTGGCCCAGGATAGGCTAATGTGTGCAGCTCATAACCTGAGGCTATTATAACTTCAGGAACTGATGTATGTAAAAATATAGAACTTATCTACATCTCATTCTTCCCTCAAGAACAAAAGTCAATTGTCCAAACCTCATAATTGTATACTGCAGCTGGTCAGCTACTGGGAATTATACAACTACTAACCTTTCGTAAACTTGCTCTGGCCTTGCAGTGATTTCTATAAATTTTCCTCAAGCTCTTGTTTTGGATAAGGCAAAGAAGAACATAATATCCAGTCAATGAGCTAGAAAAGTGGAATGAAATCTATATTTTATTGGCAGATATATCTCTTGATGTATATTCAGCAGAGGTCCAATTCACTTGATGCATGACATGACCTAATGACCAAAAATAGAAATTAATATTATGTGCATGGAAGAAATGTATGGAGGGGGGGACAGATGAGCTTATGATCATTGTGGAAGCCAATATCAGCTACCTACATATCTAGTCATGAAGAATTCACTGATTTGTCATTTTACTTGTTTGTGCAATTTTTATGATCTGTGATACTGCAGAAACTTGTGATTGCCATTAAAGTTGGAGCAAGTCACAAATGCGCCGTACAGCTTGAAGGAAAGTACAATAACGTGACCACATCATAATGGCGCACCATGACTTGTTTATTATCCGATAGTGACCTTTACCTGAACTGTAAATATAAGCCTACTTAGTCATTTTGTAACACAAAGCGGAATGCGGAGGGGTTCACCAAAAGGTCAATCTCCACGCATCTTGTTTGAAGTTCATCAATATAACTTGCTTATCAAAAAGAAGCCAGAAAGAGATTATGTGCAGTGGCTCAGTGGTTAAGACCACTGATTATAGAATGACAGCTATCTCGGCATCCACTTCTGACCTTTACTGTACCGATTTACACTGAATTAAGACTTCAAAAATTAGATTGCATGCCTTTCAGTCGAGAGATACTTTAGGAAAAATGTGATGCAATGTATAAGTATTATATTTGTAATTGAAAATTCTATAGGATGTTAGCATTATGATTTATTTTATTAACATTCAAAGACTTTCCATGTATAGTCTGGGGTGTTTCAGATTTAGATCTCACGAGAAAGTAGAAGAATTAGCTCATATTTACCTCGTTAGGCAATTCACTGTATAATTAATAGTGTAACCTTTGTACATGGAATATTAATTTTTTATATTTTTTTTTTTAGAAAGGATGTTTAGTGATTTTGCACCCAGAGCTGCAAAGAAATAATAATTGTGACCCTTGCAAACGTGATCTTAAATAAAATCGTTCTCATCAAGTTGAATAACTTGCAGAAGATAGCACAAGAATAATATTCTTGGCTCCGTGTAAGGTAATGACCATTGTTATGGTAGGAAGGTTATATTGGCTACACTACTATCACTAAGAAGAAGGCTGCTAGTTTCTGGATTTCTGGAATCTGTAGCGTGTATCTTTCGAGAGGTTTCAAACAACACTTAGTGGAGTCTTTTGGGCCAATGCCAGAAGTAGATCTATAAAGAAATTGCAATACAGGTAGTCCCTGGGTTATGTACAAGATAGGTTCTGTAGGTTAGTTCTTAAGTTGAATTTGTATGTACGTTGGAACTGTATATTTTGTAATTGTAACCCCAGACAAAATTTTTTTGGCCTCTGTACCATTGGATTTTAAAAATGTTGGATTCTCATAAAAACCAGGATTAACAATAACGCTTAGTTGCAGACACCTTTGATAATTGTTATAGCTGTTGATAGGGATCTTTATGCAGGGCCCTCTTGACTTTTGTAAGTTGAGTCCTAATTAACACTCTCATGGTTGTCCTGGTACCAGGAACTTTAACATAAAAACTAAGACACACGTCAGTCTCTTAGTGTATGTAAAGATCTTCTCCCGTTTAATATCTCAAATGCCTAATATCACAGACAGAAGAGAATCAAAGAGGCGTGAATAGTATACTGCAAAGCTATTGGTCATCAGCACATTCTGGGAAAAAATTAATTAATTGTGCTCAGTTCTCAGAGACCTGGTACACAGATATTGTTTATACTATTTCCTCTGCCAGAAGGAGATAAGTGGACTCCAGAATCATAATATCATGCAGCATCAAGGACAGACTGGCTTCTCATTAAATGTCAAAGGGTATTAGCTGACAGGCGAGCAAACAGGTTACATAAAATGAAATTTGAATCATTAACTTGCCAATGGTCAGGGAACATGGCCGCTGTATCTAAGATGGATCTGGTGGTTGCCTGGTGTTCTTAAGTAGCCTATACTTAAGCCTGTACTTTCTACTAATGTAAATATATAATTAATTAACTAAGTTCTCTACCCTTTTATAGGATGGATACTTGAATGGTGATACAAAAGTCACCATTATTTTACTTGTTTAGACGAAGGAACTGAAAAAAAAAGAAATGGCCTTTAGTAGTGTCTATTTGTTTATTTGACATTGTATCCGATTATATAAAAGTGATTTTGCTTTCATCAAAGCAAATACAAACAATAACACTTCAATTGTTATCTATAGTACTGGAGTCTTGGCTCATGTCTGAATACTACAATATCCATATGCAGCTTACATGTTCTCAACTTGGGCTTCCTCCATGTACCTTGAGACGAGATCAATTGTCTGTGGTTTGCATGTTTGGTGTGTATGGATGAATAACCACAGTCAAGTTATATTCAGGTTCTATAGCCTGAGCCAATACATAGACTTTTGATGTATCTAGGGTACAGAGTTTAGATTATGGTTGCCATAGGTGGACCTTATGGATAGATACACTGATTACCCATAACGAACAGTGACAGCTGAAGTGAATAACATCAACACAGGATAGGGGATAAATTAGTGTGGTGGACCTCCACAGATTACAAAAATGCGGGTCCGTTTTACCCCTGTTGTAGCTGAAATGAATATAGCAGCAGGGCATTCACTGTCAATGGAGCTAATGAAGATGTTCAATGTTTCTAGTTCACAATGTCAAAGAAAAGAGAACCATTTTAGGAGACAAGAAATGCTAAGCACAAAATTCTGTAGGGTGCAAGACTATCACCCATAATATTGAGATTCCAGTTTCAACTAATTGAAATGTTACTGAGACGTTTGCTACTCATAACTCATCGGCTGTTTTTTTCTGATAATAACCCTACAGCATTGAGGGCGAACCTTTTAGAGACCAAGTGCCCAAACTACAAACAAGACCCGCTAATTTATCGCAAGTGCCAACACAGAAATTTAATTTGTGATTTATACTCACTGCTCTGTCACAGCTTTCGTTCATATCAGCCCCTGAGGACACCAATAAAGCAGAAAATAGAAGAAATTTGGATGGTCATTGTAGCTTTCCTCCAGGGTCCCATAAACAGGAAGAACTGTCAGGGCCGGAGCAGTAGCTACAATGATAATCCAGATCTGTCCACACCTTCCCACCCCTCCAGTAGTCCCAGGTAGTGCTGTCACTTTAAAATAGCTCTGTGCACAACAAGTCCTGGGCTGTCTGGGGCTGCGGAAGATACCTGGAGTCCTCTCTGGTGATGGCTTGGGTGCCCACAGAAAGGGCTCTGAGTGCCACCTCTGGCACCAGTGCCATAGTTTAGCCACCACTGTCCTAAAGCATGGATCTAATAGTGAAGAATAGTAAAGAATAGAAACTGTATTGTCCACATCTCAATCCAATTGAAAACATTTGGCAACAACTGAAATTGGGACAAGAAACCCTGAAAATATTCTAGAGCTTGAGAATTGTTTTGGAAAATATCACTTCTTGGTTGAACTTGATAGACATGTGTCTTTTTTCAACTGTATACACTATGATACTATGATACTATGAATTCATCTGTTGGTAAAATGAAAATACAAAGTCTTAAGGTAATAAGTGGGATAGCAAGCAATAATCGGAGTGGGGATTTGGAGTAGATAGCTAACAAAAACGGTAAAGTATAGACATAATGCTGAACCAAGGAAATAGTTTGTGTATAATTACCAAAGAAAACAAATTATCAAGAAAACAAATATATTGCATATTTGCATATTTTTATATTTTCACCTAAATGTATAACTTTTGTACTTGCCTAGCAAAGTTCACTGTGCCATAGGTTTTCAGTTGTTGCGCCTCATACATCTTTAGAATCCAAATGTAAACATATGGAAAGTCCCAAATTTGTTGCAAATCGTGGTAAAAAGTTACAACTTTTGGGCAAATAACCTCCCATCCCATGCAGGTGTAGGCAAAACTTTATGTAAGGACAAAACTCTGGCTGACCACAGCATTTAGTGTCAGCTTATCACCTGACCTGAGTACAGGCCAAGCCCGCTGCTGGGGTGTGCAAAATCCAAGACAAAAATTCGACCAAGCTCATTTTCAATCCATGGAAGTACAGTCCAAAATCAAACACCAGTAGTTACATGAAGATGACGCCTTTCCGGTATCCTATGGCCATAACTGATTCACCTGAGTATGCTTGTGAATCCACACCTTCACCCCACCCAGCAGGCTTTATTTGTTCATCACTTTCTGTAGCTAGACCCATTTTTTTTCTTGTAGGCAAAACTTTAGAAGAGTTTGTGACTTCTGCTACAGCTTTTTTTTTTTTTTTAAAGTCACTCAGACTTAGCTGCCTGATAAATAACCCTCTAAATTAAATCACCCAGAGAGAAAAAAAGGACACATGATATGAATGTGTAGGCAATACATAGTAACATTGTTTTCATTCTATGCCGCATTTGGGAACTGATCAGTTCCACTCTACCATTCTTGTATATCCAGTGACCTAGGTACTGTATCCATATCTATGTAGTAAGCTTGGTTCTGCTACTGTATCAAGGTAGTAAGCATCCCTCTTTATTGGTCAATTTAATACAGTAAAAGTCCAAAGCAACCTACATCCACTCCTGGACACCCTCCATTGACATCAGGAAGAATAACATCCAGTGGCCAATTTTTAGAGTTATAGATGCATAATTGTTAGAACAGAAGCTGCAGAATTATTGCTTCAAGCTAAATATATGTATTTACTAAAAAAGGGCGGTGATTGAATTCTGAATTCTGGACTCTTGTTAATCCTGGGGTCAAGAAGTCAACAGCTACAGAAATGGGACCGACAATCAAAATACTGAGGCTCATTTACTAAGGGTCTGCAGACCGCACTATCATCGGAATATCCGTTGATTTCCGATGTGCGCCAAATTTAGCAGGGCTTTTTGTTGCACGCGATCAGTTTTTGGCACAATGGCGCCGACTTTCACGCGACACAAATCGTGGGGCGGCCATCGGAAGATCCAACGGATTCGGACAAGGTGCGGGATTTAACATTCAAAATTGTGTCACAAGCCATGCACTTACGTTTACCGGTAAGAAGAAGGTGAACTCCGGCGGACCTCAGCGGGTAAGCGACACATGCAGGTAATTGGACCCACGATCTTAGTGAATCACGGCAGCTCTGAATCCTCTTCAGACAACGCACCTCGGGGATTGCGACGGGGAATTAATGTGCCCCACTGTCTATCTAAGCAGAAAATTCCGAAAAAATGTGCCATCGCTTCACATTAATTATTTAACTTATACGTATAATGGTATGCTATAATAATACAGAGAAAACACTATGGGGCAGATTTACTTACCCGGTCCATTCGCGATCCAGTGGCGCGTTCTCTGCGGTGGATTCGGGTCCAGCCGGGATTCATTAAGGCAGTTCTTCCGACGTCCACCAGGTGCTGCGCTGAAGAGCATCGGAACGCACTCAAGTTCCCCGGGCCTATTCCTAGTGAAGGTAAGTGCAAACTCCGCAACACATTTTTTTTTTTAAAATGTGGCGGTTTTCCGAATCCGTCAGGTTTTCGTTCGGCCACGCCCCTCCATTTCCATAGCGTGCATGCCAGTGCCGATGCACCACAATCCGATCGCGTGCGCCAAAATCCCGGGGCAATTCAGGGGAAATCGGCGCAAATCGGAAATATTCGGGTAACACGTCGGGAAAACGCGAATCGGGCCCTTAAAAATGACCCCCTTTATGACTATTTTTTCCAATTATAAATAATAAAATCAATTAAAAGAAATTATAATGCGATAACTCTATTAATGCTAATCCTCACGGAGGTAGAATTGAAAACATATTAGGACATGCAGAAGGGATCCCAATGATATCTGTATTCGGTCATTTATGTATGGTCATAATGTTACAATAATTGTGGTGTATTGTGGTGATTGATCTGAAATGCTCATATTAACATAATTCCACCACTTTCTTCACATCTTTCACAAAAAAGTGTCTACATTTTTTGTATGTGCTCAAAATGCATATGACAGAATTGCTAATGTTTTTTTCCTTCAGGATATTTCTTAATTCTTGTAGTATTTTCATGTATCTAATTAGGCCAGTAATGGTCCCTGAAGTTAAACCAATTAAAATTATTTATTGTGACACTTGGTGTAGGGATAATGATTCGCTTTCTCATCTGACTTATGCTTACTTTGCAACACAACCTTAAAAAAAAAATGCAAACCACTGTTGAAGAATTATCTTTCATTCTTAATTGTTATTATGACTGTTGTTTTTTACACTTTAAATTAATAGAGCTTCTAATAAGGAAAAATGTACGTATATTACACCATTAACAGGTGGTCGGTGTTAAGGGCTATCTCAAGCTTATGTTATAAGTAAAGAGCCAAGTTCTCCTTAAGGTTTGCAATCTACACATGGTGAATAGAGATGAGCGAACACTAAAATGCTCGGGTACTCGTTATTCGAGACGAACTTTTCCCGATGCTCGAGTGCTCGTCTCGAATAACGCAGCCCCATTAAGTCAATGGGAGACATCGAGCATTTTTCCAAGGGGACCAAGGCTCGCACAGGGAAGCTTGGCCACCAACCTGGGAACCTCAGAAAAGGATGGAACACCACGCAAATGGACAGGAACAGCAGGGGCAGCATGCATGGATGCCTCTGAGCTGCTAATCGCACCATTATGCCAAATTATGGGCAACAGCATGGCCATGACAGAGTGACAGAATGGAAGCTAGATAGCATCTAAAACATCCAATAATTGACCCTGACACTATAGGGGAACGGCATGCAGAGGCAGCGCAGCAGCGCTAGAGAGTGCATGGCGACATACCCTAAATGGACTCAGGCTTCAAACCAATGGTGGCAGAGGAACCAAAGGAGGTGAGCAAGCGCTCAATAATATCGGTACATGATAAAAGTTGCCAGTATATTTTGTGGATTACACAGCAGGGTGGCGACAAAGTTAACATGGAACCATGAAAACAACCCAAATTCTGCCTACACAGCTCGTTGATAGGGGGGGACCATGTTGGAGGCAGTGAACTAGTAGTAGATTAAAGGTGCTGCAGTTTAAAACTATGTTAGTTGGATCTTGTGCATGGAGCTGGCGCTCCCTGCCAGGCGAGCTTTCCACAATCCAAGCCCCTGTCTATAGGCTACTCCCCAAACGCACTTCTAAGAACCTTTTGTAAATCAATGTAGAGCTTTCTTATAAGTTTAGGATATGGCGGGTAGGGATGTAAAACAGATGCGCAGAGCGCTGAAATAAATCCCTAATGGTACATATTGCAATATATTTTGTGATTACACAGCAGGTGGCGACAAAGTTAACAACTGATTGGATGCCCTGTAATACTCTTGGGCGGTGGTCCTTTTATCGCCTAGGTCAGCGTTTAGCAACCGCCATGCTGCTCGCTTAGCGACGCAACTGCTGCTGTGCCTAGAGCTAACCGACTGATGGCGCCATGCCCACGGGATGGTAATTCGGAGGAAGTGGGAGGGGTGGCAGATGTATAGTAGTGCCTTGTGGACACCTGGACCGGGTATGCCCCCGAATTCTCTGCGTCGGCTTATATACCAGCCCGCAGGGTCAGACTCGGTCCCAGCCTCCCCAGTTAGTGTGTAGCGTTCTTATAAGTTTGGGATATGGCGGGTGAGGGAATGTAAACAGATGCGCAGAAGCGCATGATGCGCATAGCTGGCTTTCCGCTGCGGCGGCTTTCGCCAATCCAAGCCCCTGTCTCTAGGCTACTCCCCAACAGCACTTCTAAAGAACCTTTTGTATAAGATCAAGTGTAGTAGCGTTCTTATAAGTTTTAGGTTGCCGGGTGAGGGGAATGTAACAGATGCACAAAAGCGCTGAAATAATATCCCTAAATGGAAATTTGCCAGTATATTTTGTGGATAACACAGCAGGTGGCGACAAGTAACAACTTTGATGTGGAATCCATGAAACAACCAATTCTTTCTCTGCACACTCGCGTTTATAAGGGCGATGTATGGAGGCAGCTATGGAACGACTTTTGGATGTAGCATGGAGCACGTGTGGGGCTGCTAGGAGACAATTGATTGATAGTGCCTGTATGTGGCATCCCAAAATTTTGCAAACCGAGGAGCAGGTAGGTGCCCTCCAGTAAAACATGGGATAGATTGAGTGCCTGTAGGTGTGCAGTCAAATGTTTCAACAAGGAGCAGTAGGTGGCCTCCAGTAAAATGGAAATAGATTGATTGCCTGTAGTGGCAGCCAAAAATTCTTCAAACAAGAGGCCAGGTAAGGTGGCCCTCTTAACAATGGAATAGATTGAGTGCTGTATGTGGCAGTCCAAAAAATTGTTTCAAACGAGAGGAGGGACGGTAGGTGGCCACGGCGTAAAATTGAATAGATTAGTGCCTGTATGTGGCAGTCCAAAAATTTTCAACCAGGAGCAGGTAGGTGCCCTCAGTAAAATGGAATAGATGATGCCTGTATGTGGCAGTCCACAAAGTTTTCAAACCAGAGGAGCAGGTAGGTGGCCCTGCAGAAATTTAATAGATTGAGTGCCTGTATGTGGCAGTCCAAAAAGTTGTCAAACCAAGAGAGCAGGTAGGTGGCCCTCCAGAAAATGAATAGATTGAGTGCCTGTATTGTGCAGTCCAAAGTTTTCAAACCAGAGGAGCAGGTAGGTGGCCCTCCAGAAAATTGAATAGATTGATTGCCTGTATTGGCAGTCCAAAAATTTTCAAACCAAGGAGCAGGTAGGTGGCCCTGCAGAAATGAAATAGATGAGTGCCTGTATGTGGCAGTCCCAAAATGTTTCAACCAGAGGAGCAGGTAGTGGCCCTCCAGAAAATGAATAGATTGAGTGCCTGTATGTGGTAGTCCAAAAGTTTTCAAACCAGAGGAGCAGGTAGGTGGCCCTGCGAAAAATGGAATAGATTGAGTGCCTGTATTGGCAGTCCAAAAAATGTTTCAAACCAGAGGAGCAGGTAGGTGGCCCTCCAGAAAATGAATAGATTGAGTCCTGTATGTGGCAGTCCAAAAAGTTTTCAACAGAGGAGCAGGTAGGTGGCCCTCCAGAAAATGAATAGATGAGTGCCTGTATGTGGCAGTCCAAAAATGTTTTCAAACCAGAAGGAGCAGGTAGGTGGGCCTCCAGAAAATGAATAGATTGAGTGCCTGTATGTGGCGTCCAAAAAGTTTTTAAAACAGAGGAGCAGGTAGGTGGCCCTCCAGAAAAATGAATAGTTGAGTGCCTGTATGTTGGCACTCACAAAAATTGTTTTAAACAGAGGACCGGGTAGGTGGCCCTCCAGAAAAATAAATGCTAAGAGTACTATAGCTAGAGCCGTGGGCCCTGTCAAAAATAGCCATTTTCCTCTGCTTTATGTACAAGAGGAGGAGAAGGAGGAATGAGGAGGAGGAGGAGGAGTGGATAATTATTCAGGTTGAGCTTCCTTCACCTGGTAGATTGGAAATTTGAGAAATCCAGGCTTTATTCATTTTAAAGCGTCAGCCTGTCAGCGCTGTCAGTCGACAGGCGTGTACGCTTATCGGTGATGATGCCACCAGCTGCACTGAAAACCCGCTCGACAAACGCTCGCGGCAGGGGCAGAGAACCTCCAAGGCGTCAGCGCCAGTTCGTGCCACATGTCCAGCTTTGAAACCCAGTAGTTGTAGGGAGCGTGGTGATCATTTAGGACGATGGTATGGTCAGCTACGTACTCCCTCACCATCTTTCTGTAAAGATCAGCCCTACTCTGCCGAGACGGGGACAGGTGACAGTGTCTTGCTGGGGTGACATAAAGCTGGCAAAAGCCTTGTAAAGCGTACCCTTGCCCAGTGCTGGACAAGCTGCCGCTCGCCTACTCTCCCTCGCTACTTGTCCCGCAGAACTACGCACTCTGCCGCTAGCGCTGTCAGAAGGGAAATATGTTTCAGCTTGTGCACCAGGGCCTGCTGGTATTCATGCATTCTCACACATCCTTCTCCTCTCCAGGGATGAGATGGAAGAGATTTTGCTTGTACCGTGGTGCCAGGAGAGTGAAACCCAGTAATCGGTGCTGGAATAAATTCTTTGAACGCGAGGGTCACGGGATAGGCAGCCTACATGAAATCTGCCATATGCGCCAGAGTACCAACGCGTAAGAATTCACTCTCATCCCTCACTGCCTGACGTCCATTTCCTCTCCTCCTCCAACTCCTCCAACTCCTCTTCTTCTGCCCATACACGCTGAACAGTGAAGGACTCAACATGGTCCCCTCTTTGTCTCGCCAACATTCTCCTCTCTTCCTCCTCATCCTCCTCCACCTCCACCTTCTCCGATATGCGCTGAGAAACAGACCTAGGGTGCTTTGGCTATCAACAAGGGAATATCTTCTTCTTCCCCCTCTCTTGTGACTAGCGCAAAGCTTCCGACTCATGCTGACCAGAGAGTTTTTCAACAGGCCAAGCAGCGGGATGGTGAGGCTGATGATGGCGGCATCGCCACTGACCATCTGTGTTGACTCCTCAAAGTTACTCAGCACCTGACAGATATCAGACATCCACGTCCACTCCTCATTGTAGACTTGGAAGCTGACTGACCTGACACCAGTTCTGGTGGAAGTTGACATCTGGCATCTACAATCGCTCTGCGCTGCCTGGTAAACTCTGGATAACATGGTAGTGTTGAATTCCACCTCGTGGGCACTCGCACAACAGTCGGTGAGCGGGCAGTTTGAGGGCAGGCGCTGCGCTGCCCTGAGAGTGGCAGCATCTGGCTGGACTTCCTGAAATGCGCACAGATGCGGCCACCTTCGTGAGCAAATCAGACAGATTGGGGTATGTCTTGAGAAACGCTGACTATCAGATTTCACATGGGCCAGGCATGGCACATGTGTCAGTCTGCCGAGTTTGCAGAGCCGCCACCAGGTTACGGCCGTTGTACACACAACCATGCCTGGCTTAGGTTCAGCGGTGCCAGCCACAGATCAGTCTGCGCGCCGTGATGCCCTGTAATAGCTCTTGGGCGGTGTGCCTTTTGTCGCCTAGGCTCAGCAGTTTGAGCACCGCCTGCGGTCGCTTAGCGACGGCACTGCTGCTGTGCCTAGAGCTACACCGACTGATGGCGCCGGCCCACGGATGGTAGTTCGGAGGAGGAGAGGGTGGAGGAGGGGTGGAGGAGGAGGAGGAGGCATAGTAGGCCTGAACACCTGGACCGAGGTAGGCCCGCAATCCTCGGTCGGCAGTATATGAGCACCCAGGTCAGACTCGGTCCCAGCCTCCACCAAGTTAAACCCAATGTGCCTCAGCGATATATAGTGGCCCCTGCCCGGCAGCACTCGTCCACGTGTCCTGGTCAGGTGGACCTTGTCAGAAACGTGCGTTGTGTCAGGCACGGATGATGTTGTCTGACACGTGGCTGTTCAGGCTGGGACGGCACATCGGGAAAAGTAGTGGCGGCTGGGGACCGAATACACGAGGGGGCGGCCGCCCCATGAGGTTGCGAAAGGCCTCGGTCTCTACTCACCCTATAGGGCGCATCTCCAGGCTAAGCAATCTGGAGATGTGCACATTAAGGGCTTGGGCGTGCGGGTGGGTTGCACTATATTTCGTTTCCGCTCCAGCTTCTGGGTATGGAGAGCTGAACGCTGGTGTGATGCTGTGGAGGATCGGAGGGACGATGGGGTTTTTTGTGCCAGGGTCCTGGGCAGGGGGCTGACTACAGCTGACACAGGGAAGGAGCAGTGGTGTGCACGCCGGAGGTGAACGGCTTGGTTGCCACTGAGTGGGGTGTTGCATTCATATGCCTGCGCATACTGGTGGTAGTTAAGCTAGTAGTGGTGAACCCCTGCTGATCCTGGTTTGGCAAATGTTGCACACCACAGTCCGTCGGTCATCCGGTGTTTCCTTAAAGAACCTCCAGACTTCTGAAATCTAGCTCCTCGCCGGAAGAGCCCTCACCAGGGAGCTTCACTAGTTGACATGGCGCTGATACACAGCGCTCTGGCCCTGCCTCTCCGTCTGGCCCCACCACTGCCTCTTCCCTGTTTCAGGTCGAGGACTCTCCTCCGTCTCAGAGCACTGTGTTCACCCGGCTCTCACCCAGCTTGGGTCTGTCACCTCATCATCCTCCGATCCCTCAGTCTGCTCCCCCCTCGGACTTCCTGCCCTGACAACACTTCCCCACTGTCTGACAAACCGTGTCTCCTCATCGTCGGACACCCTTTACACCACTTCTTCACTATCTCAAGAAGGTCATCATCACCCACAGACTGCGACTGGTGGAAAACCTGTGCATCGGAAAATTGCTCACAGCAACCGGACAAGTTGGTTGTGTGACTGGGAGGGTCCAGAAAACATTCCTCAGAGTATGCCGGTTCAAATCCAAATTTTCTGGAGGGGGCGAACTGGGGGGGAGGAGGCTGAGGTGCAGGAGCTGGGGAGTTGGGATTTCGTGACATGGGTGGACTGCGTGGAAGACCTGCACTGGTTGGGACAATTGCTCGAAGCATGTCAGGCAATCCACGAACTCACCTGTTTCGCCACTGTTCTTGCCTCAACAGTTCTCTACACCTCGAGTCCCCAGTAACTTCAGACATGAAACCTAGGGAGATGTAGCTCGCGGCGTTCCCCTGCTCCCTTCATCGCAGGTGGTGTCTCACCACAGCCCAGGACCACGGCCTCTGACCCCTGCAGTATTGGACGCCCACGTCCCCGCCCTCGTCCACCCCCCCTCTACCCCTAGCCCTCGGGTTAAACTTTTTAAAATGAGATTATAACTTTTTTTTTTTTTTACTTCTTTTGTTTTTTTGTTGTTTTTATTTTGTTTGTGTTTTTTTTTTTTTTTTTGTGTTTTTTGTTTTTTTGAGTTTTTAAAACCAAACAATCTCCTACCTATGCTATGGCTTTTTCTAGCCAAGTATCAAAGGAGCACCCTAACACATGCCAGATGAGATGATACACGCTGAGTTATGGCCATAATAGAAATCCAACCCCTACATGAAGTTTTCCACTTCGTCCTTTGCTATGGATATGTGCGCCACTAAGCGCAGACCGCGGTCGCAAGTCTCACTACAATTGCTCAGAATGCAAGTACATAAATGCACTGCAGACTACATCCACCAGCAATCAACCAGAAATCAAATATATAGACCGCTACTGAGGCTCAAGAAGCGTTTGTATCTCCATGGCTATTTTCTATTGCCAGTATCAATATCAGGAAGCACACTACTTGTCCAGTGGTTATGACACTTCGAGTTTCTTGCCGTAATTTTATTACGAAAATCCAACCCCTACTCAACCCTTAATTTGCCACTAAAAGGCTCGCGGCTTTGTCTATGGATATTGTGCGCCATACCGAGATTGCTCGCAGCACACAGCGGTCTCGCAAGTCTCACTTATCACAATTGCTCAGATTGGGCAGAGTAACAAAAATTCACTGGCAGAAACTAACAAGCCAAACCATCTAGAGGTCGAAAACCGAAATCAGATCTAGTTAGAACGCTAACTGTAAGGCTTCGGCGACGTACTTTTGTATTACTCCTGTATAGACTAATAATATTCTAGCAACGTAGAATCTAAAGACTCGAAAGCACACATACACTAATGGGTGCCGCAACAATGAGATGACGGGGACTGCCATGAAAGAAAAGGCTGTGAGGGGGGATTAATTCCGCGGCTAATAGAAGTCCAACGCCAAGCGCGACTGGATTAGTATGCCACTTCGTGGGGCGGGCTTCATGGAGGCTATGGCCTGAGGTAGTGCTCGCGCGCCCGACTCAAACCAGACTAACACAGACATCAACAAGCAACGCAGCGGAGTGACAAGTCTCACTATAACACGATTGCTCGAATGGCAAGTACATGCACTGCCGAAACTACATCCACCCGCAGATCCACCAGAAATCAAATAGATAGAACGCTACTACTGTAATCACACATTCAATAAGCTGTTTTGTATTCTCCGATGGCTATTTTCTAGTCCAAGTATCAAGGAATCACAACTACTTGCAGATGAGAATGACACTGATATTATTGCCGAATAGAAATCCAACCCCTACTGAATTTTTGCCACTTCGGCTTTGCTATGGATTGTGTGCCACTAAGCGCAGACACAGCTGTCGCAGTCTCACTACAATTGCTCAGAATTGCAAGTAACATGCACTGGCCAGAAACTACACAGCCACCAGCAATCACCACCAGAATCACTATATAGAACGCTACTGTAGCTTCAAGAAGCGGTTTTGTATTCTCCTAGGCTATTTTCTACCAATATCAAAGGAAGCACCCTACTATGCCATATGAGATGACACTGATTATTGCCTATAGAAATCCAACCCTCACTGAATTTTGCCCTTCGGTCGGCCTTTGCTATGGATATGTGCGCCACTAACGAAGCGCAGAACACAGCGTCGCAAGTCTACTACAAATTGCTCAGAATTGGCAGTACAATGCACTGCAGAAACTAAGCCACCGCCGATCAACCAACATCAATATATAGAACGCTACTGTAGGCTTCACGAAGGGCTGTTTGTATGCTCCTATGGCTATTTTCTAGCCAAGTATCAAAGGAAGCACACTACTATGCCAGATGAGATGACACTGAGTTATTGCCTAATAGAAATCCAACGCCCTAACTGATTTTCCCACTCGGCCTTTGCTATGGATATGTGTGCCACTAAAGCGAGAACAACAGCGTCCGCAAGTCCGCACTACAAATTTGGCTCAGAATTGGCACGTACATGCACTGCAGAAACTACAGCCCCACAGATCAACGCAGAAATCAATATATAGAACTCTACTGTAGGCTCAAGAAGCTGTTTGTATTCTCCTATGGCTATTTTTCTTGCCAGTATCAAGGAAGCACACTACTATGCCAGATGAGATGACACTGATTTTTGCCTAATAGAAATCAACCCCTCTGAATTTTGCCCTTTCGCCTTTGCTATGATATGTGCCGCCACGAAGCGGCAGAACACAGCGGGTCGCAAGTCTCCCAAAACTACAAATTGCTCAGAATTGGCAAGTACATGCACTGCAGAAACTAACAAGCCACCAGCTATGCAACCAGAAATCAAATATATCGAACGCTACTGTAGGCTTCAGAAGCTGTTTGTATTCTCCTATGGCGATTTTCTAGAGCCAAGTAATCAAATGGAAATGCACACTACTATGCAGATGAGATACACTGAGTATTGCCTAATAGAAATCCCACCCCCTACTGAATTTTCCCACTTCGGTCTTTGCTTGGATTGGTGTGGCCACTAAGGCTAAACACACACAACGTAGCAGTCCCCCTGCTAATTCTTCTCACAAATTGTAAAAGATTCAATTAAATAAAAAAGTAGAACGTCATTTGTAGCCCTAAGAAAGGCTTTGGGTTCTGAGAAGTCACTCCTGCCTACAGTAAGCTAACTAGAACACCCTAACGCTTTCCCTGACCAGCAGCATCTTCGCTCCCTAATGCGGCATCCAGAGACAGCATGATCCTAAGCAGCGCGGCTGCAGCGGCTATTCTATATCCCTCTTAGGGGTCGATCCCTGATCTGGCCAGCAACCACTGCCTATCGACCGTGTAAGGGTACCCACGTCATGCGGGTGGAGTGCAGATCTCCTGGCTTGTGATTGGCTCGTGTTATTCTGGCGCGCTCAAAAGCAAACGGCGGGAGCTGCCTTCCATTTTCTCGAGCGGGTGCGAGATATTCGTCCCAGTAACCGACGTTTCGAAGTACCCCATGAATCTCATCATGCACTGATCAGCAATAGCTCAGGACGAGCATGTTCGCCGTCATGTCTCTAATGGTGAACTTTACGCAAAAGAATGAAAAAGGAGCGATTCGGCGCCCTTAGTAAATGACCCCCTTTGTGTCAGACATGCTTTCCCCCCCTCCCCCCCCCCCTTTCCTCTGCATGGGGCAGCATTTTCATTGCTACAGCCAGCCTCAGCTGGCTCTAAAACTTTGAGCTTTGATGTTTTTTTTGTTGAAGAAAACCAATGTATCATTGTAAAATTGGATCACTCGGACTAGTAATGATAGTTTTAATCGCAATCACGGCCTAGTCTTCATTCTCTTATACGAGCTAGATATTCCTCTTGTTGCCCTCTCGCCTAATCCTGATAACAAGATTGCACGAGTGTTAAACATCTTTTGTACTTTGGTACATGGTAAGTCAGGGTCAGGTAAGAATATGGGGGTGGTAGGTATATCAGTCATACTGATAACGAAACTTTCATATCACGTTCAAGTGCTAATACCATAAATACACTATGGATGTGTTGTCCGTTTAGAGCTATCCGTACCTGTTTGAGCTCTATCTTCCCAGAGTTCCTTTCTCCCAAGTGGTCCTTCTGCAGTGTGTGTGTATAACGCCGAGAAAGATGCAGAAACTTGTATAGAAATTTTCAGGCTGCATCTTGATCTTGATAGGTGACCTCCTGTAGATAGTTAGCTTCAACGGTGTGCGTCCAGAACTTTTGTGGGCCACTGCTATGTCTGTGTCTTAGTATTCTCAGAATGTCTGTAGACTAATAGGCAGCTGAATCTGCCGCGTTTTACCCAGTCGGCAGTCTGAAATAGTAATCACGTTTGCGCTGACTACAGGTCTCGTGCAATCTTATTGTGAACCAGCAGGGTTAACTCTCTTCACACTTTCGACACTGCCTCTTTCACAGCTGGTATATCTAATCTTTGTTATTAAAACCCTCGTGTGCACATCTTCCTTTTAGCAGCAGTTTGTTTTGTTCTCAGCTCTCTCTCAATGATGATCTTGCTTTTTTTTTTTTTTTATATTGTGGTTTATGTCTTGACTATTCTTCTTGTATTTTATTTTGTACTTTTCACATTATCATGTAACCTGGATTGTTGACCTCCACTTTGGTTTTATTTGTTTTGCCTTCTTTTTATGTGTCCACATTTTTGGTTAAGTGACAGACCACGCCCTTTTACTGCCACTGTTTAGGGTGGAGCCCAGTAAAGGCAGGGACTTTTTGGGAGGTTCATATAATGGCTCACTTTCCTGCGCCTACTGCCCTTATAGCACATTACTTACTCCTATCCCTCTCCTGCCGCTATTTCTTGCTAGATTTTAATGTGTTAATATATAATATTACAACTGCTTTATGTATCATGTATATCCAGGTGTCCCCTACTTAATGAAAACCCGATACAGCGACCCCTAGTTTACAAACGACCTCTGGAGTTTGATTTACTGTACTTAGGCCTTGGCTCAATAATCTCTGTACAGTTATCGGAGGTGTGTCTACAATTAAGCGTTATTGTGATCCTGATCTCATGACAATCCAACATTTTTAAAATCCAATAGTATATATATTATATATAGATGTATATAATATATATATATATATATATATATATATATATATCATATATGCGATAAACACAAAAAAGACTTGATAACAACAAAAAGAAACCCAATATAAAGGTTAAAAAACAGATATATTAGATCAGAATTATTCTTATTCACAACCCACGACACATCACACACAAGTGAATTTCTTTTTGGTGTGTTGTAAATCACAGTCATGGATATTTCATGAATTATTTCATCTCTTTGTTGCTTTAAGTACTTAATGTACAACGTCCGGCAGGCTCTCATGAGGTGGTCTGTATCTATCTAGGGCTCCTGACATGTTTTACAAATGTTAGGGCTTGTTTAAATGTTTGGCTTGAATTGCATTAAGAAACACAATTCAAGTGCATTGAGGAGGAGTTACTCCTGAATGCAGTTGTTTTTAGACCTAAATACTCATGGACGAGAATCAGTAACATGTAAACAAGACATAACACGTCATCCTAATTTCCCAAACACAAGAGCTTAGGTCTAAAAGCATCTGCGTTAGGGACTAACTCCTCCCTGTTATGTTTATATTGAGTTTAATAATGTAATTCAAGCCCAATGTGTGAATGCTGCCTCATAGATAAGCCTCACAGTAATTGCAAAGCAGAGAATTTTCAGTCAAGAAGTCACAGTGGTAAGAAGGGAGGGGGTGGTTACATGTAAACCTTTTGGTAGCTCTCCAATAAGCCTGTCAATAAATAGGAAACCTTCTAAATTTTTTACATTTAATTGTATTAGTGATTAGTATTTATTACCTATTCATAGGAGAGAACATCAATGTCAGATCAAGTGGGACCAACACATGGGTGCTCCACCGATCAACACATTCCATCTTCGTAGAGCTTTGGACCTCTCTTTGGATAGGTCACAAATAGTTGTTTTTATTATAGGGAGTCTAACAGGATAGTTGGTAGGATATTACAAGGCTGTATTGAGGTCGGATTTGCCCAACAGGGGTAAAGTTACAGGTCGATAGGCATCTCCTACGTTATCAAACAGCAAATTCAATACATTCTTTCCTTTCATTGGATTCAAGACATATTGACAGAACCTGGGTAGCAGGTTCAAACGTCAGCATGGTTGAAGTCCCCTGTGACGATAACCAAGCTATCAGAATATTTGGTTTGGATGTCCCCACCAGCGACTTCCTTGTTTGCAGATGGTGAATTATATGTCACAATCGTCACAATTACCGTAATAACCTTAAATTCCCTGGGCAAGTATGTAGGTCTAATTGCCACTGACAAAATCTCGATATCCTTACAGCAATACTGAGCACATATGGTTACCTGCCCCTTTGGACATCAGGCATCATTAAAATAAACCACAACTCCCCACCCCGACCTTAGGCACTTAACCTATCTGACCTAACAAGACTAAACCCTGGCAGAGAAATCGGTGCATCAGTGATATTCTCTTGACGGCATGTTTCAGAGAAACATAGTAAACAGCAGTAAGAGATAGCTTTATGTCAGTAACCATGCATTCCAGCTCATCCATTTTATTTACAATTGATTGTATATTCCCTGACAAGAGAGAGGGAATAATTGGTTTCATACCTCTTGTCATGGGTCCTTCCGCAACCCATATCTCGGGTCGTGGGCTCACTCATGCCCCACCATGTTCACGAGCATGTCCGAGCTGCTTACCTGTCCGAGCTGCTGTTCCCGGTCCTTTGGCCCGGCGCATGCATCTCCATCTCCTAGGGAGCGCGCGCACTGGCTTGAGGAGAATTTCCCAGAATTCTATATAAACCTGCCTCTCCCTGTACACCCTGCCGGATCTTTGTGCTCTTTGCCTGAGAGAAAGCTTTGTTCCATGCCCTTTGCAATTATCCTGATTTCCCATTGTGACCTTGATTCTGTTCCTGACTCTCATCTTGTGCTGCCTGTCCTAACCTACTACTGCATCCCGACACTGATCCTGTGCTTTCTGTCTTGACCTCCTGCCTGCCCCCAACCACAAGCTTGCCGTATGATTCTGTACTTTGTCTTGGCCGCCAACTCAGACAAAGTTGCACCTGTGCAACGACCTGGTGGTACCATGTCACGGCAAGTAAAACCAGGTAACACTTAGACTTCGGTCCCAAGTGTCGGCTTACGCCATTGTCCGTGGTGGTCCAGAGGATCCACTACCACCGACCCTTGGTACTTTTCGACATTTTAAGTTTCTACCTTCCTCGGCATCCTCTAAATGGTTTCATTACCTCCTTAGGAACCCATGTTCTCCCTATGCAGCCACTTGTGTGCATTTCCTAATAGATAATAACATAGCTCAGCCATATGATTCCTTTAATTGTTCCATTTGTTACAGGTAGTAGGATTCTGAGTTATATAAGCAGCTTCAGAGGGCTTATCAAGCACATCCAAGTTAACTTTAACAGAGTAAGTGTGAGTAAAAACCAAGAACATTTCAGTAGAACAAGTACAATGAATCCTAGGTATGAAGGCATCCTCGCATGAAGACGCATCCTCGTATGAATTGGTATACCATCAAATAGCCTTGACAGATTGGAAGGAGACCCAGAGTTGAAGTTTACACTGTACACCCTAGTTGGTACAGGCGGTGCCCATTCTGGCCTCTTAGGTAACTTACGATGAGCCAACACATAGACAAACTCAACACTCATCTGGTGGGGTCACCTTGCACCATACATGCCAGGAATACCCCCACCTGGGTACCGAGTGGCCATGTGAAAACAGCTATTTGACCCCATAACAGCAAAGAATGACACCCACTGCCTCTTTAACTCCCCAAGTAGGCAATCCTTTTGGGCAACCCTCCATGCACCTAAGGTTTCTGGCTTCCCAGGGACCCATGACTTCTTTGACATGCAGATGCCACCTGCCGCTATCAGGCCTCCATGCACCTTCTAATTGTCAAGCATCCGCATCCTGATATAAATCACTTGTCCTGCTAGTCAACCGCGGCATGTAAAGAGCCCCTGCATGGTGCCCCATTCTGAATCATGATGAGTGATACCCAAGTTCCCAGTTCCCCAAGGTGAGATTTTAAAGGGGTATTCCCACAAAGAAGAGTTAGACCCCATCCATAGGATAGGGCCTAACCTGCTGATCAGTGGGGGTCCCACAAAAATCAGTCGCTCCGATGGTGTCCCACATACCTTTGACGGACCCTTCATCGCTCGGTCAGAGTAATGGAGCTAATGGCCGTCATGACCGTTCTGCTCCATTAAACTCTATGGAGCTGACGGAAATTGCCGAGCAACGGACCCTTTGTTTTTAAGATAAGTGGGGGTCTCAGCTTTTATGACTTTTCTTTGTGGGAAAACCCCTTTAATTCGGGACAGCTCTGCAGCTCCCCCATAACCAGCATTTCTAACCACCAAATGAGGTCCCTCGAGCAGTTGCATCAGCGTCAGACTCACAGTGAATGCAGCAAGGAACACACGGATAAACCACCTCCGGATACAGCAGATGAACATAGGCACAGCTTTCTGGTCTTCCCCAGACTCCCCCCAGGCCGACAAACAAACAATAAACAGGAACAGTGGAAGCTGGAACACCAGTAGATTCTTTGCCAAAAAACTGCAAAGACGACATAATAAATTTCCCCGATTGTATAGCAAAAGTTTTATTATGATTACAGGTTTATAGGACCTAAAGGGACTAAATATATTATGTGACTATTTGCATACTATGTACGACAGTGACTTCCCACAACCACATAAGGGCATAAACCATGTTCAGCCACCCATTGGAAGTCTGTGTAGCAGGTAGAACTAAAGTATTTCCCCCAGCAATGTCTAGCCAATGGTCACTGAGAATGTGCAGGGTTCCGGAATGTGTGGTCGTAACAACGACCTAAAGAAGAACCCTGAGTTACGCTTTCTCTAAATCGTTGTTACAGAACGTCCATTTATCACCAGTACTTTCTTTTCCGCAGTAAAGTTTTCAATTGCCTTATCTCAAACAGGATTATTTTGCATCATATAACAAGACTTGCTAAACTAAACACAGGTTCAAGAACAATATAGAAAAATCTTTTGCATTTTTTAGCTTGCAACTGATACATGTCATTAATATTCATGGTCACACATACAGCAGATGCGACCATTCGCCACTTGGTAATGGGCATCGTAAGGTTAAGAGAGCCTCTTTTCACACATTATTAACTCGGCTTGCAGTAAATAATGGGTTAAGGAGAAATGTAATTATGTTCCAGGTGATTCACTGATGTCCTACTTGACTGCTCCTAGAAATTGATTGGTTGTAGCGGAGCCTTAAAACGTGTAAACACATTAGATGTCCTGTCTATGCAGATAGAAAACTGTGTAGAGCGAGACATGTGTAACATATCTCACAGACAGGAGCTTATAATCCTGTTCATTAATTTTATCACTAACATAAACTTTTAATATGCATATGATCAGTATATTGGACTTCCAGGGCAGCTTAAACTGATTGTAACCTATAATTACTGTTCCAGTACTTGATTATAGTAATCTGATTGCAATTATTCAGTGATTTTAATACAAGCCCCAAGCTACATAACAATAATTCAAGTGCAGCGATTGGGAACATGTTTCTGTTTGGCTGTGAAATGATGTTTTAATCCACACTAATTCAGGGATCTGGCTCTTTGTACATGCAATTAAGACTCATTTATGCATTCCAGCAGAATCTCCATAGTTTTACTTGAATTTCGGCAGTGTAGAGAATATTAAAAGGGCATGATTTATCAAGCCGCGGAAAGATAGTGTATTAAACAGTCATCCCTTTTCTGAGCACATAAATATGTAAACATTTTACAGACTTGTTAAGTGATAAATGCATTTTTGGAATGTAAAGAGCTAATTGCAGAAATCACAGCTGACCTTAGAATTCTGATATTGACAACATATTTAATAAATTTGTCTTTATGCTTATATTCTGCTGCTGTTTAACACAGCTGACCTTAGAATTCTGATATTGACAACATATTTAATAAATTTGTCTTTATGCTTATATTCTGCTGCTGTTTAACATTTTCAATCATAACCTGTCAGGAACAAGGCACTGTAACACCTTCTTAGTTCAAAGTCTTTCTATGTAATGTGAGGTCATTGAGGTGTTAATTCACTTTTGTTAAAGGGGTTTGCCCATGAAGGTATGTTCTCAAACTTTTATCCCCTAGACATGTTTTTACAATAAAGACAATTTTGATCCCTTACTTTGCAATTTTACTCAGTTTATTGCTCTTTATTGCTCCTATAACTCATGATCAGTCTGTGCTGTGTGCTGACAATGTGCTTAGATTATCAGGGCACAGGTTTATCTACGCTTTCATTTAGCTTCTGAACATTCACTAGCATCTGACACATAGATAAAGACAGATGAGACAGATTAGAGTGAAGAGATGGATATAAGATACAATAACACATTGAGCTCTGCTGCCTCACCAATAAAACACAGTCAGCACTGCTATCTCATCCTCCACTGGGATCCAGAGCTTATTTTTTTTTGAGCTTCTGCTGCTGTGTCCTCTCTCTACACAGTGTAGAAGCCTGGCTGAACCAGGAAGTGCCGGTGTCTGTAGTGCTGTCTGCTTCCTACCCCTCTCCCTTCTCATGCAATGCAAGATAAGCTAGATGAAATTGCCCGACCATAGTCAGAACATTTACTGTCAAATCCAGGAACAACCACAATTCTATACACCAGTTCTAATAGAGAAAGGTTGGATTTATATTTGTGAAATGCTGTATTTTGTTAATAATAGAGAATTAGGGAATGTGTTAATTTTGTTATACATTAAAGGGGTTTGCCCATGAAAAAAAGTTCTCAAAGCATAATCCCCTATTGAAGTTTACACCATAAAGATTATTTTTAATCCCCATACTTTCCAATTTTTTGCTGCTTTGGCTTCTATTACTCAATCATAGTCAGTGTAACATTCCAGAGTGTGGGTGGGGACTCTTTAAGCAGACACTTCACGATTTCTCTGTGCTGTGAGATGCTGTGTGCTGACAATGTGGTTAGATCTTCAGGATACAAGGTTTATCAACACTTTTATTTAGCTTCTGAACATTCTTGTAGTATCTGACACAGAGAAAGAAACAGGTGAGACAGATCAGAGATGAGAGATTATGAGATCCATGAGATGGATATAACACACAATGACACCCTGCTAACTCAGCTATAACACACACTGTCAGCTCAGCTACTTGCCTTCTTCCCTGCTATAAAGATATTATCTTATGTGTAACGTGTGGAGTAGGTCAATGTGAGGTGCTTACTGGCAGGAGTGTCTATGTGAGAGGATGTTTTGTAACGAGGGGGAGAGGTAGAGCTCACACTGCATCCTGCAGTCAGCAGAAGCAATTAATGAGAAGAATCTGCACTGCCCGATTTGCTTTCAGATTCCGGGGCAACCATAATTGAATACACCAGAAAGACCGGTTGGAATTATATTTATGAAATGCTGTTTGTTAATAACAGTGAATTAGAGAATGTGTTCTTTTGTTATCATAAGTATCCTGATTATATTTACGAATCTTGCCTTCCTGTGAATTCCCCTTTAATGACCTCCATGTTATTCCTATATTAACCCAAACCCTCACCCCCCATCCAGAAATGTATACTTCAATGAAGTGTTGATCAAGCACATCTTTGCTTCATTCAAATGGAAACATATTGTCAAACACAACATAATCAGACACAATGGGAACATGTATTAATCTGTCTCTACCAAAAACTAGAGTCATTTTTCCACTGAAATGTGGTTTTAGACCATTTTTAAGCTGTTTTCCTACTCCCCAAAAATGGTAACTAGGGGGTGTGTCCATACTGAAAATATTTTGTGTGGCAGAAAATTCTGACTGCTTGTGAAAAAATTCTATATTGTGGCGCAGCAAACTAGACCAACTAATAGGAGGTGCAAAGTACGACTCACAGCACATGAATTATCCAGCAACAAACACAATGGCGCACATTTACTTACCCATCCAGAGGAGATCACAGAAAGTGCATTGTCAGACGATCATGCACTGTGTTGCGATTCACCAAGATTGTGCGCCCGATTTCCTGCATCTGTCGCTTCCCTGCTCAGGTCCAACAGAGTTCACCTTCTTCTTCCTGGTGCATGTGAGTGTTTGGTCTTGTGACATAATTTGAAATTTAAATCCTGTGCTCAGTCCAAATCAGTCGGAACATTCGACGGCCCACCCTCTGATTTCTGTCACATGAAAGCCTGCGCAGCTGCGCCAAAATCCAATCGCATGCGACACGATTCCCTGCTAAATACCTGTCACAGCCATGCAAAGCCCAAAAACGTTGGAAAATCTGACGAAAGTGTGGACCCTTAGTAAATAAGCCCCAATTACTAATCTGAAACAGCAGAGAACTGTCTAGCTCTACTCTGCACTAGTATAAAGACCGACAAATTAATACATCTCCACCAATAATTGGGATGTATGATTGCATTTTTTTGCCCTCAAAATGGGACTTCCCTTTTTTCCACCCACATCACTTCATTTCAAAAACTGATTTACAGATTTTACAGATTTATCATGGTAGACAAATTTAAGAGATGTGAATTTATTACAAAACTGTCTCCCCCTACCCCTCTATTCCCTCAACACAACCCCCCTCGCTTGCTGTAATGTCACGGCAGCAGAGGAAAAATCAGCACACCGCCGGAGGGAAACGGTTCCTACACAGTTTAACAGCACAAAGGGGCTCTAGTAACACCCCACAAAGCCTTTTAGGCTCATAAGCATAATTTTGAAAGTTAATTTTAGGTCATGCATGGCCAGCACCAGGCATACCAGGGCAAGTTCAGGGGCCCAGAGCTGCTGCGGGGGTCCACATGGCAGAATCTCAGTCCCCAGCAGCCTGGTAGTGCCTGGAGATAATTAATCATGGGGGACTGTATATAATAGAACCATAACGGGGCTGTTTGGGAATGATAACCTAGGGAATATTTTAGTTAGTTTCAGAACTTTTAATGGCGCCACCTGAGTTCACTGCAAAGACGGTCCACTGAGGTTCTATTGCCTAGGGGCCTACTGATACCTGGAGCAGGCCCTGAGGCCATGGATAACAAATATAATAAGATCACCACAGTCACAGTGTCGGTATCTATGGATAAGTGTCCCTGGTTTATCACGCTTGAGGAATCATATACCATGATATAGTATATACATTGCATATGTAACGAAGCCACCTGGACTTTACAAAAAATGTAGTAGCTGTTATGGCACAGGTAGAGCGCAGCACAGCACATACAGTACATTACACCGCTAAAGAAAACACTGCAGAATGGTGTTACTAGACACTTTCACAGCTGCTGATTGAGACAGTATGTTACCCCATATTTGTCTGTTTGCAGTGGCCAATTACTGATTTTCCAGTAAAATACTCACATTGACTGGTTGAGTCTTACATTTAACCACTTGCACTATAGATAACACTCTGTGGAGGATATTGACCTGCCTAATGAGCAGTGGCCAAGAAGAGTGGGGGTATAAAACTGACATCTGTTTTGAGCAGGCACTGACATTTCCAATAAGTAGAATATAGCTGCTTTGTACTACTCTCTGCAGTCTTTATTGATTTTGCTGGGGAAAAGGAAGCAACAGAAATGTTCCACAACCTGCAGGGAGCTGTCCACATCTTTCAGAGAGAGAATGTCTATTAAACACCATACCTGTATCCACTAATATGTGTGCCGAAACGAAGACTGTAACCACTAGGCTACATGCCCAACCGGGAACTATAACCACTATGGTGTGAGCCCAACTGGGAACTATAACCACTATGCTGTGTGCCTAACCAGGAACTGTAAACACTTTGCTGTGTGCCCCACCAGGAACTGTAACCACTATGCTGTGTGCTCAAGTGGGAACTGTGATCACTATGCTGTGTGCCCAACCGGGAACTGTAAACACTATGCTGTGTGCCCAACTGGGAACAGTGGCCATTATGCTGTGTGCCCAACAGGAAAAAGTGACCACTATGTTGCGTGCCCAACTGGAAACAGTGGCCTTTATGCTGTGTGCTGAACCGGGAACAGTGACCACTATGCTGTGTGCCGAACTGGGACCTGTGACCAATATTCTGTCTGCCCAACTGAGAACTGTGATCACTATACTGTGTGCCCAATCGGGAACTTTGACCACTATGCTGTGCGCTCAACCGGGAACTGTAAACACTATGCCGTGTGCCCAACCGGGAACTGTGACCACTATGCTGTGTGCCCAACTGGGAACTGTGACCAATATGCTGTGTGCCCAACCTGGAACTGTAACCACTATTACCTGTACCCATTTGTGAGTGTAACAGCCAAACTATGTTATCCTTCCTACTGGTATAAATGTTTGTTAAATTGTGCTGCATTGTGTCCTTCACTTTACTGCACAATCTTCATCTGGGGTCCTGTGTCGGGGTATAGTGCTACCTCACACACTGTGCTTCTTAGATGTAGATATGAAACATGCTGACTAACCAAGTACCACACAAGTGCTACTTGCACTGCATATCAATTACTCTTAAATGGGTTGTCCTACTGTTATAAAAAATTTAGCAGCTGAGCCGGGAAGGGGTTTTCAAAAGAATAAAGCTTTATTCACTCCCTCTATTGCTCCCGGTGTCCTGCGCCGTGGTGTGTCAGAGCCATGCCCCTCTTTTGCCAGGCTCCAATAACATCTGGGCGGCATGGCATGCCCACCCCTCCCCTGTACCAGTGATGTATCTGGAGCTGACCATCGCCAGCTAATATTTGTAATTTGTAGTAATCTCTGAGCTGCTGAGTGGAGACTAGTTGCTTCTATGATTTCTGCTCTACACTGTGCATGGATGACAGGAAAAATCTGCTTTTCTTTATGTCTCCATTGCACTCAAGATCTTTAACATTGCTTTGAAGGAAATTACAGAGACGTCCTGAACAGTTCTGATGAGAGTATAAAACTTAGGGTACAATAGATGCTTTCATTTCTGTCTTCTTCTAATCACACTCACTCTGCAGACCTGCTCTCTCTTCATTGAAGCTGAATGGGGAGTGATTTTGCAGTCCCTCCCAGTAAGACTAGTTTCAAAGGAAATGTCAGATTAGGAGAGAATTTGGGGGGGGGGGAGACTAATAATGAGAAAAAGAAGCATGAGCCTTGCAGCCCTGGGGTCCTGGGTTCAAGTCCAATTCAGGTCAACATCTGCAAGGAATTTGTATGTTCTCTCCGTGTTTGCATGGGTTTCCTCCTGGTCCTCTGATTTCGTCCCACACTCCAAAATATACTGGTAGGTTGATTAGATTGATAATCTCATAGGGACTGATCTGGGTGTGCTAATATAAGAATTTTTATTATTATTATTATTATTATTATTTTTCTCTAATAAGAGAATAATAAAGTTTCTGTTATCTGTTTCTGATACTTAATTGTTAGCTTCTCCATCCTACTCTTGGAGTGGTACAGAGAGCCTCCTGGACAGAGAAAATCTCTGCTCCTGTTCTATCTCAGATTTAAAGTTTGGCTCTGTTTACTATATATATGTTGACATTGCCTGCAATTGCAACAATGTGTCGGATACCTACGTGAAATGTAATATTGTGATTGCATTGATTTAATTCCAACATGGGAATTATCCCATTAAATGCCTTGGAAAATAAAAATACAACAAAACCTATCCAAAAAAATGAATTTAATTTCACTAAGCCCCTTATTCATTTGGCAAACTCAGTGTCACACACTGCAATTTCTATGGGTAGGCGGAGTTAGTAGTTCCAACATTCAATTGACCTGTTTCCAAATAATGTAGAGCAAAAATGAAGATTAAGTCCTCTAACAAGAGCAGTTTTCACAGTCTTCGATTCAAAAGAAAGAATTCAGTAAAAGATAAGAGGGTAAGCTGCATTGTGCTAGCCCACTTAAATCTTATTTCCAATTCACTAAATGTGTTATTTGACTTGGCAAAGGAGCTGGTATGTGTATAAGATCAGCAGGGAGCCTAATCAAGTAGATGCCAAGTTTGCAGTAGCCCTTGTGTGATGCATTAGCCTCAACCAGTGACCTAAAGCAAAGTGGGTGGTTGAACCCAAAAGAGAATAGCATTAACCTTTGCTTGAAGTTCAGCCTGATTTGAAGTCTCCCTTTGTGAGGTATTCCAAAAAATGCAAAACGCTTTCAACAGAATAGAATCTAGACTACTCAGCACCATCTTCACATGGTAGTCTGTATTGAAGCTTCCCTCTATTAATGCTGACACATGCAAAAAGAAATGAAAAGCATTAACTCAGCTAAGGCACTTGATTTTGCAGCTGCAGGAGAAGAAAATCACTTTCTAGCTCAGTAACTGCAGGTTTTTATCTGACAATATAAGTGCTAATTTTTCAGTCAAAACCAAAGAAATACTTGAAGTTCTAAAAACACACTAACTACAAAAAAAGTAACGTCATAAAGAGCCTGTAAAGGCACAGGGATAGATGAGCTTAACAAGTCAGGACAGAGTGATCAGCAAATAATAATAATAATAATAATCAGCAAATAAAAGTGATCAGCGGATCTGAGTGATCATCAAATACAATAGATGTTCTCCAGCATAATGTACAATTATTACGGGACATGGGAGCCGTGTGACCTGTAAACTTGTATTCTACATTAAAGCACAGAAAAAGATATAGTAATAAAAACAATAGTAACAAAACATAATGGTGAAGCTGTCTTAATAATGATTAAAGGGAACCTGTCATCAGAAATTGGCCGAATAAACCACTACCAGTCTGTTGTCAAGCAGCTGAGCAGCTTCTAGATGATGTTTCTTTCATGGTCCAGTTTGGTGACATCATCCAGAAAATCAACATTAAAGTAAGATGAAAATTAGTTTTATGTCAAGGAGGTGGAGAGTTTAATGCTGAAATCAAGCTTTCTCTGCCTTAGCACTCTCCCTTTACTGTAATTGGTGATCCCGTGTCCAGGGACATCATTGACCAGATCTACTAAAGTCCGGTAAATGATGTCAATCACATGGAAAGAGGTTTCCAGAGGTCGGAGAGAGCTTTATTTCAATGTTTAACTCTCCACCTCCCTGACTTTATACATCTTACATGAAAGTTGATATTTTGGGTGATGTCACCAAGCTGGGCCATAAAAGAAACATGACCTAGAAGGTGTTCCACTGCTTGAAGCAGTGTCCTTGAAGCAAGGACACATGCTGTGTGAACGTAAACAACCTAGCTCAATAAGGCCAAATAAGCCGAGGCTGTGGGAAGGTGGTTAATTTGCGTACTAGAAGGCCTCCCCTCCCCCAGTCACATTTATCACACATACATTAGGCTGATCTTCATTAATATTCAGCTAAATTATGGGTTAGCTGGAGTGAGTCCGTCCAGTGACCTGGATCCGGTGGTGTTATGCTTCCATGTCAAAGTCTCTTTTGTGTAGTTAGAGATGGATCCATATTTAAATCGGCTAAGTTCCAATATCTTTAATCTAACAGAACAAAGTTATAAGAAAAAAAAAGAAAACCAACAACTTTGGGGATGAAGCCTGCACATAGGGTGTGGGGATTATTCTGGTCTGGCAACAGATAGCTATCTCTTTAGGTCAATTTATGATGACAGGTTTCCTTTAAGTAACTGACTCATCTGCATCTGTATGAAGTCTCCATATTGCACTGCAGTACAGACATACAACAAAAATTACTTCACATTTTTAAGAGTTTATGTTCATTATGACTGGTGCAATTCTGAAGTTGTTGGTAGCCATAGCAGACTAGTTAATTTTAATCCCACATCACAGGGCTTCCTGAAAGTCCTGCTTGATGTTATGGGAACTGCCTTAAAAAGTAGCTAAGAGGCAATGTTTTCCTTATCCCATCCTGGAAAATGTATTTTCATTTTTCCATAGTGCACTTTGGGGTAAGCAAATAAGAAAAGGAAAAGTTTTTGAAGCACACCACCCATACGTTGCTTGCCTGGTATATGCTGCTGGAGGCCATTGCATGGATAAACCACGCTGGTCCTTGGGATACAGCAAGGAAAAATATGGAGTAATCCAGTGCTGTAACAGGCGCTGGGTTATTGTGACGGGCTGTCTTAGTGCAGCTTCCATGTCCCTGTAAACAAACAGGGACACAGCACAGAGTTGCCGTGGACTTCTGTGAGTACTTGTTAAGCAGCCGTCTCACACTCACAAAACTTCCAGAGAGCAGTGTGGTCACCGGCTCTTGGGCAGGGGGATAGGAGTGGGTGGGTATGATAGCACATGCTGTTGGTGTGCATAATTAGGTACTAAAAGAGCACCGGTCTACGCGCTTCAGGCATAATAAAGATATGTTCCAGAGTCTAGGAAGAACGGCCCACCAGTAAGTGTATTTTAAATCGTAGTATATTTCCTTTTATTATTCATAATATATCCATAGAATAGGTCCTCGATGTCAATATAGTTGGGGGTCTGATAGAACTATCCCCAAAGATCAACCGGATAAGCCCAGAACACCACATGCTTTGTAAACAACTAATGTATAGTGGGTGATGGACCCCCACCAATCTGATACTGAGGACCATTCCTATCCAAGTAATATCAAGGATAAATGATTAATGTTTGTATCCTGTAAGATGTAAAATGTATGACATGAAAACAAATTATTTACAAAAAAAAATTTTAAATGTTGGCAAAAAGGATAGCAGATGGTGCTCTGCCACATAGCAGGAACGGAACCAAGGAAAAGTAGATAAAAGTGTGGCACTACACAGCGCAAAACGGCCCATCGCTTCAGCCGCATGTTGGCACCTTTTATGCCTATACCTGAATGCACCAATAAAGCTTATGAAGTTTTACAAGTTCCGGTGAGTGCTGCACTTTGATCTAATACTTATTGATTACATACTGAAGCAGGGAGCAGGGGGTGACACTTAGATGTGCTGCTGCAATGTAACAACAGTGTAGTGTTGTAGTCAGAACATAGAGGGCTTTTGTACCACACCCCCAGAGCCTATCTGGCTCATTAGAATCATTTTAAATGTTGATTTTAGAAGGATGGAGACCATGGATAACAAATATAAGATTACCACAGTCTATGAATAAGTGGCCCTGGTTTATCATACTTTATTTTGATGGTCGATTTCCTTAAAATGAGACAAGAACACATACTTGAGGAGCCCTCTGAGAGAAGTGACCATTGTTGCTACACCTCCCCATCAGTGATGTAAAGTATGTCACTGTCAGCTTAAATGCTATTAGTCAGCCATAACTCTAGATGGAAATTAACATTATGGAATACTGGAAATAATTTAAGCACTTTGGGGATTTGCGGACAATTAGAATCTAGGAATAAGCTTAAAAGATTATGGAGGAGGAGAGAAAAATTAAAATATGGCACTAGAGAGACGGATAACTTTATGCTCAGGCAGAGCTATATTACATACTTTTCCAGGGAGCTTTCCCATTAAGCCTCCTTACCTTTGTACTATATATTTGATAGAAATATCAGACACAAGCATAGCCTTGATGGTGTTCATTTAGAAAATGACATATAAAAACATCTGAATGTTATAGAATTATACAAAGATGAAAAGCAGCGTTATCCTGTATATGGAAGTTGTATATGTAAGTAACATGCCATATACAGTATTGGTTCTGTTTTTTTACCCCTTTTATGGCATATCAATAAAATCTCTGACAGACATGTATCCTCTGGGGCCCTAATATATCTTGAAATTGAGCCACCCCCTTTTACTAAGAGGGAGAGGGTTGGGTAATTTTAGAGATAGCTAGGGGTCTGAGAGGTGGAATCTCTAAAAATCAGAGATTGATGACTTGTCATTTTTAAACATCAAACATGTCTTTATCTTTTTTTGTAATACTACTGGAGAGGTTGCTGGTTCTTGCAACAATGGCCATGATTATTAGGTTTTAAGTTAAAATGGTTTCAATGTGGAATAAAGAAAGGACAGGTGATATATATGATCAAAGCCAGTGCACAACACTGATGAGATATGTTTAAAGGGATCACTTATAAGCCTGATGACAGGTTCCCATAGTACTATGCTGTTGCCCACATTGTTTTTAGCTAAATAATACATACCTCCTATCCCCAGAAAATAGACACTTTAAACCTACCTGGTATCCTGTCATGATTAACAGTGAGTCACAAGAGCTGTGTGTTATGCATGTGAGTCATTGGGGCAGATTTACTTACCTGGTCCTGTCGCGATCCCCGAGGTGCGTTCTCAGACGAAGATGAAGTCCGGCGCGAGAAGTGCGCCCAAGTTCCTGCATCCGGGGTCTAATGGAGTTCAGCTTCTTCTTCACGGTGCTTGTAAGTGCGTGTCTTGCGACAAATTTGATATTTTAAATCCCGCAGGTAGTCCAAATCCGATGTCCCGCCCCCCGATTTGTGTTGTGTGCAAGCCGGCGCCGATGCACCAAAATCCCCTGTTTAATGTGACGCAACTCAGAAATCGTTGGGAAACCCGGTGAAAATACGCTCTGCGGACCTTTAGTAAATGAGCCCCATTGTCTCCAGCATCTCCCTCATTCCCCCACCCTCCAGCTGATGTGGAGGAATGAGGGAGATGCTGAGAGGTGATTTACAAAGTGTCTCGCATGAATAACACATATCCCTTGGGACTCGTTGCTCCTTCTGGTATGGGGTCAAGTAGGTTTACAAAGTTTATTTCCTGGGCATAAAAACTATGCATTTTTCAGATAAGAACAGTTCTGGCAATATTTAGCATAGTGTTTTGGGAACTTGTGACTAGGTTTATTAGTGAAAATCTTGAGACAGATTCTCTTTTATATCTCACAAATGCACCTTCAAGGTATAATGCACATAGATACATGTGGTTCACCATTCTGGCTTACAGCCATACTATTTACTTGGAGAAGCTGTCCAGCATCCATACTCACAGGTACTAAGGCACCATCTGACCCCCAACATCATTGTGCCTGGCTAAATCCTGCAAAATAGGCAGGACAATAAATTTACATTCCTGCAAATCTTATATATAAATCTGGATGTATGTGTGTGTATGTATGTATGTTCGCTAAAGGAATCTGCAAACTCATGTTTACAGTCACCAAATTTTGCACAGCCGCTCTCTGACTCAGGGAATGTCATAGACTAAGTTTTGAGCCAAAATTTTCACCCTGTGCTTTAACAAATCCACTTGTTATCCACCATATACAGGACCCAGGAGCTGCTGCTGTGGCAGTTGGAAGCCGAGCCTTGATTGGTTGCTGTTCTTCTACAGGTCATTTATACGAGCTCTGAGCTGTGATAGGTTGCTATAGGCAATGAGTATAAGACAGAGACTGACAGACAGACTGACAGGGACTGAGCGACAGGCTGTGACAGGGACTGAGACAGACTGTGACAGGGAGTGACTGACAGAAAGGCTGTGACAGGGACTGAGATAGGTTGTGACAGGGAGTGACTGACAGAAAGGCTGTGACAGGGACTGAGATAGGTTGTGACAGGGACTGACAAACAGGCTGTGACAGGGACTGACAAACAGGCTGTGACAGAGACTGACTGACAGAAAGGCTGTGACAGGGACTGACAGAAAGGCTGTGACAGGGACTGACAGAAAGGCTGTGACAGGGACTGACAGAAAGGCTGTGACAGGGACTGACAAACAGGCTGTGACAGGGACTGACTGACAGAAAGACTGTGACAGGGTCTGAGACAGACTATGACAGGGACTGACAAACAGGCTGTGACAGGGACTGACAGAAAGGCTGTGACAGGGACTGACAGAAAGGCTGTGACAGGGACTGACAAACAGGCTGTGACAGGGACTGACTGACAGAAAGGCTGTGACAGGGACTGAGCGACAGGCTGTGACAGGGACTGAGACAGACTGTGACAGGGAGTGACTGACAGAAAGGCTGTGACAGGGACTGGGAAAGGCTGTGACAGGGGCTGACTGACAGAAAGGCTGTGACAGGGACTGGGAAAGGCTGTGACAGACTGTGACAGGGACTGAGACGGGCTGTGACAGGGACTGACAGACAAGCGTGACAGGGTGTGAGACAGGCTGTAACAGGGACTGACTGACAGACAGGCTGTGACAGGGACTGACGGTCAGTGACAGATAAAATATCAAATATGCTCTTTGTATCAACTCTTCACTGTATTCTAGATCACTTCTTGCTGTAATTCAACAGTAAACTTAATTGTTTACTTCCTTTAAATACTGGAATGTGCTTAAAGTGGCAACCCCTTTTAAGGCTTCATGCACACTTCTGCAAATGGTGGCTAGACGCAAAACGGCAGCTAGCTCACAGCCACCATAGACGTGCATTGTGCAGGGCAGCTGGGCTTCACTACAAGGGTTACGGCAGGTCCGATTCCTGCCCTGATTTGCGACGCAGCTGCTCAGCCCCCTATGGATAGGGGAAGGGCGAGCAAACCCTTCTTCTCCAGCTAGCTTGAGGCTAACGCCACACATAGGAGCCTAAGTCTTATAGAAAAAGCTTTTCTTTACTATAAAGCACTGCTTCTACAGGTGATTTGTAAGTGACATGTACAGTCAAAAACAAATATGTAGATTTTGCTGTCAATAGGCAGGTATACCAAAACAAGTGTAGTAATATTTCTAAAAGATATGTTGGGCATTTTTACCATTTTTCCTCCTGACAAGACAATGCCAAAAGAGGTCAAACATTCTGGTACACTATCACTTTTATCGTGTCTCTACAATCTATGACTGGATTGACAGGATTAATATTTGCTGGAAATTATTCTTTGAACTAGAATATTCCGCAGCTTGAAATAAAATTAAAAATAAGTGAGTTTTCTACTGGAATCACTGAATGAAAAAAAAAACCTAATCCTGCAGAGAGTCTTTTTTTGTTATTTAATAATTAGGAACAATTTGTCAAGTAGGATAAAAAGCCTTGGAGACTAAGACAATGACTGTTATGTCTTTATAACGCAGTGACAGGCTAAGGAGATCAGTATACGGAATTATTCATTCACAGGGAATATCTGCCCCTTGAAGCTTCCAATCTAATATATAACGCCTGAGGCACAGGCAGACTTGTGACTATGCTATAGTCACTGAAGGGATGACCAGCTTCTTTATGCCTTAGGCATTCAAAACACTGGTTTGGTCCTATGTCACAAGGGGATGACAAGATTTCTACTGGCCCCTTACCCAAATGAAATCCATTACATAGCCCCTAAATGATGGAGCACTAAACTATGTTCAGGTCTCAGCAGTTGAATGTTCTAAGATTTCAAAGTCTTTAAGATTTTATATTTTATTTGTTAACAGATTTTAACAAAAGTCAAAGTTTTTTACATTAAGGCCACTGAGACCATTTAAGTCCCATTACAGATCATTGCTCGTCGACTCAAAAGAAGAGACTCACATGTGTAACTTCCCGGTAGGCAATGTTTTCTGTAAAAAAGAAGAATACAAATAAAACAAAAGCTGGCACATATTTCTCGGTTGTGTTGTAAATGCATTATTTATTTTGAATTGATCACTTATTAATATTTATATCAATGTTTAATTATTTTACAAATAATTGTATGTATGGATGATCCTGTATGGATTTCAGACAAAAAAACCTTTATATTATATTACCGTATATACTCGAGTATAAGCCGACCCGAGTATAAGCCGAGACCCCTAATTTCAACACAAAAAACTGGGAAAACCTACTGACTCGAGTATAAGCCGAGGGTGGGAAATGCATTGGTTACAGCCTCCCAGTATATAGTCTGCCAGCCCCTGTAGCATACAGCCTACCCAGCCCCTGTAGTAGAACGAAAAAAAATAACACTGTACTCATCTTTCTGACGTCCCCCAAAGGTCCTCTTCTGTCTCAGACTGTCTCAGACAGAAGAGGACCTATGGGTGACGTCAGAAAGGTGAGTTTTGTCTTTATGGTTTTAGTTGACTCGAGTATAAGCCGAGTTAGGGTTTTTGAGCACAAATTTTGTGCTGAAAAACTAGGCTTATACTTGAGTATATAAGGTAACTGGTTAATTGCATCATTTTGCAGAAATACATTTTAAGGGTTATCTTCTAAATATATGTATTCAAAATAAACAGCTTGAAACTTTGAAATGTTTGGGAGAAAAACGATTTACTGACACTCCAAGGATGAACAGTAGATCTTCATTTATTGTAGAAAACCAAAATATATGTGCATCATTATTCATAGAATAATAGAGATGTTACCACAACAGACCGCTAATATTTTTATCACTGATTGCAACAGTGTTAATGGACTTAATAGCACAAAAGGAGACTGCCTTACTTCCTTGTACCACTTGGTACTTGTCTACAAAAGGGATACAATAACTATGTTTTTGGTTGATCCGGTGCAGGATATAAGAAACTAACCAACATTATTCAGGTTCGACCTCATATTAAATATGAATATCAAGGTCCTAAATTTAAAATCAAATTGCATAAATGTCATATTTAAACATTATTTACAGGTTTAAAGTTTCAGCAAATAATTTATATTGTTTGTGTAATGAAAAGTTGTACAATTTCCCATTACACTTTCTGTATCAATTCAAAATCTCTGCTTGCTGTCATTCAATGGGAAGCTTCATGATTTACTTTCTGTGAATAAAATTCTGTCCAAGGTCATGTGATGTCACATGTGAGGTGCATTATTATACAGAGGGTAATGAAAGCTGGGCGTTACGTCTCAAGAACCTGCGTGTCCATCATAAGACCATGGACAGATCTCTATGCACTGGGAGTAAACATAGAAGCTTTTGATAGGGTTGTATAGAAGCTTACCTCCCAGGACGCCAGGGATGAGTAATATGTAAGCGATTGCACTATCCTTGTATAAGTTACAGACTACTTGCACAGAAACGCTGAAATATATAGGGGCACATTTACCAAGGGTCCGCGGACCGCATCTCCATCGTGTTTCCCAATGATTCCATTTTGCGCAGCATTTAACAGGGGTTTTTGTCGCACGCGATTGCATTGTGTCGCAATCGCGCTGGCTTTCATACTACACAAATGGGGGGAGGGCAAGCCGTTGGACAATCCAACAAACCGCGTGATTTAACATTCAAAATGTGTTGCATATAATGCACTTACATGCACCAGGAAAAAGATGGTGAACTCCGGCGGACCTGATCGGGGAAGAGACACATGCAGGATATCGGGCGCACGCTGTAAGTGAATTGCGGCAGCTGTGCGTTCTCATCGGGGATCGCACCTTGGGGATCGCACAGGGACAGGTAAGTAAATGTGCCCCGTAATGTTATATTTGAATGTTAACTGATGATATATATCATACTGCAAAGGACAATATCTAATGAGCTTTCAATTATTGGACGTTGAAATATGATACATATCTGAAGAAGGCACCTTATATGTTGTATTTTAAAATCGTTATCCGAAAAAGTTTTACATAAAGTGTTAACCATATGATATATGCAGACCAAGCAGCAAACTAATAGGACACTGTTCACATGAAGTGAAATTCTGGGTGGACTTTAGCACAACTTATTTTTTTTGTAGAGATTACTAGTTTAAGTGTTTGGGCCCAGCACTATATTAATTAGATGTACTATATGTGTATTTGCTACTAATTAGATGTTTACATGCTATATTGTAGCACTTCGGTATAACTGTGTCTATATTGGAAAATTATATAACCTTTTATTATACAAATTAAAGGATTTATTTGCTAAAATTGAACAACGCTTTGAATATAGATATTAAAAATAATATTCTAAAAAGTATGTTTAACAATCTTTAACTGTTTGACGCTTATGTAATGAAGTCAGATTTTCATTGCCTGAGTCTCTTCTGAATTCTGTGTCAATCTTTGCGCAGCAACAAAAATTTCGGCTACTGAAGAACATTACAGAACCATGATGTGTAATTAGCTAATCCTAGAAGAACCACTGCCAGACATCTGCCATGCTGCCATCAACAATAAGAACTGCCCCTCCTCTTTACTCAACCCATTAAGATTGTGTAGCATCTGTTAAATAGAAGAGGGATTTCAAAAGATCATCTCTAACCTAATGTTTGTTCCCACGCTCTGTACAGCACCTAAAATATTGACAGAAAATTTGCTTAGTATAGAGTTTGTTGCCTGTGTATGTGTGAGTATGAAATGCACCGCTGCAAAGTTATCATCAAAGAAGCAGCATTATTGCATTGTGTGCTGCTAGAAATACTAGACCCTTCACATAGCCACTGACTACAACTTAACCTACTGATTGTACTATCTTACTTACTGTCCTTTTTATCAATCCGCTCTTGGTTAAGGCTTCAAAAGCTGCATTAAACAACCTAATTGTGCATTTGTGTCCTAATAGAGCTAAGCTTCTCCCCCAGGCACACCCCATGGACAGGTGTTGCTTTCATTTTTTAGAACAAGACAGTAGTGCTTTTATAATTCTGGGAGGTAACTCTATCACATCTTAAGATAGTGGGATAAACCAACAGTAGTAATTTTAATAAAATCACTGTAATAGAACACTATTTGTATACTTTATACTTGTTTTAAGCTAGCAAAATAAAGGTTAAGTTTTAGAGTAAAAAATGGGTTTACTGGTATCGATTTATCGATACTTTTGAGAAATGTTTGTATATAGGGTTTGCCAAATTCATACCATGCAAAGCAGAAACTCAGTATGATAAACTTGTCAGAATCTATTGTAACTGAGGGTCAACTACAAATAATAGGAAGCCTGGACCAAAACATACAGGCCCACATTCATCAAAAACAGTGAAAACGGCACCAGATTCATGGATTGTGTTGCACGTTCTTTATGAATTCGGTGCCCCCTGAACTGCTCCGACAAAGTGCACCAACTTTTTTTGGTGCACCTTTAACATAGAGCGTGTGACACAATTCTGTTAGATTCTGCAAATGTGGCGCACAGTCTGACTCTGTACCGGAACGCCCCTTTCAGTGCTGAACACATGTGTTGGCTGCACACTTCATAAATACAGGTGCAAGCAGTTTGCACTAAAAAGAACATGCAAAGTCAATAAACAAAAAACTGGTGTAGGGGCTTTAATAGATGTGGGCCACAATATAAATGTTTTATAACCATGTACAATCTGTTATTTAGGCTACATGCACATATCCACAAAACATAGCCGTGAGCTAGCAGCATAAATGTCAGCTAGCTCATGACCACCATAGACGCGCTTTTTGCACAGGCGATGCACCCCAAAAGATAGAGCAGGTCCTATTCCTGCTGTGATTTGCAGACGCTCAGCACCCTACGGAGAGGGAAGGGGTGAGCAGAGGTCACACCTTCCTCCTTCAGCCAGCTTATGGCTAATGGCATATGTCTGCTCATGCATGTGCATGTAGCCTAAGATTGCACATTAAGGTTCTCATTTGGATTATACTGTGTGAATCTATCTGCTACATGAAGGCTGAGCGCCTTATACTTGCTGTATATATTATACTATATTATGTTAAGAGCATACAACCATGTGCTTAAAATGTGCCCTTCACCCCTCCCATCTCCATAGTAGACCTCAACAGCCCAGTTCGCTATTGGTCATGGTCACACCGTGTCTCACCGCACTGTAACTGTGCTTAATGGAAGTCAATGGCAGCCATGAGCTGGCAGCACAGTCTGTGGCGACCTTACGGCTATCATTGACTTCCGGTTTGTGCAGTTTATTTTCTTTTTAGGCTATGTTCACACAGACATTGACCGCGGCACCGCACTGCTCCCGTAGGGCACCGTGCGCCCTTTACCATGTATGGGGGACGTATATACGGCGTAAATACATCAGCCGTATATACGCCACCCCCATAGGTTTGTGTGAATATAGCCTTACTTTAAAGCAAAGCCAGTAGTGTGGTGATAAATATATTGCTCCTTTGAGATCCTTCACTCTAGGCTTGAGGTAAAAGTAATATCTAATGTCATAAATTACGTAGATGGCTATAGCAGTCTATAACTGGGCAAAGATATTTGTATAAAGGCTAAAGAACATGACTGCTGGTTTTAATGGACCAATCACAGTGCTTAGGACAGAAATCCTTGCATCATAGGGTTATCTTGAATTACCACAGATGTTTGTATAAGAGCTCTTTCAAATTGGCGGTTTTTCACGTCTGTGGCTTAGTGATTTTCATGGATGCCTCACTGAGCCATTGATTTCTATGAATGTTATCCCAATGGCTTGTATTTTCACTGAACCGTTGTCCATGGAAAAGATTTTTTTTACTGATGCGGACCACGTTAGGCAATAGAAGTCTATAGGGTCTGCAAAACCAGTGATGAAGCATCAATTTTTACTGATGAGGCTGAAAAACCAGGTGTGATGTTTTCAAGCAATGTAAAACCTTCAGGTTTTTTTGTGGACATGGAGACAAAACTGATGCATCACTGGACAAAACGGAACAAAAACAGAGACACAACAGAGACAAAACACAACTGAAGCTGAACCAATGTGAAAGGGGCCGAAAGGATAAAGCAGACTGAACACAGTGCTTAGGATTGGACCCATCAAAGGGCTGTCTTGATTTATCAAAATGAATCCAAAACTTATGGTGCCTTAAAATAATTATACAACCAAATACTATATCCATTTACTGGCTGTATATAGAAATGTCAGGAGCCAGAGCCATGGGACTACTGAGCTACTGGGCCAACTGGTGATATCAGAGGCAGAAGCATTTTAGTGTAGGGAACCAATAACACAAAGTGACCTTGAAGTAGCTTGTAGACTAATGCACCTTGATCAAAATGTAATTAAGACCCTCAAGTTCATCTGTATTAATTAACCCTGGAATGGAGGATGCATCCCTTCTGCCTGCTTTCTATCTGCTGTTTCAGAACCTTTGGAGGACCTTCAAAGATCCTGTTTTTGTGTACATGTGTATTGAGAGTAGGAACAGATGTACAAGGATTACATGGATGAAGAAGATTCTCAGTGTAAAATTTGGTGGGTGTTTGGTTGACCATGAGCCCCTCCTTGAAGGCTTAGGTCCTGGTCTATCCCTCAATCGGCCTATATTATCCACTACTACTAGACCCTATACATCATTGTATAATGTGTGGACGTCTGGTTCTGTTCTCTTCTTCTTAATGTTGGTCTAAAATCACTGTTACCTGCACTTTTTGATAATTGTTATTAAATCTCAGACAATACCAAAAAATTATTAAATGTCAATACAAAAAGAAAAGAGGAAATAAAAAAAAAAAATACAAAAATAATGACAACTGTATAAGATGCTGGTAAAACGGAAGCATAATGACATACATAATGCAGCGACATCAACATTATTTTAGACATGCTAAGCAGAGAACTGCTGCCGACAAGGTTATGCCTCATCTAGATTAAGGATTGTTACTAGAAAAATGCAATCCCATAAATAATGAGGATGTTGACCATTTTGCTTGACAGTCTCACTTCATCAAAGACAAATTAACATATTTAAGGTCATTGAAAGGAAACTATTAGAAACATAAATGTTTTTACTTCCTCTTGTACAGTACTATTCCTACGGTGCTATATATCACATTGGTGTTAATTAGTTAAGAATAATGGGTCTTCCTTTACATGCACAATACAATGACTACCTATGGCGTATCGCTCTTGTTTTGTAAGATATATTTCACAGTGAATGGAAAGGTTACAGAGTGAGCGTTCTCAGGACTGATGCTGAATTTGAAACATTTACTCATTAGAATGAAATGGGAAGAATTTGTCATTGGAGAAGACATGTTTTCCATTCAAGTTTACATAATCACATGGAATAGATTTCATATCTGAGGGACAGACAGTCAAGTTCAGGGAATGTGCTTCAATGACACCCAGATCACTAATGAGACCTATGCAAAACCGTTCATTTCTATTGATGTCGCTAGAATTACTATTCCTGGGTTCCGCCCCGGTTATATTTAGACCTAAAAAAATGGCAGCATCAAACATTTCGAGACCATGGCAAGAGCAGGGCTGCCTGTACACCAATCCTTGTAGCTTATATGTATATAACATCTCATTTATTTTACAAATATAGATTTATTTTATTTTAAGTTCAATTTACATCAAACATAAGTGGTGACATATTTAATATAAATTTCATATATTACAGTTATTTATTTCTTTTGATTCTGTTTGACCTTTATATAATGTAGATACTTTGTTGTTTTTTAAACACTTTCTTAGGTTGTTTATCATGTTCTGACCTAAAAAATTTCCACCCTGTGTGCATAACTTTTACCGCTTTGATCCGCATAGTTTCCTATTGCCTATGTTATCACCGTTTCATCACTGTAAATTGCATTGTGGTACATTCTATACAACCTCTGCTGCCGTGTGAGATTGTTCTGTTCACCTAAGAAAGACCACTTCTTCTTACCCCCCAATGTCTCATCAGTTTCTCCTTTCTCCCTGCTACTGCTAAGAAAGTTCTTGTCAGTCACTGCTGCCTGCTGAGAGACAATGCGCTGGGGAGCCTAATGATAGCTTCTACAGAACCTGACTTTCTGTTATCAGTATCCACCACAGGATTCTCTATCAATAGAGGAGGTAAAATCCTGTACTTAATTAAAAGGAATCTTAACACAACTCTGGCCTCTCAAAACTGCAGATAGCACCACAAAGGGGATGGAGAGAGCATTACAATTGCAGGTACCATGGAAGAATATACAGTACATCGAAGGATCCTAAATCCCAACCTTCAGTTCGTTAACACAACTATTAAAGTCTAGAGGCATCACTCATATTATAGAGAAGAGCTGAAGGCTCTTTTTTACGGTTTTATGGCTGTACTTCAAATGACAACTCCCCTTTGTTCTTTAGGTCATGTACAATCAAGGGAATAGCAAATTTATATAGGTTTTATTATATTTTAATAATGTTGGCAACAAAACTATGGCCACAATAACACCTCAGGGGCGACAATCCTTTCCAAGAAGGCAATCCTTGTGTAACATCCGTGCCAAAGGCACATCTTGGTTTGGACCCGGTGCTGGTGACTCTGTTTTCTGTCTTTATGTGTTGTTTGCCACTCTGTGTCATGTCTCTCCTGATGTGTCTCAGCTTTCCATAACGTAGATTTGTGTTATTGCCTTGACACATTGCTGTGTCCTAGTGTGAACACTGTGCTGAGAAGAAAATCAGTCATCAATAGCATCATCTGATGTCAAAATTACAGATAAGTAAATTCATGAGAGATAAACAGTTAAATAGAATACAGAAGTGTAATCCATGAATAAATCTGATTTTGTTTCCGCACAGACACCCTGGCTGGATAGATTGTGTTATAAATTATTTGCTGAAACCTTATTTTTCTGGAAAATACTTATAACCGCATTGTTATCAATCTTCAAATATTTTCTCTATTTACAGCGGTTGTCAATGATAAGACATGAAGTCTGCTTAGCTTGATTTGGGATTGAATGAACTAAGCCCTAAGTGGTTAGGATTGTAAACTTGCACCACCATGGTCACAGTTTACAACATGTAACATAGTATGGAGTTATCCTCATGTTTGCATTGGCTTCTTCCTACGGACAGATTTATTACTAGGCAGCCATTTTACTCCACTATTTTGTACTGCCTTTTGGTGAATCTTACACATCAGATTAATTATAGTGGTTTAGACAGTTTGATACGCGCTTTCATTTTGCCATATGAGAAACATCTGCCTGCACATTCTCAATGACACAGATGATACCATCACATCATCCACGTCCAATACTGGAAACCCAGGGAGAAGAGGAGCTGCGGGAGCATTGGGTTGCAAAAGGTAAGTAATAGAGATGAGCGAACATACTCGTCCGAGCTTGATGCTCGATCGAGCTGTAGTATACCGTCCTCCTGGCTCACCCTATCAGTTTCTTGACCATTTTGCCTCCTGGCTCTCTCACTTTGTATCCTGTGACATTCCAACCATCATCATGGGAGACTTCAACATCCCTGTTAACTCTCCCATTTCCCCTCCGGCCTCTCAGCTCTTAGCACTAACTACTTCTCTCGGTCTTTCACAACTCTGCGATTCCCCCACTCATAGTGAGGGAAACATCCTCGATTTGGTCTTCTCCCGACCATCTTCAATATCTGATTTTACCAATTCCTCCTTTCCACTTTCAGACCATAATCTCCTTTCTTTTACTTTCAATAATCCTTCTCATTCTCAGAAGCCTTCCACCCATCACTCATACCGGAACCCACGTGCAATAGATACTCATAAACTCACAGAAAACTTACAGTCTGCACTGTCCCCCATCTCCTCTTTCACCTGTCCAAACCTGGCTACTAACCACTATAATCACACTGTCAGAAGCGCCCTAGATGAGATGGCACCACTCACTATCCGAAATTTTCAACGCACACGCAGGCAACCTTGGCACACTGAACAAACTCGTTTCCTTCGGCAGTGCTCCAGGATTGCTGAACGTCTGTGGAGAAAATCGCGCACATCTGCAGACTTTCTACACTTCAAATTTATGCTAAAAACGTATAACTCTGCCCTCCACCTTGCTAAACAGGTCTATTTTACTAATCTCATATCCTCTCTCTCTAACAACCCCAAAAGGCTCTTTGATACCCTTCACTCCTTACTAACACCAAAGGTGCAGCCACCTGTCACAGACCTTGGGGCTGAAGATCTGGCCGCCTATTTTAAGGACAAAATTGATTGTATCCGCCAGGAAATAATTGCTCAATCCACTCACCCCTCCAATCCCCTTCCCTCCCATACCTTATCTTGTTCACTCTCTTCCTTTGAGCCAGTCACAGAGGAAGAAGTGTCTAGGCTCCTTTCCTCTGCTCGCCCCACTACCTGCATCAGTGACCCCATCCCCTCACATCTGGTACAGTCTCTCTCCCCAGCAGTCACTTCTCACCTAACTAAAATTTTCAATCTCTCTCTCTCTTCTGGTGTCGTCCCCTCTTCTTTCAAGCATGCTATTGTTACCCCTTTACTAAAGAAACCTTCACTGGACCCATCCAATGCTACTAACTACCGACCAGTTTCTAACCTCCCTTTCATCTCCAAACTCCTGGAACGCTTGGTCTATTCTCGACTAACCCGCTATCTCTCAGCTAACTCCCTCCTTGACCCCCAGCAATCTGGTTTCCGCTCTATGTATTCCACTGAAACTGCTCTTTCTAAAGTCTCCAATGATCTCCTCACTGCAAAATCCAAAGGTGACTATTCTCTCCTTATTCTCCTGGATCTATCGGCAGCGTTCGATACTGTGGACCACCAGCTCCTCCTTAGGATGCTTCACTCCATTGGCCTAAAGGACACTGCACTCTCTTGGTTTTCTTCCTATCTCTCTGACCGCACTTTCAGTGTCTCCTTTTCTGGATCTTTCTCTTCTCATCTTCCTCTCAGTGTCGGGGTTCCTCAGGGATCAGTCCTAGGCCCTCTCCTCTTCTCTCTCTATACTGCCCCCATTGGACAAACCATCAGCAGATTTGGTTTCCACTATCATCTTTATGCTGATGACACCCAGCTATATACTTCTGCACGTGACATCACCCCTGCCTTAATCCAGAACACTAGTGATTGTCTCTCTGCTGTCTCTAACATCATGTCCTCTCTCTTCTTGAAACTTAATCTTTCTAAGACTGAACTTCTTGTCTTTCCACCATCTACTAACCAACCCAACCCTGACCTCTCCATCTCAGTCTGTGGGATCACTATAGCACCGAGGCAGCAGGCCCGCTGTCTTGGGGTTGTGCTGGACTCTGACCTCTCCTTTTTACCATATATTCAATCTCTTGCTCGCTCTTGCCGCATGCATCTCAGAAACATCTCCAGAATCCGGCCGTTTCTGACATTTGAAACTTCTAAAATGCTAATTGTTGCACTTATTCACTCTCGACTAGACTACTGTAACTCCCTACTAATCGGTCTTCCACTCTCTAAACTCTCTCCTCTTCAATCTATTCTTAATGCAGCAGCCAGGCTCGTCTTTCAGGCCAAACGCTACACGGATGCCTCCAGTTTGTGCCAATCACTGCACTGGCTACCTGTCTCCTTCCGTATTCACTTTAAAATAATAACCCTCATCCATAAAGCTCTGAATAATGCTGCACCTCCCTACCTCTCTTCTCTCATCTCAGTCTATCGCCCTTCCCGTGCTCTTCGATCTGCCAGTGACAATAGATTAATCTCTACCTTAATTCGAACCTCCCATGCACGTATCCAGGACTTCTCCCGAGTTGCACCAATTCTCTGGAATGCCCTTCCCCAGACTCTGAGACTAATACCCACCCTCCAAAGCTTCAAACGTGCTCTTAAAACCCATCTCTTTAGGCAAGCCTATCACTCTCGCTAACTGCATGAAATGTCAACTCTCCCTTTACTAATCCATCCTATCTCCCATCTGTTATCTGGCAAACAACTGATATATACCAAGCTCCAGGCTTCTCTGCAGTCTTTTTCACCTTGGACCCTGTAAATAAGATGGCGGCTGATGGCTGGTTCAAGCAGCAACATCGTTGTTTAGTAAATTATTTATTAAATTATTTTATATTGTTCCCTTATAAAGAATGGCTGGACCATTTTACAACCTCTTGTGTCACCCCCCTCATCCTCATAGTCTGTAAGCTCTTGTGAGCAGGGCCATCACTCCTATTGTTCCATATGACTGTTTGTTCTTTGTAATGTAATATAGTTGTATATGTCCCCTATGATTTGTAAAGCGCTACGGAATTTGATGGCGCTATATAAATAAAGATTATTATTATTATATTATTATTATTAATCCATGAATAAATCTGATTTTGTTTCCGCACAGACACCCTGGCTGGATAGATTGTGTTATAAATTATTTTCTGAAACCTTATTTTTCTGGAAAATACTTATAACCGTGTTGTTATCAATCTTCAAATATTTTCTCTATTTACAGCGGTTGTCAATGATAAGACATGAAGTCTGCTTAGCTTGATTTGGGACTGAATGAACTAAGCCCTAAGTGGTTAGGATTGTCAACTTGCACCACCGTGGTCACAGTTTGTAACATAGTATGGAGTTATCCTCATGTTTGAATTGGCTTCTTCCTACGGACAGATTTATTACTAGGCAGCCATTTTACTCCACTATTTTGTAGTGCCTTTTGGTGAATCTTACACATCAGATTAATTATAGTGCTTCAGACAGTTTGATACGTGCTTTCATTTTGGCATATGAGAAACATCTGCCTGCACATTCTCAATGACACAGGTTATACCATCACATCATCTACGTCCAATACTGGAAACCCAGGGAGAAGAGGAGCTGCGGGAGCATTGGATTGCAAAAGGTAAGTAATGATTTTTTTATTTTTTTTTTTCATGGCCAAAACCCCAGAACTGATGATCTGGGGACCCTGTTGTAACAACTTAATTAATTATGGGAGCTGATGTACATTATTTCAATTAATAAGGTTGTCTGCTTAACTGAACATGTCACCGCTACATGACATAATATTACTGCATGGTGATCAGAAAATAGTACATCATCCAGGCAATGCCTTTTCAGCTCATCACCTGTAACTTATAGCTGACACCCCAGTGTAACAACCACGGTTGGAGTGAGATCTGATTGTGTGTGGTAAATGGTGGGTGGTATTCTAATGAACCATTTGAATGTGAATTATGCTTATTCCTGGAATATCCCTTTAAATTGCTTTTTCTAACCCAGACATTTTGCATGATATGTTGTTGAGCAGTGAATTCACCATGTTTACGCTCCTAGCAACTGTGCATCACTGTTATTGTCTGGGGTTGTCCCCCTAGCAAATCACAGCCATGACTTGCTGCTAGGGGTCCAAATCTGCTGGATGGGCTTTCTTGGCAGCAAATCACACAACATGTCAAGTATAGGTGGAGCGACCTGAATGCCAAAACACTAAATTAAAGTTTGGGTCCTCTCATCTCTAATTATCAGCTTTTGAGGAGTCCACCAAGATGAATACCAGAATACGCTAGGCTAGCACAGAGAGAAGAGGCAACTCCTCCAACTGATCTACTGATTAAGTATCAATTCCTAATCAGTTTCCTGCTCTGCCTGTTGACTGGAGTGTATTTCCTTCTAAATATGTAAACCACAACTAAATACACATAGTAAATCTGCAGTAAGTTGTGAGCTACAGCTTTCATTTTAGGGGGGGCAATGGGGGGCCAATGGGGGGCATTTATGAAACAAATTTAGCTTCCAAAAAAGCGCAAGTAGAGTTTGTGCAAAATCATGTATCACTGCAATTAAAGTTCTTTTCAGTTTTTTTCTGTTCAAAATTTTCATTTGTCAACTTGCACCAAATCAATTTATGCCATTTTTCTGGACTAAGATGCCTGCCCAATGATACAACTACCCCAATGTAGCCAACAAACAGATGTGGCACTGTTTCTGAAAACAAACTTTATTATGTTGGACAACTCAACAATTGTAGACATCATCTTAGGCCCCTTCCACACGAGTTGCAGATCATGTCAGGGTTTAGTCAGTGAAAAATGCACATTTTGCATCAGAGTTCAATCAGTTTTCAGTTAGAGTTTGTTCAGTGTCTCAGTTTTTCACGCGCGTTTTCAATGCATTTTCAATGCAGAAAATGCGCATGAAATGGACTCAGGACTGAGCTCTATCTTTTCTATGGCAATTGATGCGTGAAAAACGCATTGCACTTGCATTGGACTTGCATGTGTCTCAGAGTGCAATGCGTTTTTGATGCATCTCCATAGACTTGTATGGTGCGTTTTTCACGCGCGTGACTTGCAAAAGTAGAGCATGCCGAGATTTCAACGTGCATTAAAAAACGTGCATGTGTGCGTGAAAAAAAATGCAAGTCTGAAAAGACCCATTCATCACAATGTGTCAGAGTGCAATGCAAGTTATGCGCATCAAAAGCATGCGCAGAAAACGAGCGTGAAAAACGCAAGTGTGAAAGGGGCCTAATTATTGCTATTAGAAACACTCATATTTTCAATAGGAAATTTGAAGAAAACTCTAACACAGCATCATAAGGGCTAACTATCCAAATACACTCTCTGGATCAACGCAGTGAAGTAGAGTTTCAGAGCTTTTTTTCTAGAGGCATTTAATTCTAATAATCTGCATTTGCTGGTTGTTGATTTCTAAACTCACTATAAAATGTGGAAGAAGTGTAAATTAGTCTTGGATAGTAATTCTGGGGTGATTAGCGGATGTTTCCGTGCATCATTTTGGCTCTCCTGCTGAATAATTATTCCTCCTTACAAGCACATATCTTTTAGTGGCACTCTAGAAAATGCAGTAATAAACTACTGCAGTGCAGTCATTTCAGTGATGCCTGGAAGTTCTTGCATTTTATTTTGTCACTTTTTTTTCCCAGGCAGAACACACAAACTTTAAATCTTGACAAAGTGAACATTATAGTGCAAATCGTAGAGAAAGTAATGAGAAAGTTAAAGTTATTGCATTTTATAAAAATGTGATTATAAAGAATGGCTCGAGAAAACGATTAAAGAGAATGAAAACTGCCATACGTAAAGCTCAAATGGAGGCAACACGAAGCTACACTGCCAGCTAACTAGCTCATTTTATCTTGATATGTTCTTTATTTACAAAAATGTTGAAACAGCATTTAAAAACAAATCTGCATTAATAAAAAAGGATTCAAAGATTTATGGTCCGTGTGTCGAGCAAGTACGGTATATACATTTTAATGTTTCTCCAATTCTTAAAACCTTTAGATTCCACTACATCACGCAGTTTCCGATAGAAGAAGGTTAAAAAATTTGGATCTTCTTTTTTAAAATGATGAATAAATAATATGTTGGATTTTAGTACAGTTGAATTCCTTTAATCTGGTTACCTGTCAAAATATGTTGTACATTAAAAAACAAACTTCATCAAATTACACTTATTGGTAAAGTCTTCATAAGGAGAGCTCTTACTTCCCAACCCTAGTCAAAAGCCTCTCCCTCAGCTGAACCATACACTCTACTGATGAGACGCAAAGACACTGAAACAGCACTAAAGCCAGAAATACTCAGGGAAATACACGAATACACACAAATAAGTACAAAATCAATGACTTATTGATCAAGGAGTTATGAATTTGGTGGGACTCGGTTACAATCAAATCATATGTTGATAAATCCATGATCCCGAGAGGATTAAGATTGAAAAAAATGCCGACTACAATTTACTCACCAGACTTTCTTAATCAAAGTAACTCCATACTTTCCGAATGTCCCCTAAAACTTATGGCATTAATTATTGAGTATGAGGAAAAAGAGCTTTTGTCCACACGAATGTCAATAAAAGATATACAAAAAAACATACAGCCACAAAGTGGACATCCTGAGTTTCAAGAGCTGGACAACAAAATTAAAAATAACATCTCAAAATTAGAAAATGCCATAATGGAAACCAAAAAATCAAAGTTTAAAAGGGACACTGAGGATTACGCCTTGGACCAGGTCTATACCTGGAAACGATATCGCACTTCGAATGCCACTGCTAATGTGAAACCGATTCTAAAGAAGAAAAATTATAAGAAAAAAACGCTCTGAAAGTAAAGTGAGTTTTTCGGATGTGGATATCTCATCACCTGCTACCTCAGAGGATTTTTCAGTAGGCTCCTCACAAACTATCAGCATTTCGTCATCAAAAAAAGCTGCAAATAATCCAAAAAACAAGAAAACAAAACCGTCAAAAAACGAAGGAGAGCCGGACGAAAGCATAAAAAAATCGATATCCTCTGAGACAACAAAAGTAGAGGAGGTTCCCATTTATAATTTATCTAGCTATGTTTTGTCATCAGAACAAATATCTGTTCTATCAAAAGGTTTAGGATACTCTCCCACGTGTAACTTTGATTTATTTTCTACACTCCTGGACGTGAACAAATTTGCCAGATCTATAACTTTACGCACGCATTTTGAACAAAATGTTTTTCTTAAAAATGTTTCTCATGATAATGTTGACAATATATATGTGCCTGAAAATGTTGAATTGAGTCTTAACAGCAATAATAACTCCTTTTCAGATCAATTACATATTGTTGAACTAAGACAGCTACAGAGTGAAGGTAGCATTAATGAATGTGATTTCGTAGACCCCAATATTTCCTTTAGGATGCCAAATCCTTTTTTCTACCCTGTCCAGTCTCGTCCTGAGATATTGAACTTGTTTCAGGACAGGGTGGAACAGGAGTTGGTCTCCCTACAAAATAATGTTATGAATGGTAAAGTCTCATCTAGAGGTAATCTTTCCTTCAAGATGAGAAAAGCCATTAAAGATTTAAGTAATAACGAGGATTTGTTGGTTCGACAAGCGGATAAGGGGGGTGGCATTGTTCTTATCAATGCAGGTTTATATAAAAAATTGAATTTGGAAATTTTGGAGGACCAACTAGTTTATAGGGAAATTCCATATAACCCTACAAAGGATATTCAAGTTTCCTTGACATAGTTATTAGAGGAGGGTGTGAATATGGGTGCCATTTCCAGCAGGATTGCAGAATATATTAATGTTAAGTTCCCTGTGGTTCCCATATTTCATTCCCTCCCTAAAATACACAAAGAAAGATTCCCTCCCCCTCTCAGACCCATTGTAGCAGGCATAGGGTCCATTAATGAAAAATTAAGTGCATGGGTTGATCATCTATTACAGCCATTGGTTGTTTCTTTGCCAGGTTTGTTGAAAGATATCAAACATGTTATCTCTCTCCTAGATGGTTACCCGTGGAATAAGTCTACTTCACTTTGGCTATAATGTGATGTTATAGGACTTTATCCCTCCTTAGAACATTCAATGGTCCTTAAATCCTTGGGTCATTATCTGGAGAGATATAGTAAATACACAAATGAAACTAAGGAATTTTTGTTGGGGTCTGTTAATTTTTTACTTAAAAATAATTATTTTTTATTTTATAAAAGATTTTTCATTCCGAAGTGTGGAGCAGCCATGGGGGGGAGGTGTTCTCCCTCCCTGGCGAACATCAACATGTCATATTGGGAAGAGTTTTTCCATTTTTCCTCATCCAATCCGTGTCTCTCTCATATCAGGTGGTATGGTCGTTATATTGACGATCTCCTCCTGATATGGGAGGGACCCGAGGATGGCATCCTTCATTTTGCTGATTTTATCAACAGAAATGATATGAACTTAAAATTCATGTTTACATATAATAAGAATTCCATCAGTTTTTTGGATGTCAGTCTCAAAGGTGATAAGAGTGTCTCAATTTCCATTTATACTAAGCCCACAGCCACTAATTCCATCTTGGAGGCCACATCATGTCACCCTCCCCATGTAATAAAAAATGTCACTGTTGGAGAATTAATAAGAACTATAAGAAATTGCACTGACCCAGTCACTTATAACTCAGAAAGGGAGAGGGTATGCAGTAAGCTCTCGAAAAGAAAATACCCCAAATGGATGCTAGATAGGGCACGATATACAGTTGACAATATTGATAGAGAGGACCTGGTATACAGGACAAAAAATCAGAAAAAGAATTAGTCAAAAGATAAGGCACCAGTGGTTTTTTCAACCACATATAGTAATCAATACAGAGAGGTGGTGGGCATTATACAAAAATACCTACCACTATTATATTTAGACAACAAGGTGTCGAAGATTTTAGGAAAAAAAGTCAATTTTATTTCAAGGAAAGCTCCAACTCAACTAAATTCTTTCACCAAGTTTATTCTCTTTAACTCCAAGAAAATCGAAAAATACTTGGCTATCCACCAAGGGTTTTTATGGATGCGGACATAATATTTGTCTATGTTGTAAGTTTGTAAACTCCTCAAAAGAATTTGTTTCCTGTAGCACGGGAGTAAAATATAATATTTCTGGTTTCATTAATTGTAATACTTCAAATGTTATCTATTTAATCATGTGTAGAAGTTGCAATATCCAATATGTGGGATGTACAGGAAATCCTCTTAAAACACGTATTAGGAAACATTTATTGGATGCGAGAAAAATGGATGCAGTTAATGTATCCATGGCTTCTCGTCATTTTCAAGCAATGCATCATGGGGATTGTAGTTCCTTTACTTTCATGGGTATCGAGAAGGTGTGGAAACCTGTCCGTGGAGGAGATCACAGACGGAAGTTGCTCAATTACGAGACCTTCTGGATCTTCACCTTGGACACGAGAGTTCCAAAAGGCATGAACAAAAGGTTGGATATGATTTGTCATTATTGATTATTTTTATTGTTTTGTTAGTGTTTGTTCTCATATGTTTTTATGTATATATCAGGTTCAATTGTTAGGATTGTTGAGGAAACACGTGTGGAATCCATTACGTGTTTTCACTCAACCAGTATATATTGCCTTGTATGTATCCTAGAGGTAGTCATGAATAAGGATATGTGATATCCGAAACGCATAGACCGCTTTGCTGTGACATGTGTACCCTGTGGCTATCATGTGTCTTTTTTAACTAAAAATAAAGCCTTGAAGATTTTACTACCTGGTGTCTCCTTGAAAGCTGGATCGTGTGAAGAGGTTTTCCCTTCTCGTTGTTTTTGTTCAAGTTTTCTGCTCTCAAGCCAGAGTGATCCGTGCGTGGACCTTTTCAGGTGCTACAAGCCTTTCCATCAGGGTGAGCTGACCACATTTTCTTGTTAATGACTTTATTGTTTCATATTACAAGATAAAAATGGTACTATAATTCATGAATAGACAAAAAACAGCATGGGATACAGCCCATAGTATAAGCGTAGTTGTTTGGGAATCCCCACCTTACTGTATTGTGATAAAAGTAACACACAATATCATGTTCCGTATATATCAAGTATTATATCTAATGTTACAATAAAATAAGCAATATTTGAATAAAAGCGTCAATAATCTTAGACAAAAGGAACACATATGCAACACTTACATCAAGCCAAGGTTCACCAGTAGGATATGGAGTCGTGAATACAGCATGCCACCCATTGAAACAGCACTGTCTAGAGAAGCTGTTCTTCTTGGAATAGAAATACTGGTTTGGCTTTAATCCCCCATCATGTCATTAGGCTTCTTGAAAGTCGTGCTTGATTTTAAGGGAGCTGTCTTACAAGGTAGCTAAGGAAGGCGATGTTTAGCCCATCCTAAAAAACATATTTGAATATTTCCCAAACCACTGCATTGACAGAGATTGTGGGATGGATTAGATGTTGTATTGATACAGTCAACCATATCTCTCCTTTATCTGACTGGAGATAAGCAAACAGAGGTTTCATAAATCCTTTATCCCTAAGTTGATCGAACATTATAACAGGTCAATAGATGACATAAAATAAATGACAGACCCAACCAACCCAATTGTGTTCTTATTTTCTTATGGCCATCATGTTATAGTACCATATATGTTTTTTTGGTCTGATGTTTGGACCGCCTGTACAAAACTATTTCCCCAGGAATTAATAAAGTTGTTTTATATTGTATAAGTAACTAAAAAGCAAACACTGAAGAAATGACAAATAGTGGGTAGGGTAAGAAGAAAGTGGATGAGGAGAAAAAAAGGTATTGAAATCAACATTTAAATGAATTTTCCAATTTAAGTCATAAATGCTATATCTACTTCAACACCCTCCCATCAGAACCCCTATAGGGAGATTTTCTGGTGTATACATAAAACATTGGTGCCCCTTATCTTCTCTGCTTTTGATATTCTTGTTAACTATATATCACAAAGAAAATAATTTTAATAAAAGTAAAACGGCACAAATAAATCTATATAAAGTTTTAAAAGGGACATTTTTGGGGGGTAAGAGACTGATATCTAAACTTCTAGTCATAGGAATCAAAGATCTTCATCAGATCACGAGAAGAATGATGTGTATCATTTTTCGATCTAAACTAAATAATCTGTGTTACACAATAAGATTATCACATCTTTGTTACTTTAATTCGTTTGTGATCCCGACCATCTTGCCTAATAGCGTTTAATGCTATGTTTTATAAAACCCAAGCAGCACATATTAGGGATTTATGATTCTTGTTAAGTAATAGTAAGATAAAGATTTAATAACCACCACGCATATATTCAGAAGAGACAGTTATGGAGCAGCAGGGCACTTTCTTGTGTTGGCAAATACTGTCCTTGTTGGGTTGTACTCTAAAGATAAATTATGAATGCAACATGAAAGCTGTAAAATTTGTTGTATCTTATATTATCTCCATGTTAAAGGCCACAAAAGCTCTTCAGTGAAGTCAGCCATTAAAAAATGACAGGTATTGCTATCAGCCTTCTTTATAGCCTATTACCTGCAATGACAGCAGCTGCTACAGTACTTCTGTACAGCCTATCACATTATTTGCAGCTAAAGCCAGCTACTGTGTCATTTCGGCTCATTTCCTTGACAGTAGCATCATAAATCCATGCAGCTGCAGGGTAACTGTCGGCTGCTTCGATTATCTTCATAGTTGGAATGAATCTTGAAATGTATGTAACAGGCAATGACTGTTATGGATCAGGCACAAGGGCCATTCTCTATCCATTCTGTCAGTTCTGTGATGCAATATCTACCTGAAAGAGAGTCCCTAAACTACTGTCATGTAATCACAGATAGAGTGCCTGAACTTTAACAGAATGTTCCATAGAACTTCTCCAAATCCACTCCGCTACCCTTACACAATCAGCAATAAACCAGGCATCTCCGAGGTGTTAATAATGTCAAAATGGAAAATGGATATCCGGACCATTAATCTAATAAGTAATGTAAGATGAAACTCATGCAAGGCGTTAAATGATATTACAGGTCCGATAACTATCTTTAACCTTGTACATGAACAAACAGCTACAAAATATACAGAATATGTAAAATACCAAAAATATCACTATGACAGTTAATTTTATTTTATAAGAACTTCAAAAAGAATGTTACATTAATAACAGTATTAGCAGTGCAAATATTCTCGTAGAGTCATCTAGAGGTCACTAAGTACATTTTACAGTATAGGCAAAAAACTCAAAGTAATTGAGTTTTATATTCAAGGAAGTTTTTGATTTTCAAAAATAATTTTACAAGTTATCTATATTTTATGGAATACTGTAATGTTTTACTTTGGTCCTTCATATAGATAACACTGATCCATCATTACATCACTACTGACAATTGATGATGTCACAGCTTATCTCCTCACTGTACAATGACTTCTATATAGATAACACTGACCCATCATTACATCACTACTGACAATAGATGATGTCACAGCTTATCTCCTCCCCTCCCTGTACAATGACCTCTATATAGATAACACTGATCCATCATTACATCACTACTGACAATAGATGATGTCACAGCTTATCTCCTCCCCCTCCCTGTACAATGACTTCTATATAGATAACACTGACCCATCATTACATCACTACTGACAATAGATGATGTCACAGCTTATCTCCTCCCCTCCCTGTACAATGACCTCTGTATAGATAACACTGATCCAACATTACATCACTACTGACAATAGATGATGTCACAGCTTTTCTCCTCACTGTACAATGACTTCTATATAGATAACACTGACCCATCATTACATCACTACTGACAATAGATGATGTCACAGCTTATCCCCTCCCCCTCCTGTATAATGACCTCTATATAGATAACACTGACCTATCATTACATGACTACCGACAATAGATGATGTCACAGCTTATTTTAAATGTTAAATCCCATGCTTAGTCTGAATCAGTCGGGTTGTCCGACGGCATGCCCCTCGATTTCTGTCGCTTAAAAGTCTGCGCAGCCGCGACACAATCCCCAGTTAAATACCTGTCCCAGCGGCGCAAATCACGAAAACTTCAGGAAAAACTACGAAAATGCATCTGCGGACCCTTATGGCCTCTGTAATCAAGCAAGGGAAACAGAAACAAAAATCTACAATCAGAAAATAAAAATTAGTTAGAAAAAAGTTATATTTTTCACTGGTTTTAATGTACAATGCAAAAAGGTGCAATGCTCCTTGTACATAGATTATGATGATTCAACTTAGTAGTAAATTGACTCTATATATGGATTTATGAAATTCTAGTATTGCAGTTTTGTGATGAGCAGGTTCGTGACAAACTATCTCACAAACCTGTCCCAAACATCTACCTACCACCCGTTCTACCTTTATAGGTATCATGGTGGTAGGTCCCCTTTAAAGGGGTAGCAAATTAATATTAGTAATTTACTTACCCGTCCCGTCGCGTTCCCTGAGGTGCGTTGTCCAACGAGGATTAGGAGCTGCCGCGATTCACTAAGATCGTGCGTCCAATTTCCTGCATGTGTCGCTTCCCCACTCAGGTCCACCGTAGTTCACCTTCTTCTTCCTCGGTGTATGTGAATGCATGGCTTTCGACACAATTTTGAATGTTAAATCCCGCGCTTAGTCCGAATCAGTCAGGTTGTCCGACGGACACGGCCCGATTTGTGTCGCATGAAAAAACCCAGTTAAATGCGTTGCAAAATTGAAAAAGTCGGGAAACCTGCCGAAAATGCGGTCCGCGGACCATTAGTAAATGTGGACCATTGTGTAGTCAAACCATAGCCATATGAAACAATAGGAGTCCTGCTTGCAAGAGCTTACAATCTAAGAGATAACATCGGACCCCTGCTTGATGGCACCCAAAGCACTGCAATGCCTACTAGCCTAATAGTTAAACCCATGTGCCTAGCTGACTGTATACTTATAGTAAGAAGAATATAGATAGAGAGAATAATCACACTGCTAATAGAGATGAGACTGGTCATGCGATGCTGTGCTGACGGATAATAGAATTGATAGCAAAGCAGAAAGAAAGAGAAAGTAAGACAAAGCCAAATAAAAACCAAAATTAGAAAGGGCTGCATTGCAAAAATATGTGTAAAAGAAGATGGTGGGGAGCAGGAATGGAAAGTTGTTCTTCCACTGGAGATCCTAATTAAAAGTACATAAAAGTTTTTCAAACTAAGATAATAAGATAATTATAATTAATAATAATTAAAATTATTATATCAATAGCAATAGACATTTTTCCCTCCAAGATAGTAACAGATAATTTTTGTTTCATTAACTTAATTTTCATTGCATGTATATATGATGTGTTAGTTTTATAAACTATGCTCTGTAGTAAGAAAAATGGGAGTAGCAGATAACCTAGTCATAACTCTGGTCACAATGTAAGAAGCATGAAAAATGATCAGTGGCAATTGCAATGGGGACCAAGGGATTGATCCTGTTAATATGTGAGAATGGGGTGGAGTAGAAGTGCATGGAGACATGCTGTGATTTCATGTGATCAAATATATACATGCAAATGTTAGTGCGTAAAGGACCTTAAATGACATCACTCGAAGTGCTTAACGGGGAGAAGGAATAGAAATGAGTAAAGAAGGAAGGACATTCCTTCTGTAACTTGCTTATACTTTGACAATACTAGAAGATAACATATGATTTTATGGGGACGTGAGGTAGAATTTTTTAGCTAAAAGAAGGGTATTATTTAGATAATAGGGCTCTATGGGCAAGTGTCACTAGCTGTATTTGGGAAAAGTGTGGTGATAATTTTTATGTAGTATTTATTTTGGGTGGGTTAATTTATATGGCAGTTTCCCTTTAAATTTTTCCTGTGGGGAAAGAGAATAACATTGCTATGCCTCCACTTGTTTTTTAATTAAAATGTTTACGCTGTTCACCTTAAAGTTTAAAATAACATGCTGAAATGATTCTGCAGTACAATAAGGAGACAACAAATGTGTGAAATATAACTATTAAAATAACAATTTCTCAATGAAAAGAGCTTTATTGGGGATTGTGGACAAGATCCACATTATTTCTATTAATATACAGCTGACTGGACAATGGGCTTGGATTCTGCGGCCATACTGTCACTAATTTACAGTAAGAAAAGGGCGAAACAATTCTAACAATTCTTAATTTGTTTAGAATTTCAGGAAAACTTTGATTCATCACGAATTCAAAGTTTACGGTGATTCGTGGGTATGAATTTAAAATTTCCCAAATGGCCGCGAGCACAACGTGTTACATGGGCCAGAGAACTCTGGGAAGAAGAAAGGAACACACTGTAAGGCCGTAGTGTTTCTCACCGTAAGGCCGTAGTGTTCCTCACTGTATGGCGGTAGTGTTCCTCACTGTATGGGGGTAGTGTTCCTCACTGTATGGTGGTAGTGTTCATCACTGTATGGCGGTAGTGTCCCTCACTGTATGGCGGTAGTGTCCCTCACTGTATGGGGTAGTGTTCCTCACTGTATGGGGGAAGTGTTCCTCACTGTATGGGGGTAGTGTTCCTCACTGTATGGCGGTAGTGTTCCTCACTATATGGGGGCAGTGTTCCTCACTGTATGGAGGTAATGTTCCTCACTGGATGGCAGTAGTGTTCCTCACTGTATGGAGGTAATGTTCCTCACTGTATGACGGTAGGGATACCAAATTTGTATAGGTTTTATAATGTTTTCATACATCTACAAAAATTAAAACCTCCTGTACAATTTTTTTTTAATTTTGCCATCTTCCAGCGCTAATACCTTTTTTATAGTTTAGTGTGCAGAGTTGTGCGTGGTGTTATTTTGATAACGTCTTTTGATAACGTTTTCATTGCTGTTGTTTTAAAGACTGTACAACCTTTTGAGCACTTTTTATTGAATTTTTTAATATTTTTCAAAATGGAAAAAAATGCCATTTTCGACTTTTGTGTTTATGATTTGTACTGTTTATTTATTTTTATATCAGTTTTTTATTGCAATCTTTTAAACTTTATTTTAATTTTTATATTTACTATTTTTCAGACTCCCTAGGGTACTTTAACCCTAGGTTGTCTGATCGATCTTATCAGACAACCTAGCATATGCTGCCTATGATACTGCAATATGCAGCAAAGACTTTCTGGCTATGGGGCTATGGTGAGGGCTCAGCCCATGAGCCCTCTCCATGCACCCACACCCGGGATGTGATGTACCGTTACATTAAATGCCGTGATTCGTTATGATCCGGTTTGGTTCGAATTTTCTCTGAAAATTCGGCAAACCGTGTCGAATCGGATTTACATAATTCCCCCTTTTCTATTTACAGTGGTAATTGCAAAGAATCAGCTGTGTAAGTATGTACTATGGCACCAAAGGGTTAATAAAGAAACAAAATCAGTCAATCATAACAGTCGTTAAAGGATATCTGCTACCAGGATGAAGGATTGTAGACCAAGCATACTGACATGCTGGTGTGTGCCCCCTCTGGCAGGATCTGATGTTCCCTTAGCTTCTCATGCCCTGGTTTTTACAAGAAAAGGCTTAAAAATTATGCAAATAAGCCTGAGGCTCCTTGGTGTTAATGAAGCGTTAAGCCCCTCAGACTCATTTGCATAGTTTGTATAGCCTTTTTCCCTTAAAAACAAGAGAATAAGAAGCTTAAAGAAGGTCAAATCCTGCCAGAGGGGACACTCACCAGTATGTCAGTGTGCTTGGTTTATAATCCTTCATCCTGGTGGTAGATGTCCTTTAAAGGAAACCTACCACTTTAGGGCAGGGTTCGATGGAATACCGGCACAAGTCTCAGGGTGAGCTGGGTGCCGGAGCCTATTTAGTTAGTGTTTGTAAACAGCGGTACGTACTTTAAAAACGTTACAGCCTGGCGTCAGGCGACTCCGGCGCTTACGTGCACGCGGCTACATAGGAAGGAATGGAGCCGCGTGCACGGTAAGCGCGAGCGCGTACCTGCCTGCCGCCGGCTATAACGTTTAAAAAGTGTTTTAAACCGCGATACACGGTTTTTTAAAACACTAACAAAATAAGCTCCGGCACCAGCTCACCCGAGACTGGTGCTACAGGTATTTCCATCGGAAACCTGCCCTACACGTGGTAGATGTCCTTTAAGCAGGAGTTTAGAGAATGGCAGGCATGTGTCTAAAATACATAATTAAATTTGTGACTTGAACATAGTTTTTGCCAGAAGAGGGAGGATTGAACTGAAGTTATGTACTTTTTGTGAAATATAGATTTATTTCAACATGTGAGTCTAGTGACTATAACAGCTAAACTATATCAGCCAAATAAATCCAGTTTCCAATGACTTATCCAACAACATATAGGACTTTACAGCTTTTTCCAATGGGCTGTAGTTCTGAGGGGAATTGCATATCCAAAAGATTAAATGTATAAATCATTTTACAAATCTGCAGCTGTTTAGGGGATCGCTCTCTTGTTTTGTCTCTAATATTTCCTATGTAAACAACTTTACAGGAAGGAATGCTATATTAGCTACAGATAGGAGGAGACCATAACTTAAATGGAAGAACTTACCCGATTCGGGTGAACACAACTGATTTTCACATGCAAAAATTTCTGTAGCAAAAACTGCTGCATGTGCAAACCCTCTTCTAGGTTCCTATGACTGGCATTCTGCTAAGAACAGCTGCCCACATTTATCAAGCAGTTACAGGTTGTGACAAAAATGGCTCCTGCATTCCACTAACCAAAAAATAGAAAATTGTGGATGGCTAACTCCAGTAATTATTTGACCAATATCTTTTACACAGACATGGAGGCTCATTTACTACGGGTCACTTTCGTCAGACTGTGCACATTTTTCAGGGATTACACGACTTGCATTGGTATTCAACAAGTGTCTGTGCTGGCATTGTGTCACACGCAATCCTTTTTTGGCGCAGCTGCGCTGGCTTCCATGTGACATAATTTATGGGGGGGGCCGTCAAACGATCGGGCTGATTCGGACTAATTGTGTCGCAAGTCCATGCACCTACATTTATAGCTTTTCTTAACTTCTACTAGTGGTGGCTGCAAGCGGGCAGAACATCTTTACTTGTACATGACTACAGGCAGTCCCCGGGTTACATACAAGATATGGTCTGTAAGTTTGTTCTTAAGTTGAATTTGTATGTAAGTCGGAACTGGTGGGTTGTCATAAGAATCAATATTAACACTAAAGCTTCATTACAGACACCTGTGATAACTGTTACAGTTGATCTTTGTAGCCTAGGACTAAAGAACAATAAATTACCAATATCCAGAGGTCCGTTTGTAACTAGGGGTCGTATGTAAGTCGAGTGCCTGTATGCAGAAAACATTGGATTCCAACCCTCATAAGATATACTGCAATTGAAAAACAGTTCTCAGTTTTAGTTACATTTTTAATTAATGTTCTCGTTGTCTTTTGGGTCCAAAAAATGTATGTATAAAGATACATTTATGTAAGATGACAATAGGTATATATTAAAAATACCTAAAAATTCTAATCACCCCCTTTCCCTAGAAGTCATATAAATATAAATAAACAGTAAAAATCATAAACACATAAGGTAATTGAAAATGCCTGATCAAAATATAATAACGGGTTTTAACGATTTCACCCCGTAACAGAAAAATACTGCAAAGTCGCAAATGTGCATTTTTTTTTCGCCAATTGAAAAAATAAAAAAATTCAATAAAAGCGATTAAAAGATGTACGGTTTCAAATTAGAAACATTGAAACTTTCATCAAAAGTCGCGGAATGACACCACCCACAGCTCCATACACCGAAGTAATGAAAATTTATTAGCGCCAGCATATTTCTCTTTTTGTACAGGAGGTTTTAATTTTTGTAAATATATAAAAACATTATAAAACCTATAGAAATTTGGTATCCACATGATCACACTGACCCAAAGAATAAAGTAGACATGTCGTTTGGGGCGTCACAGTGAAATCTGTAAAATCCACGCGACCAGAAATGGCACAAATGGTTCTTTCATCATTTTCACTGCATTCAGAATTTTTTTCCTGCTTCCCAGTATACGGATTACAATATTAAATACCATCACTATGAAGTGCAATTTCTTAGACAGAAAACAAGCCCATATGCAGATCTTTACATGGAAAACTAAAAGAGTTATAGATTTTTGAAAGTGGGGAGTGAAAAATAAAGACGCAAAAACGAAAAAGGGCCTGGTCCTTAAGGGGTAAATTCAATTATATTGAAGTGCTATAAGACAAATCAAAGCAGTGCTGGGAATGCAGGGTTGTGGTTACTTGGGCCACAGCACATGTGGGGAATAAATTTACATTTTGAGAATAACTTCAACACACGTTTACAACATATTTTGTCATTTGATATCCTGCCTATGCTATAACCATGCTGTACAATTTCTTGTTCCATCCAGTTTGTAGCCTCCCTCTTCTAGCCATTGTACCTTAGTCATATATTCCACTCCTGTACCTTGAAATGAGATGTTTGCTCCTAGTAGACAGGACTTGTGCATGGTGTCTGTCGCTGACAAAACTGCAATCTCTTACTTTATTCTAAACTCTTTGTCTTGTCTCTTCAACAAGCATAAATATATACATATAAAATGCCAGGAAAATCCAGGTCACTGTAAAAAATGAAATATGTGAAAAACAAGTTACACATTTAATGCCCTTTCAGTTTTATCAGCACATAATAAATGACAGGCCTGAAGCCACAAGTTTATAAAGAGCAACCCCTAAGGCACATGCCATGAACACCGAGCATGTGCTTCCTTTGCAACTTTATAACTATATGTGCATATCAATTCTACTAAAGTCTTGGTAGAAGACTTTTACTGAAAAATCTCTCTCTTATATAAAGTCTTATTTTGCATAATTAAGATGCTCTAAATTAGAAATAATTAAATATTCTTCTACAAAATCTCAGATCCTCTGAAGTTATAGCTGTATTTTTACAAAGACATGTCCCCAGCAGTTGCCACTACAGGGAAGAAGCAAAATAAATGGACCTATCGAACTGATCACACTTCTTGTCGGAGGGGAATTGCTGGGCAATTTGTAATCCCTGCAGTTGGTCACTGGTCTCAACGGTTACAAGAACAGTGATGATTAGCAGTGACATCATTGTCCTTTCCAAAATTGAGGCTGAAGTTTAGGAAAAACATAGCCAGAGCAAAGATACATAGTTTCCTTTAATAGCAACAGTTATTTTCCCCATGGACTACAGTAAAAATGTAAATTAAACAAAAATGTACATTTTTAAATCACATGGGGGAAAATAACTGTGCGTATTAAGGAAACTATGTATCTTTGCTCTGGCTATGTTTTTTCCTAAACTTCAGCCTCAATTTTGAAAGGACACATGAGTCACTGCTCAATCATCACTGTTCTTGTAACCGTTGAGACCAGTGACCAACTGCCGGGATTCAAATTGCCCAGCAATTCCCTCGACAAGAAGTGTGATCAGTTCGATAGGTCCATTTATTTGGCTTCTTCCCTGTAGTGGCAACTGCTGGGGACATGTCTTTGTAAAAATACAGCTATAACTTCGAGGATCTGAGATTTTGTAGAAGAATATTTAATTATTTCTAATTTAGAGCTCTTAATTATGCAAAATAAGACTTTAATAAGAGAGAGATTTTCAGTAAAAGTCTTCTACCAAGACTTTAGTAGAATTGAGATGCACTATAGTTATAAGTGCAAAGGAACCTGCTCGGTGTTATGGCAGTGCCTTAGGGGTGGGTTGCTCTTTATAATTGTGGCTTCAGGCCTGGTCATTTAAATGTGCTGATAAAACTGAAAGGGCATTAAATGTGTACTTGTTTTCAAATATTTCATTTTTACAGTGACCTGGATTTTCCTGGCATTTTATATGATATATTGTATGCTGTGAAGACAAGACAAAGAGTTTAGAATAAAGTAAGAGATTGCAGTTTTGCAGCGACAGACACCGCACAAGTCCTGTCTACTAGGAGCAACATCTCATTCAAGGTACAGGAGGGAATATATGACTAAGGTACAATGGCTAGAAGAGGGAGGCTACAAACTGGAGGAACAAGAAATTGTACGCATGGTTATAGCATAGGCAGGATATCAAATGACAAAATATGTTGTAAACGTGTGTTGAAGTTATTCTCAAAATGTAAATTGTATTCCCCATGTGCTGTGGCCCAAGTAACCACAACCTGCATTCCCCCACTGCTTTGATTTGTTCTTATAGCACTTAATATAATTGAATTACCACCTTAAGGACCAGGCCTTTTCGTTTTTGCGTCTTTATTTTTCACTCCCACTTTCAACAAATCTATAAACTCTTTAGTTTTCCATGTAAAGATCTGCATATGGGCTTGTTTTCTGTCTAAGAAATTGCACTCTAGTGATGGTATTTAAATTGTAATCCGTATACTGGGAAGCAGGAAAAAAATTCTGAATGCAGTGAAAATGATGAAAGAACACATTTGTGCCATTTCTGGTCGGCTTGGATTTTACAGATTTCACTGTGCGCCCCAAACGACATGTCTACTTTATTCTTTGGGTCAGTGTGATCATGTGGATACCAAATTTGTATAGGTTTTTATAATGTTTTTTAATATTTACAGAAAATTAAAACTCCTGTACAAAAGAGAAATATTCTGGCGCTAATAAAAATTTTTCATACTTCGGTGTATGGAGACTGTGGGTGGTGTCATTCCTGCGACTTTGATGAAATGTTTCAATGTTTCTAATTTTAGAACCGTACGCACTCTTTTAATCGCTTTTTATTGAATTTTTTTTATTTTTCAAAATGGCAAAAAAAAATGCCATTTGCGACTTTGCAGTATTTTCTGTACGGGTTAAATGCGTGAAAACCGTTATTATATTTGATCAGGCATTTTCAATTACCTTATGTGTTATGATTGTATGTTATTTTATATTTATATGACTTCTAGGGAAAGGGGGTGATTAGAATTTTTAGGTATTTAATATATACTATGTCATCTTACATAAATGTATCTTTATACATAATCTTTTTGGACCCAAAAAGACAACGAGAACATTAATTAAAATGTACTAAAACTGAGAACTGTTTTTTCAATATGAAGTCTATTATGAGGGTTGGAATCCAATGTTTTCTGCTACAGGCACTCGACTAACATACGACCCCTAGTTACAAACGGACCTCTGATATTGGTAATTTATTGTTCTTTAGTCCTAGGCTACAAGATCAACTGTAACGTTATCACAGGTGTCTGTAATGAGCTTTAGTGTTAATATTGATTCTTAGGACAACCCACCAGTTCCGACTTACATACAAATTCACTTAAGAACAAACTTACAGACCACTATCTGTATGTAACCCGGGACTGCCTGGAGTCCTGTTCAAGTAAAGATGTTGCTGCTTGCAGCCACCACTAGAGAAGTTAAGAAAAGCTATAAATGTAGGTGCATGGACTTGCGACACCATTAGTCCGAATCAGCCCGATCGTTTGACGGCCCCCCCAAATTATGTCACATGGAAGCCAGCGCAGCTGCGCCAAAAAGGATTGCGTGTGACACAATGCCAGCACAGACACTTGTTGAATACCAATGCAAGAGTGTAATCCCTGAAAATGTGCACAGTCTGTACGAAAGTGACCCGTAGTAAATGAGCCTCCATGTCTGTGTAAAGATATTGGTAAATAATTACTGGAGTAGCCATCCACAATTTTCTATTTTTGGTTAGTGATGGGCAGCCATTTTTGTTTCACCCTTCAACTGTTGATAAATGTGGGTCAGTCGGTCTTCAGCGAAGCCAGTTCCTGGAACCTTAGAAGGGTTTTGCACATTGCAGCACGTTTTTGCTACAGAAATTTTTGCATGTGAAACAAAACAGCTTACAAAATATACAGAATATGAAAATACCAAAAATATCACTATGACAGTATTTATTTTATAAGAACTTCAAAAAAGAATGTACATTAATAACAGTATAGCAGTGCAAATTATTTCCGTAGAGTCATCTAGAGGTCACTAAGTACATTTTACAGTATAGGCAAAAACTCAAAGTAATGAGTTTTATATTCAAGGAAGTTTTGATTTTCAAAAAATTGTACAAGTATCTATAATTTTATGGAATACTGAATGTTTTACTTGTCCTCATATAGATAAACACTGATCCATTCATACATAATACTGACCAATTGATGAGTCACAGCTTATCTCACATGTACCATGACTTCTATATAGATAACACTGGACCCATCATTACATCATACTGACAATAGATGATGTCAAAGCTTATCTCCCCCCCCCTGTACAATGACCTCTATATAGATAACACTGATCCATCATTACATAACTACTGACAATAGCTGAGGTCACAGCTAATCTCCTCCCTCCTGTACCATGGACTTATATATTAGCATAACACTGAACCATAATTACATCATACTGACAATAGATGATGTCAAAGCTTTAGCTCCTCACCCTCTCCTGTTACAATGACCTCTGTAGAGATAACACTTGACTCAACATTAATCACTACTGACAATAGATGAGGTCCAGCTTTCTCTCACTGTACAATGACTTCTATATAGATAACATGAACCATCATTACATCACTATGACAATAGATGATGTTGTCACAGCTGATGCCCCTCCCCCTCCGTAATGACCTCTATATAGATAACCACTGACCTTCATACAGGACTACCGAAATAGATGTTGTCACAGCTATTTAAATGTTAATCCCATGCTTAGTCTGAATCAGTCGGGTTTGTCCGACGGCATGCCCCCTCGATTTTCTGTCGCTTGAAAGTCTGCGCAGCCGCAACACAACCCAAGTTAAATACCTGTCCCAGCAGCGCAAATCAGAACAACTTCAAGGAAAAACTACGAAAATGCATCTGGCGGACCTTATGGCCTGTAATCAGGCAAGGGGAAACAGAAACAAAATATACAATAGAAAATAAAAATAGTTAGAAACAGTTATATTCTTCACTGGTTTTATGTACAATGGACAGAAAAGGTGCAATGCTCATTGTTACATAGATTATGATGATTCACTTAGTAGTTAAAATTGACTCTATAATGGATTTATGAAATTCTAGTTATATTGCAGTTGGTGATGAGCAGGTTCGTGACAAACTTATCTCACAAACCTGTCCCATTACATCTACTACCCCCCGTTCTACCTTTATAGGATAAATGGTGGTAGGTCCCTTTAAAAGGGTAGCAAATTAAATTAGTAAAAAATTTACCTTACCCGTTCCCGTCGCGGTTACCTGAGGTGCGTGGTCCAACGAGGATTAGAGCGGCCGGATTCCTAAGATCGTGCGTCCAAATTCCTGCATGGTCGCTTCCCCACTCAGGTCCCCGTAGTCACCTTATTCTATTCCTCGGTGTATGTGATGCATGGCTTTCGACACAATTTTGAATGTTAATCCCGGACGCTTAGTCCGGAATCAGTCAGGTTGTCAGACGGACACGGCCCCAAGATTTGGTAGCTTGAAAAAAACCCAGTTAATGCTTTGCAAATTGAAAAAGTCGGGAGGGAACCTGCCGAAAAAATCGGTCGACTTGGCATTAGTAATGTGGACCGTTGTGTAGTCAAAAACAATAGCATATGAAACCATACGGAGTCCATGCTTGCAAGAGCTTACCATCTAAGAGATAACATAGACCCCCCGCTTGATGGCACCCAAAGCACTGCAATGCCTACTAGCCTAATGTTAACCCATGTGCATAGCTGACTGATTACTTATAGTAAGAAGAATATAGATAGAGAGAATAACCACACTGCTAATAGAGAGGGGGGGGATGAGACTGGTCATGCGGATGCTGTTGTGAAGGTAATAGACTTGATTAGCAAAGCAGAGAAAGAAGAAAGAGAAAGTAGACAAAGCCAAAATTTAAAAAAACCAAATTAGAAAGGGCTGCATTGCAAAAAATATGTGTAAAAAAGAAGATGGTGGGGTAAGAGCAGGAATGGAAAGTGTTCTTCCACTGGAGATACTATATTAAAAGGAAATAAAAAGTTTTTCAAAATAAGATAATACAGATTAATTATAATTACTAATAATTAAAATGATTATTTCAATAGCAATAGACATTTTTCCCTCCAAGATAGTAACATATTTTTGTTTCATTAACTTAACTTGTTCACTTGCATGTATATATGATGTGTTTAGTTTTATCCAACACTATGCTTCTTGTAGTAAGGAAAACCCATCCAGGGCCCCCCAGTAGCAGATAACTATCATAACTCTCCCCCGGTCCAGCAAGTAAGAAGCCTGAAAACATGATCAGTGGCATTGCAATGGGGGACCAGGGATTGATCCTCAGTTAATATCGTGCCACGCCAAGGGGTGGCGTGGAGTAGAAGGTCATGGAAAAGCGGTGATTCATGTGATCAAATATTAATGCAAATGTTAGGGGGTACAGGGGGAACCATCTAAAGGACATCCCGAAGTTGCTTACACCGGGGAGAAGGAAGAGAAATGAGTAAAGAAGAAGGAAATTCCTTCTTGATTGCTTATACTTTGACAATACTAGAAGATAAATAGATTTCATGGGGAAGTGAGGTAGAATTTTTTTTTCTAGCAAAAGAAGGGTATTATTTAGAAATAGGGCTCTATGGGCAGTGTCACTAGCGTATTTGGGAAAAGATTCTTGTGTGGTGATAATTTTATGTAGTATTTATTTGGTGGTGGGTTAAGTTTATGCCCAGTTTCCCTTTAAATTTTTCCGTGGGGAAATGAGGAATAACATTGCTATGCCTCCACTTGTTTTTAATTAAAATGTTACGGTCACCTATAAAAGTTTACAAATAACATGCTGAAATGATTTGCAGTACAATAAGGAGACAACAAAATGGTTGAAATAGTAACTATAAAATACAATTTCTCAGAAATGATAAAGAGCTTTATGGGGATTGTGGACAAGAGCCACATTATTTCTATTAATATACAGCGGAGCGGACAATTGGGGGGGGGGGGTGGTGGGGGGCTTGATTCTGGGCCCTTACTGTCAAATTTACAGTTAGAAAAGGGAGAAACAATTCTAACAATTCTTAATTTGTTTAAAATTCAGGAAAACTTTGATTCATCACGAATTCAAAGTGTTTCCGGTGATTCGTGGGTATGACATTTAAAATTTCCAAATGGGCCGCGAGAACAACGTGTTTAAATGGGACAGAGAAACTCTGGGAAAGAAGCAAGGAAACAACTTGTAAGGCCGTAGTGTTTCTCACCGTAAGGACGTAGGTTCCTCCACTGTATGGCGGTAGTAGTGTTCCTAACTGTATGGGAGGTAGTGTCCTCATGTAGGTGGTAGTGTTCATACCTGATGGCGGTAGTGTCCCCACTGTTTGGCGGGTAGTGTCACTCACTGTATGGGTGGTAGTGTTCACACTGTAGAGGGGAAGTGTCATCACTGTATGGGGTAGGTGTTCATCACTGTATGGCGTAGTGTTCCTCACTGTATGGGGGTTTTGTGTCATCACTGTATGGGGATGGTGTCCCTACACTGTAGGGGGTTGTTGTGTGTCCTCACTGTATGGGGGTAGTGTTCCTCACTGTATGGGGGTAGTGTTCCTCACTGTATGGGTAGTATTTTCACTGTATGGGGGTAGTGTTCCTCACTGTATGGCGGTAGTGTTGCTCACTGTATGGCAGTAGTGCTCCTCTGGATGGGGAAGTTCCTCACTGTATGGGCGGTAGTGTTCCTCACTGATGTTGGAAGTGTTACTCACTGTATGGGGGGTAGTTTTTTATTAGTGTCCCCGCACTGTATGGGGGTAGTGCTACTCACTGTAGGGTAGTGTTCCTCACTTTTATGGGGGTAGGTTCCTCACTGTCAGGGGGTAGGTCCCTCACTGTATGGGGGTAGTGTTCCCCACTGTATGGGTTGTTAGTGTCACTCACATCTATGGCGGGAAAAGTGCCCTCATTGTTGGTGGGTAGTGTTCCTCACTGTTATGGCGTGGTAGTGGGTAGTGTCCCTCACTGTTATGGCGGGGTAGTGTCCTCACATAGGGGGAAGTGTTCCTCCCCACTGTATGGAGGGTATGTTCCTCACTGGAGGCAGTAGTGTTCCTCACTGTAGGAGGTAATGTTCCTCACTGTAGACGGTAGGGATACCAATTGTATAGGGTTTTATATGTTATTCATTACATCTACAAAATTTAAAACCTCCTGCTACAATTTTTTTTTAATTTTGCCATCTTATAGCACTAGACCTTTTTATAGTTTAGTGTGCGAGTGTGCTGTGTTATTTTGATAACGCTTTTGATAACGTTTTTCATGCTGTTGTTTTGAAAGGGGGGGGGGGTGACTGTACAACATTTTTTTGGCACTTTTTATGGAATTTTTAATATTTTTTCCAAATTTGAAAAAAAATGACATTTTCGACTTTGTGTTTAGGTTTGTAACTGTTGATTTAGTGTTATATCCGTTTTTTATTGCAATCTTTAAAACTTTATTTTAATTATATTTACTTATTTTTCAGATCCTAGGGTACTTTAACCCTGTTGTCTGATCGATTTATCAGAAAACCTAGCATATGCTGCCTATTGATACTGCAATATGACGCAACGACTTTCGGGCTATGGGGCTATGGTGAGGGTCAGCCATGAGCCCTTCCATGCACCCACACCCGGGGGATGTGATTTTGTACCGTTACATAAAGCCGTGATTCGTTATGATCCGGTTGGTTCGAATATTTTCTCTGGAAAATCGGCAACCGTGTAGTGTCGAATCGGATTACAAATTTCCCCCTTTCTATTTACAGTGGTAATTGCAAAGAATCAGCTGTTGTTAAGTATGTACTATGGCACCAAAGGTTAATATAAAGAAACAAAATCAGTCAAATTCATAACAGTCGTTAAAGGATATCTGCCTACCAGGAGAAGGATTGTAGACCAAGCATACTGACATGCTGGTGTGTGCCCCCTCTGGCGGATCTGATGTTCCCTTCTTTAGTTTCTCATGCCCTGGGTTTTACAAGAAAAGGCTTAAAATTATGCAAATAAGCCTGAGGCTCCTTGGTGTTAATGAAGGGTATTAAGCCCCTAACTCATTGCATTAGTTTGTTATGCCTTTTTCCCTTAAAACAAGAGAAAAAGAGGCTTAAAGAGGTCAAAATCCTGCCAGAGGGGGCACTCACCCAGTATGTCAGTGCTGCTTGGTTTATATCCTTCATCCTGGTGGTAGATGTCCTTTAAAGAAAACCTACCACTTTAGGGCAGGTTTCGATGGCAATACCGGCACAAGCTCAGGGTGAGCTGGTGCAGGAGCTATTTAGTAGTGTTGTAAACAGCGGGTATCGTTACTTGTTAAAACGTTACAGCCGGCGCAGGCGCTCCGGCGGCTTTAACGTGCACGCGGCTACATAGGAAGGAATGCGAGCCGCCGTGCACGGTAAGCGCGAGGCGTACCTGCTGCCGCCGGCTAAACGTTTTAAAAACGTGTTTTAAACCGCCGATACAACGGTTTTTTTTTTTTTAAAACACTAACAAAATAAGCTCCAGGCACCAGCTCACCCGAGCTGGTGCTCGGTATTTCCATCGGAAAACCTGCCCTACACGTGGTAGGTTTCCTTTAAGCCAGGAGTTCTAGAGGATGGCAGGATTGTGCTAAAATACATAATAATTTGTGACTGAACCCTAGTTTTTGCCCAGAGAAGAGGAGGATTGAAACTGAAGTTAGTACTTTTTGTGAAATATAGATTTATGTCAACATGTGAGTCTAGTGAACTTATAACAGCTAAACATATCAGCCAAATAAATCCAGTTCCATGACTATCCAAAACATATAGGACTTATCCGCTTTTCCAATGGGCCGTAGTTTTTGAGGGCGGAATTGCCATATCCAAAAATTAAATGATATAAATCATTTACAAATAGAAGCTGTTTAGGGGATCGCTCGTCTTGTTTTGTCTCTAATATTTCCTTATGGTAACAACTTACAGAAGGAATGCTATATAGCTACGATGGAGGAGACCCATAACTAATTAAATGGAAGAACTACCCGATCTGGGTGAACAAAACTGATTTTCACAGGCAAAAATTTCTGTAGCAAAAACTGCTGCATGTGCAAACACCCTCTTCTAGTTCCTATGACTGGATTATGCTAAGAACAAGCGGCCCAATTTATCAAGCGGGTACAGGGTTTGCTGACCAAAAATTGCTCCTGCATTCACTAACCAAAAATAGAAAATTGTGGATGGCTACCTCCGTAATTTATTGACAAATCTTGTACCGACAGGAGGTCATTTACTACGGGTCAACTTTAGTTCGACTGGCACATTTCAGGGTCACGACTTAGAACATGGTATTCAACCAAGGTCTGTGCTGGCATTGTGTCACACGCAATCCTTTTTTGGCGCGACTGCGCTGGCTTCCATGGTGACATATTTATGGGGGGCACGTCAAACGATCGGGCTGATTCGGACTAATGGTGTCGCAAGTCCATGCACCTACATTTATAGCTTTTCTTAACTTTTTTCTGAACAGTGGTGGCTGCAGCGGGCAGCAACATCTTTACGTGTACAGGATTACCGGCAGTCCCCGGGTTAACATACAAGATATGGTCTGTTGTAAGTTTGTTCTTAAGGGGAATTTGTATGTTAAGTGGAAACTGGTGGGTTGTCATAAGAATCAATATAACACAAAGCTCATTAAAGACACCTGTGATAGACTGTTACAGTTGATCTTGTAGCCTAGGACTAAAGAACAATATAATTCACCAATATCCAGGAGGTCCGTTTGTAACAGGGGTCGTAGGTTAGGGGGGTCGAGTGCTGTATGCAGAAACATTGGATTCCAACCCTCATAAGATATACTGCCAATTTAAAAAAACAGTTCTCAGTTTAGAATTTTAATTAATGTTCTCGTTGTCGTTTGGGTCCAAAAAAGTATGTATAAAGATACAGTTATGTAAGATGACATAGTATATATTAAATACCTAAAAATTCTAATCACCCCCTTTCCCTAGAAAAGTCATATTAAATATAAAATAACAGAAAAAATCATAAAAACAGATAAGGTAATTGGAAAATGCCTGATCAAATATAATAACGGTGTTTCACTGCATTAAACCCCGTAACAGAAAATACTGCAAAGTCGCAAATGTCATTTTTTTTTGCCATTTTGAAAAATAAAAAAAATTCAATAAAAAGCGATTTATAAAGGGCGTACGGTTCTAAAATTAGAAACATGAAAACTTTCACAAAGTCGCAAGGAAATGACACCACCCACAGTCATACAACCGCAGTATGAAAAATTTATCTTAGCGCCAGAATTATTTTCTTTTTGTACAGGCGGTTTTAATTTTCTGTAAATATATAAAACATTATAAAAACCTATACAAATTTGGTATCCACATGATCACATGACCCAAAGAATAAAGTAGAATGTCAGTTTGGGGCGAACAGTGAAAGCTGTAAAATCCAAGCCGACCAGAAATGGCACAATGTGTTCGTCATCATTTTCACTGAATTCAGAATTTTTTTTCCTGCTTAACAGTATAGGCTTACAATTTAAATACATCACTATGAAGTGACAATTTCTTTAGACGAAACAAGGCCCAAGCAGATCTTTACATGGAAAAACTAAAAGAGTTATAAGATTTTTGAAAAAGTGGGGAGTGAAAAATAAAGACGAAAACAAAAAACGAAAAGGGCCTGGTCCTTAAGCGCGTTAAATCAAAGGATATTGAAGTGCTATAAGACAAATCAAAGCAGTGATGGGGAGGAAGGCAGGTGTGGTTAATTGGGCCACAGCACAGTGGGGAATAAATTTACATTTTGAGATAACTTCAACACACGTTTACAACATACTTTTGTCATTTGATATCCTGCTATGCTATAAACCATGCTTGTACAATTTCTTGTTCCATCCAGTTTGTAGCCTCCTCTTTCTAGCCATTGTTACCTTAGTCATATAGTCCCCTCCTGTACCTTGAAATGAGATGGTGTCGCTCCGAGTAGACAGGACTTGTGATGGGTCGTCGCGGCCAAAAACGGCAATCTCTTACTTTATCAAACTCTTGTCTTGTCTATTCAAACAAGCTACATATATACATATATAAAATGCCAGGAAAATCCCAGGTCACTGTAAAAATGAAATATGTTTGAAAAACAATGTACACATTAAGCCCTTTTCAGTTTTATCAGCACATTATAAAATGACCAGGCCTTGAAAGCACAAGTTATAAGAGCAACCCCTAAGGCACATGCATGAACACCGAGCAGTGTTCCTTTGAAACTTTATAACATATGGGCATATCAATTTACTAAGTCTTGGGAGAAGACTTTATGAAACATCTCTATCTTATATAAAGTTTATTTTGCTAATTAGAGCTCTAAATTAGAAAATAATTACATATCTTCTACAAAATTCAGATCCTCTGAAGTTTATAGCTGATTTTACAAAGACATGTCCCAGCAGTTGCCACTACAGGGAAGAAGCCAAAATTAAATGGACCTATCGAACTGATCACCACTTCTTGTCGGAGGGGGAAAATTGCTGGGCAATTGTAATCCATGCAGGTCAGTTGGTCACTGGTCTCAACGGTTTACAAGAAACAGTGATGATTAGCAGTCATTCATTGTCCTTTCAAAAAGAGGCAGAAAGTTTAGGAAAAAACATAGCCAGAGCAAAAGATACATTAGTTTCCTTTAATATGCAAAAGTTATTTTCCCCATGGACTACAGTTAAAAATGTAATTAAACAAAAGTGTACATTTTTAAATCACCACAAAATCCCCACTTTTCAATTAAAAACAAACAAATGTTATCTCAAGTTGAGAATACATGCCAGTATGCTGAAGGTTTTTATTGCTCTTATTTTTCTCCTAGAACGCCATTGATCAAGAAGTGAGTCCAATAAGCAGCATCAACCAGAAATACTACAAAAAGGTTTATCTCATAACCCGTGACTATTTTTGCATTTCAGAAAGTATGTCACAGGCCTCTCTTTGAACATATGTAAACATAGAGTATCTGCCTTACAGTTAAGAAACATTTGTACTATGGCGTCTGGTGTAGACATCACCTCTCTCTAGACGTAGAAAAGACCCCTTGTCAGAGGCCGAGATATTTTGTCATTTTGTAAATAAGTAAGTCTCCCTCAGTTGTACTTTTTCTTAGCTGAATAACCACAATTCTGGCAATCTGTCAATTCATTCTAGTCTTCCCATTCCCTTAATAATCTTGATGCTCTCCTTCATCGCTTATTATACTATGTCCTTTTTATATACCGGTGCTCCACTGTACACAAATATCCATCGTGGTGTCTGAACCAGTATATAAGTATAACGTGTATCAGCTTCAAAACTATGTCGATATCATCATAAGAATCACTATTTCCTCCCTTGAACACCCATAACTTTGCTTTAGCAAGCAGCCGCCTGGAATGATTCAGTAAATTCAGTTTATCGTCACTGAAGCCCCAAGTCTTTTCTCCTTCAGGGTACCAGATTTACGGTTTAATACCATAATTATAATTGTATTTCCCTCAACCCAAGTATATAAACTTATACTTATCTGCATTAAACCTCATTACCAGTTGTAGTAAATGCACTCCAGTTTCCACAACTACCCTCTGTATATATATACTATCCCACTTGTGTTATAGTACTTTACTGAGCTTAAGTATTCATCTGCAAAATATGTGAAACATTACATGTGAGTAAACTCTCTATGTGGGTCATAATATAAATATAAAAAGAAGTGCCCCATACTGGACCCCTGGACAATTACTGGTAAATTTAACCCAATCTGTAAATGTGCTTAATGAAAAACCCTCTGTTTCCAGCCACTGAGCCATTTTAACTCAAATACACAATATTTTCCCCCTAAGGTGTTGTTCGTTACATAGTACTGCACGTCACTCCATGCTGGAGTTATAGGAGCTCAAGTAGGCGCAAACAATCTAATTAATAAAACAAAAAACTGTTGCGAGTCCTTCTTTAGGATGATTTGAAGTTAATATCTCAGGTGGTAGTTTCAACCACTACATATACCATTTCTACCAAGAACGTCGCTCCCTTATCTATTGCTTACTTCTTCTGCAATCATCGGTTGTGATGGTCTGCCGTTCAGACCAAAAATGTGTACAACATTTCTTTTTGGAGGGCTTTTCAATCTAATAAATTTCTACCCAAAGTATAACTATAAGAGATGGTGGCAAGTTTTGTTTATTTTCGTACAAACCTTTAATGCGGACTGTATCAAGGCTTGGAAAGGTGATATAAACAAAATCCCAGCGCTTTCCCCAGCTCCAGTCTAAAACTTATCTCTCATGCGAAGTCCATCAGAGGTAGTCTGACAGGTCCTCATAAACCAATGCCTGATGCTGGGAAAATAAAGTGATGTACATGGAGATAGCATTTCTCACAAACCCCTCCAAACTATTTTTTCCCAACAAACGATTTGTTAAACTCTCAGGTCTGTAGTACCGGGTATTTTTGACCCTTTCTTGTATATTGGCACTACATTGCTCATACGGACCTCTGTGGCAGACAGAACCTGTCTGGAAGGAATCTTCAAATATTGATAGAACCATTATATTCTTTATAAACAGAGCTACAAACAGACCCAGGGAGTACATGCATCGGGCCTGTCAACTCTCCTGTCTTACTAGTGACCGCGTACAAGTGATCTGTGTTATGACTTAATTGCCCGAGTGCGGTGTCTCAGAGAATCTAAACTCAAGTCGTAATGAATTCCCCCCATTGCAAAGACCCACATTTATAAAGCTCACTGGCACCAGTTTTTTTTCTGACTTTTCCTCTTCTGTTCAGTTTGCAAACTGCTTGCATATTGATATTTAAAAGTGCTAGAGATGAGAGCGAGCATTTAAAATGGCTTCGGAGTGTGTTATTCGAGACGAACTTTTCAAGATGCGGAGTGCTCGTCTCGAGAATAACGAAGCCCACATTGAAGTCAATGGAGAGGACTCGGAGCATGTTTCAAAGGGACCATGGTTCAGGAATAAAAGGTTTAAATTAATTGAAAAAGAAGTCTCTCTGAAAGTTAGGATATATGCAACAATCCTGCTAATTCTTTCTTCACTTCCGCGCGTATATTATCTCCCGACAAGGTTAAGATAGGTGAAGAACAGTGAAGAATCGAATATAAAAACAGTGACCCCAGGCTCATTTGAACGTGAACAACACGTGCAGAAATAGATTGCAGAGTTCGCACATTGCTACTCGGATACGCTGTGTCCATTCTGCCGTCCACTGGCTCCGAGTTCTGGCGATGAGCTGATCGCCGCCCTCGATGTCCCGTGCCCGAGTCTCACCTTGCCATCGATGGTCTCGTGCCACTCGAAGCTCCTGCCCCGATGTCTCCGTGCCCGATGTCCCTTCCCCCGAGTCTTCCGTTGCCCTCAGTTCCGTGCCCTCGAGTCTCCCGTGCCCCTCGATGTTCCGTGCCCCCGATGTTCCACAGTGCCCCTACGATTATCGTAACTCGGTCCGTGCCCCTCGATGTCTCCGTGCCTCAGGCTCCGATCCTGATGTCTCGTGCCCCTCGATGTCTCCCCGTTTTGCCCAATCTCCAGCACTGATTGTCTCCCGTGCCCTCGATGTCCGGGCCCCGATGTGTCTCCGTGCCCCTCGATGTCTCCGTGCCCGTCGATTCGTCCTCGTCTCCCGTGCGCCCCGACGATCGTGCTCAGTCTAGCCCCGCTCTCTGCCATTCGTGTCGGCCTCGTGTCCATGCACACTCGAGTCTCCGTGCTCGATCTCTGCCTAGATGTTCGTCTCGTGATCCGGGTCCGAGCTCTCGTGCCCCTCGGATGTCTCCCGTGCGCCCTCGAGTGTCTCCCCGTGCCCTCGATGTCTCCGTGCCCCTCAGGCAGCGATGTCTCCGTTGCCCTCGAGCTCGTCCCTCGTCCCGTTGCCCATCAGATTGTCTCGTGCCCCTCGATGTACTCCGTTGTACTCGATGTTCCGTGCCCCTCGATGTTCTCGTGCCACCCGATGTCTCCGTGCCCCTCGATTGTATCCCCGTGCCCTCGGATGTCTCCCGCTGCCATTTCCCGTGCTCGATGTACTGTCATACGATTTTTCCGTATGCCCCTCGATGTCTCCGTGTGCCTCGATGTGCTCCGATGCCCTCGAAGTCTCCGTGCCCCTCGATGTCTCCGTGACTCGTTCTCAGCCTCGATGCTCTCAGTGCCCCTCGATTTCTCCGTAGCCCTCGAGTCGCCCCTGAGTCTCCGGCCACTCGAGTCTCCCCGTATGCCCCCGATGTATCTCTGCTGACTGACAGTCTGCCCCAGTCTCTGTGAGCTCACCGGGTTCTTCACACAATATATTGTTCTTCACATTTTACGATTGTTTCGCACGTCGCTGCGTATTTCCGACAAGTAGAGCAGATGGCCGCAACTACTGTAATCTATTCTTCACGTGGTTCTCACTGTGTTTTTGCATGAAATGATGCCTTGTGTGCACTGTGTTCACTGTTTTTTATCTTATTTCATTCATGTTCTCACTGTGTTTTTTGTAATATAATGCTCGATCCGAGCAGGAATGAAATCTCGTCCGAGCAACGAGCCGTTCTCGAGTACCTATTAATATCGACGGAGCATCAAGCGACGAGTATAATCGCTCATCTGGTATAAAAGTGACCATTGCCTACGCTCCACAATAAAATTCTGCACTGGAAAGGCGGTTAGTTTCTGTTGCACATTTTGATACCTGCACCGTTGCAGATGTCCGAGAGAGAGTGTGTGTTGCACGCTATATGTTAAAGGTTGCAGGGGGGCGAAGATTCATGAAGGCACAAGAGCAAGGTTTGACACTGGTTTAGAACAGAAATGTGCGTCCAGAGTGTCATTATCACATTATCAAGCTTGAGAATTCATGCTTGTTGTCCTACAAATTCATATAGCACCCTCAGTACCAACTGACTGCACTGTGGGCTCAAATGGTTAGCAGCTGCTGTGACTGAGGGGGGGCTAGATGTTTCAGCTCATAGCAGCAGCACATCCAGCTACTGTTGCAATGATGCAATGACATTCTAACTCCTGGGAGGGGGAGACACCAAGCTGTAATAGGCATATCTCCTGCTGGCAGACAATGGTTTTAAAACAATGCTAAACAACCCTCACGGCCACTTTATGAGGTACCCTGTCCAAACTGACTCGTACACTTAATTTCTAATCAGCCAATAACATGGCGGCAAATCAGTGCATTTAGGCATGTAGACATGGTCAAGAAAATCTTATTGAAGGTTCAAAACCGAGCATCAGTATGGGGAAGAAAGAAAAGGTGATTGTAAGTGCCTTTGAACGTAGCATGGTTGTTGTGCCAGAAGGGCATGTTTGACGTATGTTCAGGAAACTGCGATCTATGGTATTTTCACGCACAACCATCTCTAGGGTTTACAGAGAATGGTCCGAAAAAGAAAAAACATCCAGTGAGCGGCATTCTGTGGGCCGAAATGCCTTGTTGATTGCAGGATGGTAAGAGGAGAATGGGCAGACTGGTTCGAGCTGATAGAAAGGGCAAAAGTCCTTCAATTGCCACCCGTTACAAACCCAAGGTAGGCAGAAAGAGCATCTATGAACGCCCAGTACGTCGAACTTTGAGGAAGAGATGGGCTACAGCAGAGAAGACACACAACGGTTGCCATTCCGTAAAGCTAAGAACAGGAAACTGAGGCTACAATTTTCAAAAGCTTCATCAAAGTAGAAGATTGGGAACAACGTTGCTGGTCTGGACCAAGTCCGATTCTGCTGCAAACATTCGGATGGTATGGTCAGAATTTTGCCGTCAACAAAATGAAAGCATGGATCCATCCTGCTGTTGTATCAACTGTTGAGGCATGTGGAGGGTGGTGTCATGGTGTGGGGGAATATTTTCTTGTGGCACTCTTTGGGCCCTTCTTTGGTTACCAATTGAGCATCGTGGGCAATGCAAGCCTTACTGAGTATGTTATTTGCCATGTCCATCCCTTTATGACCACAAGTAACAACATCTGATGGCTAATTTCAGCAGGATTAATGCCTCATGTAATATAAAGCTGGAATATACTCAGATGGTTTCTTGAAAGGACAATGAGTTCACTGTACTCAATGGCCTCCACAGTCACAGATTCTCAATCCAAGAGAGCATCTTTGGGATGTGGTGGAACGGTGAGATTCGCATCAGGGATGTGCCAGCCGAAAATCTGCGGGCAAACTGTGTGATGAATCATGTCAATATGGAAAAATCTCTTAGGAATGCTTCCAACACCTTGTTGGAATCATGCCCACGAAGAATGAGGCAGTTTTCTGAAGGCAAAAGGGGGTCCAAACCCGTACTACATTGGGGTACCTAATAAAGGGCCGGTGAGTGTATCGTAAGCGGGATTACTGACCAAATATTTTCAAGTTCAATAGATAATTTCTCAGTTTCCTGGTTCCTGGTTGTAAGTATGTTTGGCATTGGATTGATCTCAATTTGGACCTTTGAATATTACTTAAAATTTTTGAACTTCCATATCAGACATGGACATATTGTAATTCTCTAGTGACTATAGGTCTTAACATGGTTTTTCTCTTGATTTTGCTATTGGTGTACAATCCTTGCATTGACCACTTTCTTCAGTACATTACTTAGTAGGAAACATCACCCAGTTTAGAACTGTCATTTAAGACCATTGTTGAGTATGAAGGGACAGTTTGAGGTGTTTTGTGTTAGGGCTCACTATCCTTTTCCCATCTTTTCCTAGTATGTTGAGAAAATTGTAGAAGTACTGTGTTAGCCAGAAAAAATAAAAAATCTGGTGTAAATACTTTTGTGTGAAAAACTACAAAAGTGCTGAAGGAATATCTATAGATATGGTTGATAACATGATTATTAGGCTTTATAGTGAACACCAAAAAAAAAGTAGTAAAAAATACAGTACAGAATTGATGCTTTTCTACTCCAAAAAAAAGTTCATAAAGTTCAACAATAGGAGAAACCAACCCCAAAATGGAAACACTGGAAAAAGCATCTCGTCCCGCAAAAAAAAATGCCATCACATGACCCCACGAAGAAGCTAAAATTTTATAGCCTGCAAAATGGGCTAATGAGGAAACTAAAATCCTGGCAGCTGCAGGTCCCTCCTTCACCTTCTGCGCCTCGCTGTGCGCCCATAAAACAAGTAACGGACACATGTGGGGGGGTCTCTGTACTCCATTTTGATTCAATTACTATGAAGATCTCAAAGGGTTAACAATCTTCCTAAAAACTGTTTCTGATCTTTTGAGGCGTGCAGATTTGAAAATGGGTTGATTATGTAGGTGGTTTTAATGCTAAATATGTAAAATTTCACTCAAAACTGTATTTATCCCCAAAATAGTCAATTCTGACAATACGGAAGATCGATACTCTATTTGTAAGCCGCGCGACATCAAAATAAGTTACCCAGACATTTAAAAAATGATGAAAATGTAAAGTAGACGTATGGGAAATGTTATTCAGGAACTTATTTAGATGGTAAATCTATCTGCCTCAAAACGCGATGATTTCAAATTTCGAAAATGGCAAATTTTTTCTTTTTTTTTGTAAATTAACGCAAAACTTATCAGCCAAAATTTACCACTAACATGAAGTACAACATGTGGGGAAAAACAATCTCAGAATCGCTTTGATAAGTAACAGTGTTCAAAAGTTATAACCATATAAAGCGACGCAAGTCAGAATCCAAATAACGGGGCTGAGCCTTAAACTGTAAAATGGCTTCGTCCTTAAGGGGTTAATGTTGATGGGTTGCACAACATAAAACTGATTTTAGACCTTCTACACTTGCAAGTTTAATCACAATCCACCGCATCACTATAGTGCTTACTCTATTATAGTAAAAATATACTTTTCACAGCAATTGATCCTTGGATATTAAAAGTGGTGACCGTTTACAGCAACAGAAAAGTTGAAACTCAAACTGCTCTTTAAAGTTAAAATAAAAGCTAATGGGAGCATAAAAAAATGTGTGTTCGGAATCTCGCATTGTGCCTCTTCTTGAATGGGTTCAGCCAACAGAAATGATTGTACCTGATAAATAAAAACATACTTCACAAAATTCCTCCACTTTGCAGGCTTTTAGTATGGGTGGAATTACAGTGCTTCAGCCATCTCTTTCTTTTCAGATCACTGACGTTCATCTTTTAATCTTTACTGATGCACATTGTGATTACACCTCGAAAAGATGTAATGTCGGAGAAACATTAGGTATGTTCACATGAAACACATGAACCATTTCAGATTAGGAGAAATCCACTATTTTATGGATTTTAAAGCAGTCCATTAACTTTGCATTGCATAAAACTACCAGGTTGGGTTTTTAATTGAATGGGTTTGCACTTAGAAGTCTTCGATAACACTTGCTGTCTCAAGTAAGAACAATAGAAGTTAATTTTATCGTGTTCTACAAAATATAATATTGTAGATTTGCATCATTCTCTTATGATTAATAAGGAAGGACTATTCATTTATTGCTATAGCATATACTGTTACCCTGTCATCATTATCTCTAAGCATCTGATCATTGAACCAGCAGCAGCTAATCTAGAAACAATGTAGTAAAGTTACTATTCAGTGAGTTTTGTAATGTTTGTAATAAGCAGCAATGATGTCATTTGTTCTCTTATACTTTTTTGGTCGTTTTTGTGTTTAAAAAGAAATTTGCTACAAAATTACAGAACTAAAGCTTTATGTTTTAGGACATCATTGAATAAGTATCATTTGTTTTATTATAGAAAGGTTTTAAGTGTTGTAAAATACAAATGAAAACCGTATTTTTAAATTTGACAACATTTTGTAAATTATGTATTCTTTAAAGGAAATCAACTATTTGGTTTCCAGCATTTTGATCCAAATATACCTTTAGAATCCTGTGGCTATTCCGATTCTGAACTGAGCACTTTTCACCCAATTTTATGTTTAATAAGATTATGATAATGAGTCTCTGGAACTCCTGCCCTTTATTACTCTAATTATGCACACCTCCAGTGGGCATAAGGATATCTCGTTCAACCCTTCCATAACCCTTCCCAAGAGCCATTGATGTCACCAAGCTCTCGGGAAATGTACTGCATGCGCACTCGTCTTGGGCAGCGCACAGTCAGTTTTGCTGCATGAACAGACCCGGAAGCTGGTGCTCTGATGTGACACTTCGCTGATAGTTTAGACAGGTTACTGTGCTACACCACTCCACCAATGAAGGAGTACATTCTCCACCAATGCTGCATCCCTATACATTTATTTGCCACTGACACCAATGAATAATATTATATATGTGTATATACTGTATACCACCAATAATCATTGGTGGAAGTGTAAAATAATGCATTGATTATAGGGGATTATTCTGCTGTCAAAATGTGCTTGTAAACATAGGATTTTGCAAATTTAAAGAAATCAAATTCAAGCATTTACTCATAGATCCAGGCTCGGTTACTATGGCAATCTGCTTATATTTGTTATCTGTTGCCTCCTTCCTTCTAAAATCAACTTTTAGAATAATGCTAATGAGCCTGAAGGGCTCCTGTGGGTGTTACTTGAGCCCCTATGTGCTATAGACTCACAGGCTGTTACAATGTGCGAGGAGCACTTTCCCCCTCCAACTGTGTGTTGAAACTTCCTCTAATACTGTGAAATAACATCAGAAAAATGGAGGGGTATGTGCTGAGGGAGCAGAAGGGGGAGGGGGAGACAGTCTAACAGCCTGTAAAGTTACAGCACGGGTGGACTCTGCTAACACCCTCACGAGTCCTTCAAGGTCATTAGCATAATCTTAAAAGTTGATTTTAGAAGGAAAGAGGACATGTATAAATATAATAAGATTACCACAGTCACCGTGCCTGGATGTATGAGTAACTCTACCTGGTTTATTATGCTTTATTTTCAATAGAAGTTTCCTTTAAATATTGCAGCTACGTCACTAGCTAGGAAATTATATTTCTGAATTAGAAAGTCACAAAGAGAGAAAACCTCCAGGGATTAATTCTTGACTCCATACCTCTCCTTAGAAGGAGACAAACTTGCTAATGTTTCTGCTGAGCATATAAGTCCACAGACAAAGAAGGGGCCATATCCAACATTGCCCGCAGATCCCTATGATTAAACAAATGGAATAGGGACATCCATTCAAAAACCTAACTTTGCAGCATCCTATTTTCAGGTGAATACTTCTCAGTTAGATACTATTTTAGAGAAATTAGCTTTTTCAGAACATTAAGACCCCTCAAAGAAAACTTAATATTTTAAAGAAAAGAGATACTATGGAAACCTTTAAGGGAAACCTAAGGGAAGCTGAGAAATTGAAGTTTTTACAAGGGAGGAAAGAATAGAAGTTTTCTCTTAAATTTCAACAATCACCAAAACAAAAAACATAATGGTGGGAGGCATACCTTTATTTTAAATCCCCAATAGTAAAATATCACTCAAAGACAAAACCCTTCCCCTCACTGCAGTTTAAGGTGCTCTGGTTATTCAGACACAGTTATTTAATTATGGGGAAATAGGAAAACCAGACATTTTCTCTGTTTTCAATTCAAGTTAGAGTTCCAGGAATGCGGTAAGTCAAAATTTCAAGTTAAAGTTCTGAGAATTTCATACTGTATGACAGCTGCCACCATCAGATCTTTATAGCTGTTTGTCCCAACCAGCAAATGAAGGCCAGCTATTCAGAAATGCTCATATTAAGGATTAGAGCTTGTAAGTGCGATGGGCCAATAATTCTTTCCATTATTTGCTGGATGGAGAGCTGAACGGATGGCGTGGACAGGCTTGGTAATCATGTAGCACTGCTGCTGCTGGTGGTAGCGTAGGTGGCATCACATTCTCCCTTTGCAGGGAAAAAGGTGGCCTTGTGACTTGTGGGGTGAGCCTTAGGTGTTTGCAGGCTTTTTGGGTGTCTCAGCCACTGCATTTCATGTTTAATCTGTAGGTTTCTGGTCAAACGGGAAGTGATCAACTTGTTAAGGTTCTACGCCCGCTTTATGGACTGGTGGCACCAGCCCCCTGCATCTGACGGGGGCTGGGCAGCATTTTATGTCTATGCAAGGTCCAGCAAAGCAGGGGAAAGTGAGAAGTTGCTTATGCCCCTTTCACGCCCCTCCACTAGCATTTTCAATTATCGCAGGGCTTCTACATCACTTTTGTGGCATAGAAGTCCTGATAAATACCCATTATAAGTATTAACATGCAGTTCTTAAGAGTTCACAAAAATGGGCAATTATTTCAGTTTTCGACTCTTTTAACTAAGTGCCCTGAAAAGACCAATTGCTTGTTTTTGTCTCCTGTGTGGAATGGTGAGTGGACATGAGACCCTGCTCTTATACTGCAAAGTTACATATCTAGCCTGGCTAATCACAAGCATGCCTACAGAGGACATGCCTGTGGTTGATAAGCAGCTGCAAGCTGCTTTATTGGCTGCTTAGCAGTCAACCAAGAAGCATGGTGCTTTTTCCTGGACACAGATCAGAAACCCAAACAGCAGCAGGGGGCACCAGATTCAGGAAAACTGTGTGACACATTTCTTGAATCTGTTGCACACTGCACACTCTAAAGGCATTAATGTACAGAAAAGGGTTAAGATACTGGAAAAGGGAAAAAGTTGTGAGTGTATCACATAAAATGTAACTTTTATTTATAATTTTTTTGTGTTTGAAGGGCCAGTTAGCATTAAACTTCAGTTCTTCTAAAGGCCCTTTCCTACATGCACCTAAAACAATGCAGCACAACTATATAACAAACACAAACAGGTACGATAGTCAATAAGCCAGGTCACAACAGAGATAGCAATGAAGAACAATATTGCAAGAGCGGAAGAGTAGTCTGAATGGGAGCCGAGAATGAAATACCAAAATAACAGTAAAAAGAGTCTCTCTAACAAGGTACGGAACAGGTCAATATGATTAGCAGTGAACTAACTGTGAGTAGGTTATGTATGAGCAGCCAAAGTCTCACCCCAAATTTAGATCAGCGCTCTGTCAGTCACAGAGGGTTAACTATTGCTGGACCGTAGCAGGGGAGAAGGGTGTACAGCAAATAATCGCAACACAGCCAACCAACATACACTATTGTTCACAATAGGAATGTCAAATAAAATATAAAAACAAAATCAGCTCATCCTCAGCCGCATTTTACTGACATAAGATGATGGTGGCATGGACGATATACGTGTGTTGCTTTTATTAAATGGGCCTAGTTTTGTTACTGTATGTATCTATTGAGCTTCATTCTGGTACTTTGAGTATGTACAAACTTGGTATTGGTGCTGTATTTATATACTAACCTTAGTTGAGAGCTATATTTATTTTATGTACTAGGCTTGATTCTGGTGCTGTATGCTAGTATATAACTTGGTTTGGGTGCTGTATTTAAGGTGTTAGATTGGTGTTGGTGCTTATGTTTTGCTTTTTAAAACTGCTCGATCTATGCTCCTTTTCGATTTATGGGTTGTTAAATGGGCTCCATTTGTCTATAAATGAAGGCATGGAGATTTATATAACGAAAAAGTTGGTGCAGATTTCTCGGTGCCCTCCCTCTGATGGCTGGTGTTTGGCATTGCAGCCGGTTCCTAGGGTTTTCTCTTGTTGGTGCGTGGTCTGCTCTGTGGGATGAGCTGTGGATCTGCTCCCTCGGTGCTTGGTCGTTGCTTGAGTGTTAGGTCTCTACCCTGTGCTCCAGGCGTTTGTCTGCTCCGTTTGCTATGTGAAATAGTGTCTCCCAGTCCTGTTGTTTGTAACCACTACTTTCCTACTGTTCCTGCCTCCGACTCTGAACACTGCTCTGCCTCCTGTCTGTCCTCGGCCTTGTACCAGTTACTAACTGTTGAGCTTTTACCACTTGCCACTTCTCTACAGGCTAAGTGTCCTCCGAGCCCCTGAAGCAAAATCGATCCCTCGCAGCGGCCTCTGCTGAAGTCCGGCGGGCATGTAGGCTCCCCACACTGGCACTTAAAAGGGCTAAGGAAAGCGGGCGAAGCGGAAGTGCTTAGGGAAGCTGGCAAAGAGGAATTTCAACCGACCTGCAAGGTTCGTGGCTGCTGGTACATTTTTAGATACATAATTGATTAAATATATTAACCCCTTAATGCTGCAGCCCTTTTTCGTTTTTGCGTTTTCATTTTTCACTCCCCACCTTCCAAAATCTATAACTTTCTATTTTTCCATATACAGAGCTGTGTGGTGGCTTATTTTCTGTGTAAGAAATTACCCTTCAATATGGTAGTATTTGATATTCCATGGCCTGTACTGGGAAGCGGGAAAAAAATTCCAAATGCAGTGAATTTGGTAAAAATTTCACTGCATGCCCCAAATGACATGTCTACTTTATTCTCTGGGTTGGTACAATTACGGGGATACCAAATTTGTATAGGTTTTAGAATGTTATCATAGATTTAAAGAAAATTATATCCTCCTGTACAAAATTTTTGGGGGGGATTTTGCTGTGTTGGCGCTAATAACTTTTTTATACTTTAGTGTACAGAGCTTTGGGAGGTGTCGTTTTTTGCGGATTTTGATTACGTGTACAAAGTTAACATTTTTAGGACTGTGCGATCCTTTGAGCACTTTTTATAGAATTTTTCTTAAAATGGCAATAAAATGCCATTTTCGACTTTGGGTTTGATTTTCCGTTACAGGGTTAAACGCAGCGGAAAATCTTTATCATATTTTTATAGATCGGGCATTTTTGGACGCAGCGATACCTAATGTGTTTGGGATTTTTACTGTTTATTTATATGTATATCATTTCTAGGGAAAGGGGGTTGTTTTCAGTTTTTTTATTATAATTTTTTTTTACTTTTCTTATTTTTACCATTTTTCAGACTCCCTAGGGTACTTTAACCCTAGGTTGTCTGTGCGATCCTATCATATACTGCCATACTACATTATGACAGTATATGTGGATTTTACTGCCCATTCATTACAATGTGCTGATAGCACATTGTAATGAATGGGTTAACCCGAAGCAGCCTCGGGTCTTCGGAAGACCCCAGGCTACCTTGGTGAAGGATCGCTGCTCCCCGATGATGTCATGGGGAGCGACAATCCTTGGAAATATGGCGCGATCAGCGGGAAAACACCTGCAATATGCAGTAAAGACTTACCGGCTATGGAGAGAGCTCAGCCCATGAACCCTCTCCATATACCCGCACCTGGCATGTGACGTAATTAGAGATGAGTGAGCACTAAAATGCTCGAGTGCTCATTACTCGGATCGAACTTTTCCCGATGCTCGAGCGCTCAATGGGAAGTCAATGGGAGACTCGAGCATTTTTCACTGAAAGAACACATTGAAAGAACACTAAAGAAGAACACATTGCAGATGTTTGCAGATGTTTTCACTGAAAGAACACAGTGAAGAACACATTGAAAGAACACAGTGAAGAACACATTGCAGATGTTCCGTACATCTACTAACTTATCGAAAGACACGCTCGCCAAACGGTGTTCTTCACAATAGTATATGAATAACAATATGTGTGAAGAACACATTGCAGATGTTTCCATACATCTGCAATGTGTTCTTCACACATAATGTTCTTCACATACTATTGTGCAGAACACCGTTCAGCACGCGTGTCTTCCCATAACTTAGCAGATGTACGGAACATCTGCAATGTGTTCTTCACTGTGTTCTTTCAATGTGTTCTTCACTTAAATGATCCTGTGTTCACTGTGTTCCTGTGTTGTATTTTTCGCTGTTCTTCACTGTGTTTCTTTAACTAAATGCTCGTTATCGACCCGGCGAGATACTCGTCTGAGCAACGAGCCATTTCGAGTACTCTAATACTCGAACGTGCATCAAGGTCAGCCGAGTATACTCTCTCATATCTAGATGTAATACTACGTCACATGTCGGTAAGGGGTTAATATAAAGCAAATTTTAAATATTGTGATTGTTTATTAGAATAGGTGTAATTATTTCTTGGGTCGCATGTCATAGGAAGTATGGAATTTAGTTTGTTAAATTTTATTCCCACCCCTGATTGTACTGACCAATAGAAAATAAGGATTTGTTAAAGCCATAAAATCAATGCCTGTAAAATAAATGTCGTAACTGCATAATTTCGTTAATCTCCCAAACTGCATTTGGAATTTTTTTACAGATTCCCAGTAGTTTGCATGGAATATTAGATGATGTGACTAGGAGGCTGAATTTGTTTCTCACTAAAGCTACGGTGTATGCTGTGTGGTAAGTGACTGAGAAAGTATGATATCTCATAGTCTTCATACACAAAGGGGAAAATGTATCATTATAGGAAATTTAATATCTTTACTCAGCTTTTATAATTATACTAATGAAGGGCTATGGTGGGTGTGTCTAGAGGCTTTTAGTGCTGTAGCTTTACAGGCTGCACTTCATGCTGCTGCTAGATTATGCCTATGAATCGGCAACATGGAGGCTAACCAGAGCCCACCAGAGCCCTTCAGGATCATTAGCATAATATTCAAAGTTATTTTTAGCAGGACGGGGCCATGAATAGCAAATATAAAAATATTACCACAGTCACGGTGCCTGGATCAATGAGTAAATGTTTCTGGTTTATCGCAATTGATTTTTGTTGGTTGATTTTCTTTAAGGTAGCTTTTAAGGCTGCAGTTGCAAAGAAGAAGCAGTTTTTGACACAACAGCTTTTTATATTCTTTCCACATGCTGGGAAGGGGGTCCGGTTTGGCTTTGAAACTTTTTCTGGCCTTATTGCACGGCACAGAGAGGTATTATATTGGGTGGCACTACTCTGTCATCATAATGTAGGTATCAAGTAATTCAAGTTCACTCCCCAAATCAGACATCGAAGAAAAAGTGGTGCTTTGGTTCCCTTAATGTAGTCAGATTCCTATGATGTATATAAAAAAAGAGTGGAAGCGGCACTCACCAGTATTTCTCCTTCTTAGTGCTGTTTATTGGTGCATACTTACAAAAAAAAGTTTCATAGGTAAAGTTGATAGAGATAAAGGGGTGAGGGAGGACACGCATAGACTCACAAGACAATCAAACACATGATATCTTTTTCTGGCCTTATGTTTGGCCTTGCACAGCCTTGCACATTGCGACAGATTCAGAATGTGTTGCATTGTGCTTCTGCTTCTGACTTCTGACGTGTATTGCCCATTGTGACTTTTTGATGGAAAAAATGTGCCTTTTTTGCGACTTTTTGATGCCACGAAAAGAACTAAAAAGCAACTCCCCCCATTGACTCAACCTTGACCCAAACAGGTTATATAAAAGTGATTTCTGATATACTGTAAATGGATAATTTTTTTATCCACATTTGATTCAACAGAACCAGAGGCAGATTAAGACTTTCAAGGGCCCTGAGCTGTATGAATATTACAGCCCCTAAAAGTCTGAAATTAATTTCCTACATATGCTAAAGAAACAGGTTCTTAGGGAATGGATGATGCATCTCTTCTGCCTACTTTCACTCAGCAGTCTTAGGACCCTTGGAGGGCCTTTAAAGGTCCTGAAATCACTCTTGTGTACATGTTTAATGAGAGTATGAACAGATGTATGAGGATTTCATGAATGAGGGCCCTTCTCAGCATACAATTTAGTGGGTGGCCATGTGCCCCCTAAAAGGCTTGGGCCCCAGGTTACCGCCCAAACCGACTATATTATAATCCATTACTGAACTGAATCACTGCCATTTGGAATATTGGGATGATAATACTGACCCAAAACCTGTTAGATCATAATAGCAGTCTGCAATGGAGCCAAGCATGGGTTGCAATAGTAGGTTGCAGATGCCAAAGTGCCTGTACTTCAGTACCACAAATCCCAATTCCATTACCTTGGTATCTGGAAGATCTACCGCAGTTCATAGTATCATAGTATATAAGGCTGGAAGGAGACGCAAGTCCATCAAGTCCAACCTTCAAGAATTAAATAAATGTTTTATCCCCATAACCCATGATATTATTTCTCTCCAGAAAGTCATCCAGGCCTCTCTTGAACATGTACATAGAGTCGGCCATAACAACCTCCTGCGGCAGAGAGTTCCATAGTTTTTAATCCTAGTTTATTCTTTTTTTTATTGTTGCTAACATCACTATAGTTCAATGCTGTTAATAATAAAAATATGGTAATCATTCTAAAAAAAAGTGCAGAGTTTAATTACAAATTCAGCTCTGCTACATATGTAGGAAAGTTAGTTTTGGTATAATTAAATGTAAATAGATAAAGATTGCATTTACATATGGACCATGTAGGAGAAATGAGATTCCCTGAAGAGAATAAAACCAAAAAGTGCAGAGAACATGTCATGTGCTGCAGTAACACTAATAACTGGGCCACAGCATCACCTAATGTGATATGTGACACACGTGGCTGCCAGCGCATGGCTCTGGAATTTCATTTCGAAATTTGAAAACAATTTGGAAAAACTAAATCTGGATTCTGAAAAGTAAGAATTGTCTGGGCTCCAATCACTTATCAAGGAACTCCCTCTTGTGGTCAATATTGGTATAACATGCAGTTACCTAAAAATCAAATTTACTAAAGCTAGTAATGTCCAATGCAAATATCATTCATATGATGACAGATAAATTAAATCAGGTAAAAAAACTTGCATTACATTTACATTTATGTAGTTATACCATAACATATTACACCTGGAAATCAAAATAGCCTTACAAGGGATAAGCTAATTGCACACAGTTTCAGATATGGTTTGAACCCTTATTAGTTGTGATGCCGCATTGTGCAAACATTTTAACAACTCCCATAAAATAATGAAAAAATTGGGGTTTACTTTCATTATTATTCTTGCTAACCTGTGTTTATGGTTTTAGAAAGAGAAAACACAAGAGAGATTACAGGATCCAAAGCACAAAGTCCATTCATATGCTGCTGGTGAGATCCGAATAAAGAACCTTTCATGACAGATAACTGAATTTTATATTATTTTATATTAAATAACAGATCAGGTGTAAGTTTTGGCAGGCTGCGCACTGTAACATGATAATTTTAGGTAACAAGTTAGATTCAACAAACTTTGTATAATATTAAAACATTGAAATATTGTGTGCCCCCCCCATATACAATAACATAAAAATGCACCAACTCTAAGTCATTGTTACCTTTTTATTCACTAACTAAAAAGATTAAGAAAATTTAGATAGAAAATAAGATATCAATAGCTAAAGACTCTCAAATTTTATCTAACTTGTGAATAAGACATTGGTCAATAAAGAGTGTGAGGAGGCTGATTAAATGACCGCATGCAATGTCAATCAGCTGCCTCTAAAGCCAGCAAGATCTTGTCATGTATCAAAAGTGGTATGGACTCTCGGGATAGGGATGTAATATTACCACTGTGCAAGGCATTGGTTCGGCCTCACCTGGAATATGCTGTCCAGTTCTGGGCACCGGTTCATAAAAAGGATGCCGGAGCTGGAGAGGGTTCAACGTAGAGCCACAAAACTGATAAGGGGTATGGAGGGTCTCAGTTATGAGGAAAGATTAAAACAACTAAATTTATTTAGTCTAGAAAAGAGACGACTACGAGGGGACATGATTAATTTATATAAATATATGAATGGTACATACAAAAAATATGGTGGTAAGTTGTTCCAGATTAAGTCAAATCAAAAGACGAGGGGGCACTGTCTCCGTTTGGAGAAATCAAGGTTTAATCATCAGAGTCGACAGGGTTTACTGTGAGAACTGCCTGGAATAGCCTTCCTTAGGCGCTGGTCAAAGCAGGGACAGCAGAGAGCTTCAAGAAGGGTCTAGATGTTTTTTTACCTACAAATAAAATTGATGGTTATGTTATATAGAATTGTTTCCTTTAAATCCCTTCCTCATCCAATCCCTTCCCTTCCTTGGTTAAACTTGATGGACATGTGTCTTTTTTTAACCACATAAACTATCTAATTACGGTATGTAACTACTGGCTAACACAATGTAAATAATCTTATTCCTATGGGATTCAGCACACCAGTCTCTATAAACCTTCTTGTTTTAAAGGAAATCTACCATCAAAATCAAGCATTATAAGACAAGGACACTTACTTATAAATCCAGGCAGTGTGACTTCTTATATTTGTTATCCATGGCCTCTTTACTTCTAAAAGGAAGTTTTAAATTTCACTAATGAACCTGAAGGGCTGCTGGTGCGCTTCCCAAAGCCCCTCCGTGCTGCAGATTAACCGGCTGTAACACTTTGTAGGAACACATCCACAGATCCCCTCTGGCTCATTAACATAATTTTTACAGTTAATTTTAGAAGGAAGGAGACCATGAATAACAAATATAAGAAGAAGTAACAGTAACAGTACCTGGATCTATGAGTTAGTGTTCCTGGTTTATCATGGTGGATTTTGAGGGCAGATTTCCTTTATCATGATGCTTGACTGGATTGAAATATGGGAAATTTGGTGTCTTGTCATGTAAAAAGAGTCACTGCCATTAGAATACAGGCGGTCACCCGACTTACAGACAACCCATAGTTACAGACAGACCCTTCTGACCTCTGGTGAAGATCTCTGGATGCTTTACTATAGTCTCAGATTGCAATGTTTAGCTGTTGGGTGTCTGTAATGAAGCTTTATTGATAATTCTTGGTCCCATTACAGCAAAAAATATTTAAACTCCAATTGTCACTGGGGCCAAAATGTTTTTTGTCTGGATCTACAATGATAAAGTATACAGGTTCGACTTACATACAAATTCAACTTAAGAACAAACCTCCGGACCCTATCATGTACGTAACCCGGGGACTGCCTGTATAACTGCAATGAATGTGCTATCTAGGTCTGTACAAAATGGTTTGGTAAATGGTATATGCTCACAATGCCTCTGCCAGCTTGTTTTTTTTTACTGTTGTAGATGCTGGTGCACAGGTACAGTAGTTCTTATATGGGATCAGAGCAGCCAAGAAAGCAAGTCTTCACTCCCCACATCCATTATTAAGCCCTGGAAGACCATAAATAATACTGTAGTACTTGTGCACACATATATATATACATATATTTATATATGTATATACTGTAACTTTGGTTCACTGTACTTCTACCAAATTTGCTGATACCTTTTTTTATTACTAATTTTCTGTTTTTTTTGCATCTGTAATAATCTGCCAAACAATCTGTAATTTATCTATTTCGTAATGATATTCTGCAAAATATATTTCAGCCACTCTGAATTACCACTTGAATAAACTAGTACAATAGTAAGTAGAGAATAAATCAATTCAGTAGTCAATAATTATCAACTGTATAATTAGGGTCACATTAGATTTATGATCATTACTAGATAATGGCAGAACCAGTCCTTAGTAACTGGGTAAGAATAAATAGAAAAGTTGTTTTATCCAATAATTTCCAAATAATAAAAGACAACTAAAAGTATTAGCAATGGTTTAGGTAATGTATATTCTGTAATGTAAATCGCAGATGTAATAGTACATCCTATGCTCATTACCGTCACAAAGCTCCGAGAACCTTTTATCAGTGAATGGAAAATATGGCTTCTAGAAGATGAAGTTGCGTAGTAATTACATTTGTATAAATTTGTCAAGTACAATTTACTCATATTTCTATTATCATCCATGTAAAGGTCAGGTACAGTGGATCCTATTGTGCAGTATAAGGTGCTATGGCTAGGAATGTATAGTATGGAGGTGTACAACTTATAACTGCTTACTTCTCCAGCTTTGTGCATCATGGGATGTTTAGCTTTTTTAGACAGCTTGGTTTTGGAATGTTGAATGACAAAATTTTATGTTTTACATTCTTATGTGTGGCCACCTGGTGGCAATGTAGTGAAAAGTCAAAGGGCTCATTTTCTAAAGAGTGCCGGATTGCACTTTCGACGGACTTTGCACTTTTTCGTGGACTGCACGGCTTGGACAGGTATTTAACAGGTGTCTGTGTTGGGATTGTGCTGCATGCGACCGTTTTTTTTGCGCAGCTGCGCTGGCTTTTAAGCGTCAGAAATTGGGGGACGGGCTGTTGGACGATCCGACTGATTTGGATTGTGTGCCGGATTTAACTTTCAAATTGTGTCGCAAGACAATGCACTTACATGCACCAGGAAGAAGCAGGTGAACTCCGTTGGACCTCATCGAGGAAGCGACACATGCAGGATATTGGGCACACAATCTTACTAAATCACAGCTATGCTTTATCGTTGGACATTGCATTTTCGGTGAACTCCGTCGGACAGGTAAGTAAATGTGCCCAATTGATTTAGAGGAAATGAAGTGCCTGTGATCTCTGAGTAAGTGTCCCCAATTTATCCATTCTTGATTTTGATGTTAGATTTCTTTTAATTGTGGTTTATAGCTCTTTATTTGACTTACAGGGTGACTACCAATAGGTGACCCCATTGGATTGTCTTCCTTCCAGAGGACACTTTGTTTTGATAAGAGGAAACACAACCAGTTGTATGACATCACACAGTTGATTATTTTTGCACACACCCTACTAATACAAATATCTGTTGGCCAAAAGTCTCATATTCTACACCCCATTATTGCTTTGAAAATTCTGTTGCACAGTACGTGATTTAAAAAAAATTCTAGAGCACTTAGATGTGGGAACAGGTCCATAGAGGATCCATCAACATATTTTCAATTTTCTTCCTGTGCATAAAAAATCTAGGAGATATGTTGCACTAACCACATTTTTAATCTTATCCCAAATGATTTATGCAATGAGATTATAGAAATGTACAATTAATACAGTCAGTGACTGATAGAAAAAGCTTAACATTTATTTTGATACTCAAATTATATTTTGGTGAGGAAATGAGAATCTATATGCTATATACAGAAATAAATTGTAGTAAAAAAAATCACCTGCCAATAAATCACTGAAAATTAAGATTAGATATGTGTAGTAACATTTATGCCCATCTTTACCACTTCTCACATGCGGTGGTGCACCATTCATGAGGCAAGTTGAGCCTCTTGTCTCAGGCAGCACCACCTGTAGCGAGATGGGGGGCAGCATCAGGGGTGCAATTACCTGCTATAAAGCAGAGCCAGATGCCTAAAAGTATGGGGGGAGTTTCTCTCTTTCTAGTTTTCTAGGTGTCTATTTCCTGTTTTTTCTAGTGTCTTAGGCCCCTTGTACACTCGCGAGTGTGATGCGATGAACTCGTTTCACACTCGCAACGTGTGCTGCCCGGATCTCCCAGCCCGAACGCTGCAAACCGGAACTCAACTCAGCATGTCAGTTCAGTTCCAGTTTTCAGCTTTGGGCCCGGAGATCCGGGCAGGACGCGTTGCGAGTGTAATGCGAGTTCATCGCATCACACCCGCGAGTGTAGAAGGGGCCTTAGTCTAATTTGTCTTAGGTGGATTCTCCTTGTGTTCAATTGCACCTGTGCCTGTTAGTCTAACATTGTTCCCTGGTGTGGAGGATATTTTAAAAAGTCGCAAAATTTATGTGCAAAAATGTCTTGGTTTACGGCTGTCCAATATATCTGCCTCTTTATTTAAATAATGCATTTGGTTATATTGTCAACAGCCAACAGAAAGCTCTCCATCAGGTTTTTTTGTGGAAAAATCAAAATATCTTTTTAAAAAAAAAAGAATTGCAATCAGCAGTTTTGTTCGTTTATGAAAATTTGCACAACTTTTGAGGTTTCTAAATAAATCATTTTAGATAAAAAAATGTTTGCTGCATTTTTACTGCAATATTAACTTGATTTTTTTTTCAAGGTGTTACAAGTTAGACAAGTCAGTGCTGTCTTTTTGAAAAAGTCCCAGTTGGTGAATACATCGAACTTTAGTCTAAACAGCTGGATTTGTAAGGTAAATGCAACGGGGGGAATTTATCATTACAATTTGTCTTTGACTTGGTGGTCTCTGTTCAATTTCATTGTTGTTTTATCTGACTTCACCAAATGGGGGATATTTATCAGGACCTCAGTGGCACAGAGGCCCTGAAATAATCGCAAATTCTAGCTTACTGCTAGCACTTGCTACTATGTGCCCCAATCTGCCACCTTCACGCTGGTGGGGCGTGAAGGGGGGGGGGTGCGACCAGCCGAGCGAAGGGCACAACATTTTTGTTTTAAATTTTAGAAGAAAGATAGTGATAAATCTCTTTCCTGGTTTCTTGACAGCCGATGCCAACATGGATGTGAGACACTGCATAAAGGAGCAGCACGGTGGCTTAGTGCTTAGTATAACAACCTTGCAGTGCTGAGAATCTGGGTCCAAGTTCCAGGGGCAACATCTGCAAAGAGTTTGTATGTTCTCTCCATGTTTGCGTGTGTTTCCTCCAGTTTCCTCCTATACTCCAAAACATACTGGTAGGTTGATTAGATTGTGAGCCCCATTGGGGACAGGGACTGATTTGACAAGTTCTGTGCAGCGCTGTGTTATCTGTGTGTGCTATAAAATGGAAATAAAGGAATTATTATTATTATTAACCGACTTACTTAAAAAAATAACCTGACATATTACCTCTGGATGAGGCGTAGGGGGCATCACTCTATTTCTCGCCTCAGGCAGCAAAGTTGGGATTCATCCCTGCTCACATGAGATGGGGATAAGGAACTGAAAATGACCTGAATCCTCATTTGTTTGCTATATGTTTTACATGATAATATATAAACCCCCCAAAAAATACAGGAAACAAATACATAGACAATAAGAGGACATGAGGCAAGGTTTGTAACAAAGAACGTAAGCAATTTGCCAGACATATAGTAAATATATAAAGTAAATACATACAGGCGGTCCCCTACTTAAGGACACCCGACTTACAGACAACCCATAGTTACAGACGGACCCCTCTGCCCACTGTGACCTCTGGTGAAGCTCTCTGGATGCTTTACTATAGTCCCAGACTGCAATGATCAGCTGTAAGATGTCTGTAATGAAGCTTTATTGATAATTCTTGGTCCAATTACACCAAAAATTTTGAAACTCCAATTGTCACTGGGGCAAAAGAAAAAAAATTGTCTAGAACTTCCATTATAAAATATACAGTTTCGACTTACATACAAATTCAACTTAAGAACAAACCTCCAGACCCTATCTTGTATGTAACCCGGGGACTGCCTGTATAGCAATACTGGAATAGTACATCATTGTTATTGTTGTCATATTATGTATATTAAAGTGACCTACAACTAGGTGCCCCCATGATGATCTCTAGAAGTGTTATTACCACCTCATTCATTATGCTTCCCTAAGTGTGAAAGAGGTTAACACATTCATTTGTACTGTAGCTCTTCACGCGACTAATTAATATATTTACATACAGTATCTACAATGTATTGTGTAAGGAATAAATATGAGCTGGAGATGAAGCCATTCAGGATTATGCACATTATTTTCCGATAAAAAAGAATGATTTCCAAAGGGATAGTTAACTCCTTAACAACTCGTCCATTCTTCATTTTTGCAACAAATGCATTCAAAAATTAATTTAATTTATTCATATTTGTGTAGAGCGGTCTGAGGGTTTATTTCTGTGTGTGACATATTGGGGCTCATTTTCTAAGGGCCATGTGCCAGTTTTCTGTCGGACTTGCACATTCTTTCTAGTGTAAACAGCTTGCCCAGGTATTTAAGAAGTGTCTGCACCACAAGTGTTTTGTGGCACAGCTACACTAGTCATCATGCTACACAAATTAGAGGGAGTTCCGGCGCTCAGTCGGTTCATGCTCCAGATTTATCATGCAAAGTCTGTCGCACTCCCCATGTTAAAGGTGCACCACAAAAAGTTGGTGAACTCTGTTGGTCCAGTGCAGGGAAGTGCCAGAATCATGATTTCTGGTGAACGTTCTTAACCAGGGCCGCATCTGTATGTATGTATGTATATATTATATGGGACTATAAAATGTTTAATACTGGGGGGGCGGGGTGCTGTATATATCATATGGGCCGTAATTATTTTATACTGGAGGGTGTGTATATATTATATGGGGCCAGAATTGTTTTATACTGGGGGGGATGCAGTATATATTATATGGGGCCAGAATTGTTTTATACTGGGGTGGGGGTGCTCTATATATTATATGGGGCCAGAATAATTTTATACTGGGGCGGGGGTGCTCTATATATTATATGGGGCCAGAATAATTTGATACTGGGGCGGGGGGGTGCTCTATATATTATATGGGTATATGGGGCCAGAATAATTTTATACTGGGGGCTGTATATATTATATGAGGCCAGATTCTTCTTTTCCTGGGGGGGGGGGGGGGTTATATATTTATACAGGGCCAGATTTCAGCTGGGGGGGTATAGTATATTACTAAGTTGGGGGGGGGCTGTATATGGGATACAGTATATTACTAAGCTGGGGGGGCTGTATATGGGGTACAATATATTACTAAACTGGGGGTGCTATATATTCACATTGGTCAGGGGAGCACTGTATGTAAAATAATGTAACATAATAACAGGGAGGGATATATTAGTTATAGGATACAATAGATTACTTTGCATCATTTAAAACAAATGTTAGGGGTCTGTATTAATAAATTAGGGGCTTTGTATATTGATTGGTGCTGTGCATGCTATAATTCCAGTAGCAATATATATATAATGAAGGGATGTTTTGTATGTGGGGAGAGTGCGGTCAGTTGTGTTGTGAGGGGTATATATTATTTAGGGGCGCAGTGTTTTTATCCAGGCGACTTTATACTGTAAGTGACTGTGGTATTTTTAGGGATGCCAGGTGGAGATGCTGCACGGAGCTGAAGATATCTGGCAGTGAATTCAGCAGTGATACGTCATGGATTGGAGAACCCGGAATATTGTCCTCCTGATGGAAGAGATTGTCATCTATAAGGTATTAGATGCCACTAATGCCTCTCAGATCCTGTAGTCAGTCACACAGTGTCAGGGAGCTGTTAATTGTTAGTAAAGTTTTCAGCATTTACTTAACGGGGAGCAGGAGGGGGGGGGGCAGCATTTTAATATTCGCCTGAGGCAGCAAATATGCTAGAATCGGCCCTGTTCTTAACTATAATGAATCGGTCGCACCCATCATTATACACGGGGAAAGCACTTGTAGTGCAGTTTCCTTCATTCTTAGTAAATGTGCCCCATTGTGCTTCCTAGTGTCAGTATTTAATATTCCTTGCCTTGCAAGTTCGAACGAAAATTCCAAATGCAATGAAATTGACGGAAAAACACATTTGTGCTGTTTTCTTTCTATAGTTACAGCTTTGCTGTGAGTTACGAATCACACTTTCTCTTTATTTTTTGGATTGGTACAATCACAGAGATACAAAATTCATATAGGTTTTATTATGTTTTAGGAAATCTAATCATCAAATCCATCATGTTAAACCAGGGACACTTACTCATATATCCAGACACTGTGACTGTGGTAATATTCTTATATTTGTTATCCATGGCCTCCTTACTTCTAAAATCAACAAATTTTGCTAATGAGACTGAAAGGCTCTGAGGGGTGTTACCAGAAACTCTCCATGCTGCAGCTTCACAGGCTGTTATATTTTCTCCCGCTCAGCACTTTACACTTCGCTCAGTGAGAAGGGTAGGTGCTCCTGCATAGTGAAGCTACAGCATGAAGGGACACTGGTAAAACCCGTCCCCCAGAGCCTTTCTGGCTCATTAGCATAATTGTAAAAGTTAATACTAGATGAAAGGAGGCCACGGAGAACAAATATAAGAAGATTACCACAGCCAGAGTGCCTGGATCTATAAGTAAGTGTCCCTGCTTTATCATGATGGATTTTGATGATAGATTTCCTTTAAAACCATTAAAAATCTTTTGTAAAACAAATGTCTTTGTTTCTCCGTATAATCTGACACCCAGAACTTGTTCTGCAAATTGTGCGGCCATTGTCATTGCTACCATTTTGCCACCATGTGTTGCAAAATGGTAAAAAAGTGTGGATTCGGACATTTGGGCACTATCTTCTTTTTTGAGCTTTTCCGTTGGAAATTTTTATATTTTGATAGATCAGGCATTATGGGAAACAGTGATACCTAAGATGTTTTTCTTTATGTTTTATTTTTATGTTACAGTTTTATAGGTCTCCCATGGTACTTGAACCCCAGGGGGTCTGACTGCTTATACAATTTACTGCAATACAACTCTTATTGCCCACGGGTTTTGCTTGCGGCATTTAAATGGTATGTTGGCATTGGGCTTGGACATAGCACAGAAATGTGAAAATTGCAGCCATAGTTAAGAAAAAAAACCTTATAACCCCAGTAATTCTTTTACAAATATTATCTTTTTAATTTCCTTAAACAAATATCTGACAGCTTAAAGGGGTTGGCCACTTTCAGCAAATAATTCATATGTTTAGTGTGATGAAAAAGTTCTTCCATTTTCCAAAATACTTTCTGCATCAATTCTTCATAGTTTTCTAGATCTCTGCTTGCTGTGCTTCTTTAGAAAGCTTCTATGTTTACTTCCAGTGGATAGAAATCTGTCCATGGTCTTGTGATGGACATTATTATTATCACAGAAAGTAATAAGTGGTTTGCAATAATGGCTCACGCACCACAAGACCAGGGACTGGTTTTTATACCCTGGAAGTAGACTAAAACGAAAAATAAAAGGACACAAAGGCGCTCATAGGGCAAACACCCGTTGGTTCAAGGAAAACCTATTTCTGGTGGCTAAGGTCAGGTTAGTTGTGCGCTCACCTGGGGTAGTTATGCTCAGTGCATAACTACTCAGAATGTGTCAAGAGATGATGTAGCGCTGCAGTGCTCCTACCGGTTCCTCCTGGAAGGACCGTATTGCAAATGGCAGTGGATTAAAGGGAAAAAAGTGGAGCTTCCTCAGTGCGCTGTATCACTGTACTCTAATGGTGATGCACGGGGGGAGGAGTGTCTATACATGTAGGAAACTGATACTCGTCCGTTTGGTGTGTACATATGTGTACATATCACATATATGGAATTCCCAAAACATGACATTGGTTTTGTGATGTATATGTCTACTATTTGTATTAGGTCGGTTTTTGTCCTTACCGTGATCTAGTTGGAGGAGGAATATAGCTGATTGAAAAGCAGTGGTAGTCTAGGGGGAATTTGTATGTTTCTGAGTTAGTGACCAATACAAGTAAATTGATTTATGAGAATCGCCAGAGAGAAAGAAATAATATACGCATGTAAAATAAATGTCTAAAACAAGCAAATAAATGTCTAAAACAAACACATGAATTCTATGTATTATAGAATAGTCTCTGTGATCTCATTTAGACCGTTGGGTTGCAAAGTAACTAGTTTTTGGATCCAAAATACTTCCCGCCTTCTGAGTTTATTGAAGCAGTCAGACACAGTATCCGGGATCCAATCTATTGGGGTGATACGAATTTTGATTTTTTTCTTCTTTTGTGTGGTCTAGGGTGGTATTATGAGAGGTTGCTGGTGAGGGAGTTTACTCCTGAAATAATGTGCTGTCCGGGTGGATTCTCCAGGGATTTGTGCACCTTGGGTAGGTGGTAAAAGTAGGGTATAGAGGGGTCTGTGACTGTAAGGAACTTTCTTTCCTTTTCCGAGAGGATGTTGATCTTGTAGGCATCTGTGATGAGTGCAATGTAGTCCTTTTGCAGTTATTTGAAGGGGCTAACCTTAATGGGGACATAGTATTCCTTGTCATTCAGGATGTTGAGTGCTTCTTTAAGGTAATCCTTGGTGTCCTGGATCACTGTTCCCCCTCCTTTATCTGCTGCTCGAATAATGATTTCCTTATTGTCTTTCAGGCTCCTAATCGCCCACCTTCCTGGTCCTTTCAGATTGTGCTTTAGAGCGCAAGGTTTTTCCGTGAGGTGTCTGAAGTCTTTGGTGACCATGTCGGAAAATGTAGCTATATGGTGGCCCTGATTATGAACTGGATAGAACGATGATTTTGCTTTGACGTCCACCTGATGTGCTTTGGAGAGAGAGGGTTTGCTGCTGCAGTGGAACGAGACTACCACTGCTTTTCAATCGGCTACATTCCTCCTCCAAATAGATCACGAATATTTAAGAACCTGACGAAGGGAGCGGTCCGCCCCCAAAATGCATTGTTCATTAATTGACACTTTGTTGAATAAAATGATTTTGTCATCAAACATTGGTTGAACCTGAAATCAATGTAGCAGCGCACTGAGGAAGCTCCACTTTTTTCCCTTTAATCCACTGCCTATTGTCTAATGTTGAAATACATCATCCAAACATTATTCACATTTAAATACATCATATATTATGGACAAAATCACATACCTACTAATATAATTTTTGTTTATTATTGTTTCCAGTATTATAATACAATAAATTCAAGTGAACCCTATGATCCTACATTTACTTTTTTTTTATTTTTTCAGTCTATGTCCCTTACATTAGATTGTTATCCAACTCTGAACTAAATTTGTATGTGATGCCTGTTAAAGAAAAAGGAGGGGGGGACTTATTTTTGTCTTACGTGTACCATAATATAAGGTCTTTCCTTAAATTCATACCCAAGGGTTGTCTACTTTCTAATACAAAGATCCAAAAAATGGTCACCAAAGACTTCAGACACCTCACGGAAAAACCTTGCGTTCTAAAGCACAATCTGAAAGGACCAGAAAGGAGGGCGATTAGGAGCCTGAAAGACAATAAGGAAATCATTATTCGAGCAGCAGACAAAGGAGGGGGAACAGTGATCCAGGACACCAAGGATTACCTTAAAGAAGCACTCAACATCCTGAATGACAAGGAATACTATGTCCCCATCAAGGTTAGCCCCTTCAAAGAACTGCAAAAGGACTACCTTGCACTCATCACAGACGCCTACAAGATCAACATCCTCTCGGAAAAGGAAAGAAAGTTCCTTACAGTCACAGACCCCTCTATACCCTACTTTTACCACCTACCCAAGGTGCACAAATGCCTGGAGAATCCACCTGGACGGCCCATTATTTGAGGAGTAAACTCCCTCACCAGCAACCTCTCACAATATCTGGATACCATCTTACAAACTCATGTGTGCAACCTTAAGAGCTTCCTGAAAGATTCAGCACAACTTATCATGGAATTGAAAGAACTGAAGTGGGAAGAAGACTACCTCTTGATGACATTGGATGTTGCAGCTCTATATTCAAATATAGAACATGGAAAAGGACTCCGGTGTGTAGAACACTTCCTCAACAGAGACCATAGACTAACTGTGGAGCAACAAGCCTTCCTTTTGAAAGGCTTAGAATTCATCCTAACTAATAACTACTTCACTTTCCAAAAGCAGATCTTCCACCAAGTAAAAGGGACAGCCATGGGCACTAGAGTAGCCCCAAGCTTCGCCAATCTCTTCATGGGGGTATTTGAAGAGGAATACATCTGGGCCAATGACACATGGCGTCACCATATAATCCATTCTAGACGGTATATAGATGACCTCTTCTTTCTGTGGAAGGGGGATGCCAAATCAGCCAAAGATTTCATAGATCACCTCAACCATAATAACTGGGGGATCTCTTTCACTGCCAATTTAGAAGAAAACAGTATAGAATTCCTAGACATCAATGTATTTCATGAAGGAACTTGCATTCTTACAAACACATATTTTAAAAAGGTAGACGTCAATAGCTACCTGGACTTTCAAAGCGGCCACTATGGAAAATGGTTACGAAACATCCCATTCAGCCAGTATAGAAGAATCAGAAAAAACTGCACAAGGGACGAGTGTTACAAAAAACAATCAAGGATTTTGAATACTAGGTTCAAAGAAAAGGGATACCCCACACCTCTCATAAAACAGGCGTATAAAAGGGCCGCTGAGCTCACGCAAGATAAATGCTTGACAGTGAAACAGAAGGATGATCCAACAACAAGTGAGCCTAAACTCACTTTATCACCACCTTTAATGTCCAACACAGAGACATTAAAAATGTCCTCACGGACAACTGGCACATCCTACTCAACGACCCCATTCTGGGGGAATCCCTACCGAAGAAACCAAGCCTCACCTTCCGGCGAGCATCAACACTGAAGAGTATCCTAGCCCCCAGTATTCCCAGATCTTTGAATCCAAATACCGAACAGGGAAGGAAGAAGGGAATCTTCAGATGTGGTGATGTAAGATGTCTATGCTGCAAAGCACTCACAGTGGGCATAGGATCCCTACAGGCAACAAGCACCGGTGAATCGTTCCCAATTAAACACCATTTCGACTGTAAAACTAGCTATGTAATATACGTAATATCATGTACCTGCGCAAAACAATATGTAGGAAGAACTACGCAACCGCTGCACAAGCGCCTAAACAACCACAGATGTAATATCAAGAAGAAATTTCTGAAACACGGCCTTTCAAAACATACTACCCTAGACCACGCAAAAGAAGAAACAATCAAAATTCGTATCACCCCAATAGATTGGATCCCGGATACTGTGTCTGACCGCTTCAATAAACTCAGAAGGCGGGAAGTATTTTGGATCCAAAAATTAGTTACCTTGCAACCCAACGGTCTAAATGAGATCACAGAGACTATTCTATAATATGAATCATTAACATTGGTCCCAAGGGCCTCATCCCAATGTGCTCGCAGGAACCACCTTTCAATAACTAAAAAAATGTATTTCAATTTTACACACAATGCACACCCACAACATTGTACATCATCAGCGCATTTTAATCATAGTGAATATACCACATTCACTATACACTAACACTAGTAAAGTCCAATAACAACACCGCTCTTACACAGTAATAGCAATGCAATGTGTCAGTGCCAATAAAGTGGGGGAGGGGGGGAAAGGAGAAGGGAAAAAAAAAAAAACACAGCTGATAAGCCTAATGACAAATGAGGCACAGCCAATAAAACAACCCATTGCAGGCTTGCCTCAGCCTTGGAGAGAGAGGGTTTGCTGCTGCAGTGGAATGAGGTAAGCCATGTGCTCCGCACCAACACATCAGCCTCACTTTAGGTAAGCGACAATGGTATAGTCCAGCGCTACTCCCGCATACTTGTCTAAAACCCATACATTGGGAATGCTGCAATATATAGTGGGAACGCATCAACACACAGAATTCATGTGTTTGTTTTAGACATTTATTTGCTTGTTTTAGACATTTATTTTACATGCATATATTATTTCTCTCTGGTGATTCTCATAAAACAATTTACTTGTATTGGTCACTAACTCAGAAACATACGATTTCCCCCTAGACTACCACTGCTTTTCAATCAGCCATATTCCTCCTCCAACTAGATCACGGTAAGGACAAAAACCGACTTAATACAAATAGTAGACATGTACATCACATAACCAATGTCATGTTTTGGGAATTCCATATATGTGATATGCACACACCAAATGATATGTACACACCAAACGGACGAGTATCAGTTTCCTACATGTATAGACACTCCTCTCCCCATGCATCACCATTAGAGTACAGTGATACACAACAAGTCATTGACATTTTTACCACAAATTTCCTTTATATAGACATGCCTCATATCTATTAGTTGCCTCTCCAACAAGAATGCGTACTTAGTTCAGTCCCAGACACACCACTATCTTATTCCAATCCATTTTTATCAGTTTTTACTTTTTATCAATGTTTTTATTGCCATTTTCTTATTATGTATTTGTAGAATATTTAAGAACCTGACGAAGGGAGCGGTCCGCCCCCGAAACGCGTTGTTCATTAATTGACACTTTGTTGAATAAAATGATTTTGTGATCTAACATTGGTTGAACCTGAAATCAATGTAGCAGCGCACTGAGGAAGCTCCACTTTTTTTCCCTTTAATCCACTGCCATATACCCTGGAAGTAAACATAGAAGCCTCCTACAGAAGAACAGCAAGCAGAGATCTAGAAAACCATGAGGAATTGATACAGAAAATATATTGGAAAATTGTATAACTTTCCATTTCACAAAAAATACAAATTATTTGCTGAAAGTGAACAACCCCTTTAACTGTAATTGAGGGGCTGTCTATGCTTCAGGTGACATGATATCATCCACAATGAAGCATCTCTAATTTCAGTCTAGTGATTTTTATGCAGCCTCAGCAAGAACTGTACTAAAGGATGCAGCAGCACCATCATGTCCTGTGCTGCTGCCCTCTAGTGGTGCTGGGTACGTCAGTCTGGCTGAAGAGAAAAGAGGAGCACATAGGAGTCCAGTAGCTGGTCCTCCAATGTGATCCATACAGATTTTACCAGTGATGGAAACCATCCAATGATTTTATAATACAGCTCACCATTCACCTCTTCACGTTTGCCCCAGGACCCTTTGGCATTCTCTGACTAAGGTTGACTCCTTTATTGTACACAGTCTGAATGTTTATACAGGATATATAGAGTATATTGTGGCTTCAGCGCCTAACCCATACTTTTTATATTGAGTTGTTCTATTACAAGGGAGGTGAAGTATATTAAACTTAAGGCAAAAATAAGTGCAACACAAGTGATTTACAGATTTCCTTATGTCATAAATCATGTCGAGTGTAATGTTGGCTCATTGCTATTTTGCAAAAATGACACCAATATTTATTGCATGATTAATGGTGAACGAATACAATAATTCCTTAGGGGTATGTGTTGGAACACTAAAGGATCTGGGAAGTAAGAAGACATTATCCATATTCTGATTTTGTGTAAGAAAAAAAAACTTTGTGGGAAAAGTGATGAGCAAACATTTATGTTATTAGCTGTGTTAACCAAATTTCATTTACATAGTCCATCTAATCTACTATATTATCAATTAATGTATCTATCTATAATCTAACTATCTAATCTACCATATTATCAATTTATCTATCTATAATCTAACTATCTAATCTACTATATTATCAATTTATGTATCTATCTATCTATAATCTAACTATATAATCTACCATATTATCAATTTATCTATCTATAATCTAACTATCTAATCTACTATATTATCATTTTATGTATCTATCTATAATCTAACTATATAATCTACCATATTATCAATTTATCTATCTATAATCTAACTATCTAATATACTATATTACCAATTTATGTATCTATTTATAATCTAACTATCTAATCTACTATATTATCAATAAATGTATCTATCTATAATCTAACTATCAAATCTACCATATTATCAATTAATGTATCTATCTATAATCTCACTATCTAATCTACTATATTATTTATTTATCTATAGGCAGCTCTGCCCTGGTTCATCCAAGTCAACCCCTCTGTGACTGACAGAGCTCTGTTCCAATTACTCCTGGGGCTGAGACTCTGGCTTCACAGAAATCATTCTCTCATATTTAGTGCTTGCAATAGACTTTGATTGTAGGTTCCTCCTTGTATCCTGTTTTTCTGTATTTTGTATGCTGTATTCAGACTATCAATGACCTCATAAAGGGTTTACAAAGTAGAGTTTCAATATTTGCAGATGATACTAAGCTCTGTAATGTAATTAATACTGAGGCCGATAGTATAGCATTACAGAGGGATTTGTGGATGCTGGAGGAATGGGCGGAGAAATGGCTGATGAGGTTTAATATAGATAAATGTAAAGCTATGCCCTTGGGCCACGGAAACATAAAAACAATTATATTCTTAACAGTCAATTACTTGGTAAAACTAAAAAAAGACTTGGGGGATATTGGTGGATAGTAAATATAATTTTAGTAAGCAGAGCCAGGCAGCTGCTAATAAAGCAAATAAAATTATGGGATGTATCAAGAGAGGAATAGATTCTCATGATAATTTACCCTTATACAAATGACTGGTCAGAGGGAATATTGTGTACAATTTTGGGTGGGTTCAGAGGAGAGCAAACAAGATTATTAGGGGAATGTAGGTTACTATGGCTAACTCTTTGTTCATGTTCAAGAGAGGCCTGGATGCTTTTTTGGAGAGCAGAAATATCATGGATTAGGAGGAAAAACATTTGAACATTTGTTTAATCTTATAGGATGGACTTAGTTAGTGCTTCTCTAACTTTGCTGGGTGTAAGCCCATAAAGACCCAGCTAGGTTTTTCACTACCGCATAGAAAAGGCAGCAATCCTAAAAAAAAGCTGGCAACGGCGTGGAAAATATTGTAACGGAGTGAGCCCATGACTGGGACATCTAATCAGACAAGTGCCAAAGGGTCAGGAAAAGTTTAAATGGGAGGAGGTCTTGTTTCTAGTTGAGACAGGTGAGAACGTGCAGGGAGGTAGAGCAGGGAAGCAAAAGGCAAATACAGCCAGGACCTAGGAATCATTTGCTGGAATCAGAACATCTGGAAGGTTTTTCCCACCCCTTGAATTTGGAAGTTTTTTGCAAAAAAAAAAAATTAAAAAATTTAAAATAAAATGTAAAAAATAAAGAGAGAGAAGAAGAAGAAGCTGCAGATGTGGATATAAAAAAAATGAAGAAAAACTGATGTATTATATATAATCTTTATGGCACAGCGGTGGGGGAACGAGGGGTGTGCGAAGGTAACCTATTCAGGGAATTGAACTGGAAAGGGGCCAGTTCTAAGTGTGAGGGGAATTGCAGTTAAGCTGGGGTAGGTTACCCAGCTTGTTAGTGGAATTCCTGTGGGCAAGTCTCCAAGGTGGTGTTTCCAGGCCTGTTGTTAGACGGCCGGTGGCAAGGTAGACTTAGAATATTAACAAGGGTACACCTATCCACCAACGGTAGATAGTTTCAAACGGTAGTCATGGTCTAAGGATGCTCATACCATTTGAAACGCATTGGTGGATAGGAATTACACTCTGGATGTAAAGATTGAATTGTTTAAACTTTAAATACCTTTTTGAATATGGCTGGACCATCAGGTTATTTTTCATGTTGTATTGCCTTTCCAAACGAGGTATGTCCCTTGCCGGTTCCGTATACGCTAAAAAAAGGCTGGAGGTGAGGTGGAATTTCGTTCTTTGTTCTCATGTGGAGACTTGAAGCTGACTCTAATCAATAGCCTCTCACACAGCCAATACAGTTCCCTACGCTGTACTGAGGAGACCCAACCAGGTCTAAACAGCTCGGTCTACAGTTGGGAGTCTGTTTTCCTTAGAAAATTTTTTTGCATACTTCCCAGATGATTTACTAGTGCAGTTTCAGTAATTGCATGTGTATACCCATAGTATCTTATTGCGTAGTGATTATAACTACATGTTCATACCATTACAATCCAGCACAATCTTCATACCATAAATACAGAATCTCTTGAACTTGAAAAAGGGGAAGGGACATTGGAAGGGGTTGGAAATGGGTACCGGGTTTAACACATAGAGGCAGATTTATCAAGCTGTCTGAAAGTCAGAATATTTCTAGTTGCCCATGGCAACCAATCAGAGCTCAGCTTTCATTTTACCAGTGCTCATGAATATTTTAAAGGGGAGCTGTGATTGGTTACCATGGGCAACAAGAAATAGGCTAGGCTGAAATTTAACCTCTCGCTTTCCAAAATCCACTTATTAACCACCATGTACAAGAGCCATTGTCTGCTTCTGCTGTGGCAGTTAGAAGCTGAGCTGTGGTTGCTGTTCTGCCACAGGTCACTAATATGAGCTCTGAGCAGTGATCGGTTACTATAGGCAATGAGTATAAGACACTTATGTGTGAGGTAAGATGGATAGAGATACAGAGATAGGGGAGATTTATCAGAAATGTCTGAGGTAAAGCTGTTCCAGTTGCTCATGGAAACCAATCAGAGATCAGCTGTAATTTATAACAGTTGTTGTAAATGAAACTTGAGCTCTGACTGGTTGCCCTGGGCAACTACAACAGTTATGCTCTGTCAAAGACAAATACAGAGATGGTCAGACAGTCACAGTCAGAGAAAAACAGAGCAGATCCGAAACAGTCAGAGACAGTCAGAAACTATTGGAGAAAGACAGTGTCAGAGGCAGACAGTCAGAGAAAGTCTGAGAAAGTCAGAAACAGAGACAGTCTGAGAAAGCCAGAGACAGCCAGACAGAGACAATCAGAGATGGAGACAGTCAGATATGGAGATAGTCAGAGAAACTCAGAATCAAAGTCAGAGACAGACAGACAGAGACAAAAACAGATACAGCCAAACAAAGACAGACACAGTCAGCAACACTCGGGGACAGAAACTGTCAGAGACAGACACAGTCAGAGCCAGTGAGAGACAGTTGGAGACAGAGAAAGACAGAGACAATCAGAGACAGAGATGGTCAGTGCCAGAGACAGTCAAAAGCAGAGACAGTCAGAGACAAAGACAGATAGACACAGTCAGAGACACTCAGAGACAGAAATGTTCAGAGTCAGAGTGAGAGATAGATACAAATAAAATATTTTCTGTCAACCCATTCTATTTTGTTATAGCTAAGATATAGCTATAGCAGTTATTTACTGTCCCAGGAAACGCCAGGAGCTACAGCTCGTTATTAATAAAATGGAAATCTAAGTCCACAAGTATAGTCTTAAACCACAACTATCTGTCAGCTTAACTCTTAAAACTCTCTTATTAAATTTCTTTGAGGTTTAACCCTATTTATGGCCACAAATGTCAAAGCCATAAAGTGCTTTGAAACACTGTGTATGTAACCTTTTTTGCTGTTGAAAATGCATTCCCTATGGTATCATGCACATGACAAAACCGTATGTCACATATAAATTAGCTTTTCAGATACTAATGGTAAAATGTCATTTTGTCAGCATGTTCAATCAATTATAAGTAATAGTTTAACCATTTACACTCTGAAACTTACTTAAGAACGAACTTCCTGCTGTTACTTCCTCAAAAATGAACACTGCAACACAAGTGACGTATGCCAATATCTGTGTACAGTAAATAAGTCAGTAAAATAACTGAAGGTCCTATATATTTTAGGACATGTTTACAAATGGGGATTTTGGGTATTTCAGAATAGCATATTATAGAGAACTAGGGACACTCAGTTTAGACGTAAAAGGATGACATTTTATCATTATATCACCTTAAGTATTGTTTCCAATTAATAACCCTGATAAAACTATAGCTGAAATCACAACCTTTTGTAACCTAGCCCAAAAATTTTCGTCAGAATTTCTGACATTTTTGGGGATTGCACGGCTTTGACATGTATTTAACAGGTGCCTGCACTGGGATTGTGTCGCACATGATCGGTTTTGGGCGCAGCTGCACTGGTTTTCATGCGACAGAAATGGAGGGGCGTGCCGTGGGACGATCAGACGAGCGCGGGATTTAACTTTCAAATTGTGTCACAAGACAATCTTACATGCACCAGGAAGAAGAAGGTGAACTACGGCGGACCTGAGAGGGAAAGGGATACATGCAGAGTATCGCACAATCTTAGTGATTTGGGGCAGAGTGCATTATCGTCAGGCAATACACTTTTTGGGAAACATTGTTGGAAAGGTAAGTAAATGACTTTATAAACTGGTCAGAGACTGGAATTCACTCAATTGCTTTTGGACAGCTCCACCTTATGCAAGTTTGACGCTATCTCTTTCCAATTTAAAGGGTTAGACGAGATTCTTATGGTGTCACTTTTCCATATAAGAAGACTATTACTATAAACCATACATTATATTTGGCATAGACTTTGCACCGGGGCCCATCAGCTTCTCATTACACCACTGCTTATCCATAGTGATGAGTGACCCCAAAACTGAAGTTAGGGGTTGTGTATGGCTCATGCGGATGATGGGCTGCTGAGCCTTTTCTACCGCAGTACCCATTCTGTCTTATATAATAATAGTAACAGTAACTGTGTGTGTATAGCCATGCTTTTTTTTATAGCACAGTTACATTAGCTGTGTGTGTATAGCCATACCATATTGTAGCCCAGTGCAGCACAATGAAAATAACTGCTTGTGTATATCTATACTGTCATATAGCACAGTGATAATAATGGCATGTGTATACCTATATCATCTTATAGTGCACTGATAATAACTGCTTGTGTATACCCATAGCTTTTTATAAGGTAGTGTCAATAACTGCATGTGTATACCCATAGCACCTTTTAGCACAGTGAATCATTGTTATATACCTATACCATCTTATACAGTCTCTATGGAACATATTCTGACCCTTATAAATTTTTCACTCTTTGTTTCATTCCAGACAATTTGTAAAAACAAAAAAAACTCTTTTTTTATTCATTAATGTACACTCTGCACCCCATATTGACAGAAAAAAACAGAATGTAGATATTTTGCTTATTTTTTAAATGAGAAAAACTGAGATATCATATGGTTTCAGTATTCAGACCCTTTTCTGTTACACTCATATTTAAATCACATGATGTCCATTTCCTTTGGATGCTCCTTGAGATGGTTCTTTTCCTTCATTGGAGTCCAGCTGATTGGATTTCATAGGGAAAAGTACACACCTATCTATATAAAGCCACACAGTACATGTCAGAGCACGTGAGAATCATGAGGTCTAAGAAACTGCCCAATGATCCCAAAGACTGAATTGTGGCAAGGCACATATCTAGCCAAGGTTACAATAGAATTTCAGCAGCACTCAAGGTTTCGAAGAGCATAGTTGCCTCCATAGTCCTTACATGGAAGAAGTTTGGGATGACCACAGCTTTTCTTCAACCTGGCCTCCAGCCAAACTAAGCAATCATTGGAGAAGGGCTTTGGTGAGAGAGGTAAAGAAGAACACAAAGATCACTGTGGCTGGGCTCCAGAGATGCAGAAGGGAGATGGGAGAAAATTCTGCAAAGTTACCTATCACTGCAGCCCTCCACGAGTCGGATATTTATTGTAGAGTGTGATGGAAGCCTCTCCTCAGTGCAAGACATATGAAAGCTGTATACAGTTTGCAAAAAAATACACGAAGGACTATGAGAAATAAGATTCTAGGGTCTGATTATAAGCAGATTGAACTTTTTGGTTTTAATTCTAAGCAGTATGTATGAAGAAAACCAGGCACTGCTCATCACCTGCCAAATACAATCCCAACAGTGACACATGGGGGCAGATTTACTTACCCAGCCCATTGGCGATCGAGTGGCGCGTTCTCTGAACAGGATTTGGGTCCGGACGGGATTTATGAAGGTAATTCCTCCGTCGTCCACCAGGTGGCGCTGCTGCGCTGAAAATCATCTGAACGGGCAGGAATACACCGAGCTGGACCAGGTGAAGGTAAGCGCGTCCCAAGCGACATATTTTCAGTTTTTAAATGCGGTGATTTTTCCGAATACGTCGGGTTTTCGTTCGGCCACGCCCCCTGATTTCCGTCGCGTGCATGCCAGCGATGATGCGCCACAATCCAATCGCGAGCGCCAAAATTCCGGGGCAATTCAGGTACAATCTGCGCAAATCGGAAATATTCGGGTAACACATGTCGGGAAAACGCGAATCGGCCCGTAGTAAATGACCCCCATGGTGGTGACAGCATCATGCTGTGGGGGGGTGTTTTTTTACCTCTAGGGACACGACCGGTTGCAATTAAAGTAAAGATGAATGTGGCCAAGTAATGAGATATCATGGATGAAACGTCTTCCAGAGCTCTGGACCTCAGACTGGGCCGAGCTTCACCTTCCAGCAAGACAATGACCTGAAATACACAGCTAAAATAACAAAGCAGAGGCTTCAGAACAACTCTGTGACCATTCCTGACTGGCCCAGCCAAACCCAATTGAGCATTTCTGGGAGATGTGATGGCTGTAACCATTCACCATCCGCAAAGAAGAAAGGCAGAGGAACCCCAAATCCAGGTGTGAGAAACTGGATCATTGCCAAGAAGACTCATGGTTGTACTAACCCAAGAGGTACGTCTACTCAATACTGAGCAAAGGGTCTGAATACTTATGACTGTGATATTTCAATTTCTTGTTAAATAATTTAGCAAAAATAACTATATTAAAGGACATCTACCACCAGGATCAAGGATTGTAAACCAAGCACACTGACGTACTGGTGTGCCCCCCCCTGGCAGGATTTGTTCTTCCTTTAGTTTCTTATGCTCTTGTTTTTTTTTTTTTTTACAAAAAAATAATTTTAATTATGCAAATGAGCCTGAGGGGCTCCAGGTTACATGGAACCGCTCAGGCTTATTTGCTAAATTTATTTTTTTCTTAAAAACAAGGGCATAATAAGCTACAAAAAGAGCAGATCCTGCCAGAGAGGGAACACACCAGCATTTCAGTGTGCATGGTTTACAATCATTGATCCTGCTGATAGATGTCCTTTTAGTGAGCAAAATAAGAACTTTTTTGATCTTACTGATTGGCTGCAATAAAACAAAGAGTGAAAAATTTTAAGGGGTCTGAATACTTTCCATACGTGCTGTATTACTTCTTTATGTCATTTAATCATGACATCATATGATTTATAATGCAAATATGAAAAAGAATGAATGAATTGTGAATGACTGTAGGAGTTTGGTGTCTTAAATGTTTAAAGAAAATCTACCATTGGATTTGATGCATTAAGAACCAAACATACCTTGAGAATGCTGTAGCGACACTGATGCAGAAACATATCTTGTGCTATGTGGTTTTACTGAAAAAACAATTATAAAATTATGATATTGAGGCTCTCTCGCTTCTGTTCCTGGCTCCAGCGCTTCTCTTCTCACATAGTTATGCACTGCACCAGATAATGATGCAATCCCTGCCAGGCAGAATAATCAGTTGCTGCACCATCCCCCAGCTGCTGTGTATGAGTGATCTAGCTCACGTTGATTAGTACTGTCTGGACAGTTCAGGAAGCTCCACATGTAATGCATTTATGTATGGTAACCAGCAGTACCCAGCTTTCCCAAGGTCTAGAATGTTGTAATAGTTTTTTTCAGCAAAACCACTCAGCACAGGGATTAAACAAAATATGTTTCTGCATCAGTGTAGCTACAGCATTCTCAAGGTATATTTGGTTCATAATGCATGAAATCAAAATGGTAAGACCAAGCCCAATATTTCCTGTGTTACTATAAGTGGTTATAACCTGTGTTACTATAAGTGGTTATATTTAGGTAATTTTGAGATTTTTTTACTGTCACAAATTGTACCTCAAATTACTGAAACATTTTGATAATATCTTTTGCGTTTAGTTATGAAAAAAATATTAAATTGGCAAATATTTAGAAAAAAAAAATCGCAATTTTCAAAGTTCTAAATTCTTTGCTTTTCAGGCAGATAGTCACTGCACCCAAATTTCCTGAATGTCTGCTTTATGTTGGAATGTTTTTTTAGCATTTTTCTAGGATGTTATGGGGCTTAGAATTGTGGATAGAATTTTTTAAAATTTTAATGAAAATCACCAAAACCCATATTTACAGGCACCTGAATAACAGCATCCATAGATTTTTATCATGCATTTCAAATCTGTCTAACATTTGTTATTGATGGCCTCCTTCCTTCTACAATCAACTTTTAAAATGATGCTAATGATCCAGAAGAGTTTTACCAGAGCTCCTACGTGTTGTAGCTTCACAGGCTGTTACACTGTGCAGGGGCACTTCCCCCTTCCCTATGTCCCAGCACTTCCCTTCCCCTCCTGCCTGCTGTAATCTCAGACAGTGGGAGGAGGAAGTGCTCCTGCACAGTGTAACAGCCTATGAATCTACAGCATGGAAACGCCCCTAGAGCCCTTCTGGTCTATTAGAAGAATGTTAAACTCTTATTTTAGAAGGAAGCTGGCCATGGATAACAAATATAAGAAGATTATCACAGTCACTGTGCCTGAATTTATGAGTAAGTGCCCCTGGTTTATAATGATGGATTTTAATGGTAGGTTTTCTTCAAGTGTAAATTTGACCAAATAATTTAATAATACCTTTCCAAATTATGTCCGTGTACCTGGCCTAATACAGATGATATGGCTATTGAGAATTGTATGTACCGGAGCTAGCATCATCATAGGTTTCACGCGTATTCTGCTATTTTCTGTAAGATCCTTTTAAAAATAAATAATAAAAAGCATTATTAAACCCCATCCAAAATGACTTGTTTTACTGATGGTTCCTGGCTTACATATGCTGTGCTCATAATCTTGGTGTGGTGCCATATTTGTTAAACAGCATGAAAATATTCATAAAGCGATAATGATTCCTTCAGTGTATGCAAAACTAGCTTTTAAGCAGAGATTTACGGTTGTGCTGCAGTACCCATTCTATTTACAATAAATCTACCGGAGTAAAAGAAAAAACAACAACAATAAAAGAGATAAACATGACACAATTACTCTCTCTGTGATTGTTTTCTCTAAATGATATGGATTTTTAGGAGAAATCACTAAGATAAATATTGCATAAATAATTAGGTATTTGTATCGCTTTTACAAAGAGGTTCCCAAACCGACATAAAACACGTAAACCGGAAAGAGATGATGATTAGACTTTATCACTTTAGAGATTATTGTCAGTAAGGAACACACAGGGGCTTATTTACTAAGGGTCACGGATCACACTTTCGTCAGTTGTTGGTTGTTTTTGGGATTTGTGAAGCTTTGACAGGTATTTACAGGGGTTTGCGCTGGGATTGTGTCGCACGTGATCAGATTTTGGCGCAGCTGCGCTGGCTTTCATGTACAGAAATGGGGGATCGGTCAGACGATCCGATTAATTCAGACGGGATTTAACTTTCAATTTGTGTCGCAAGACAATGCACTTACATGCACCAGGAAGAAGAAGGTGAACCCCAGCAGACCTGAGCGGGTAGGATTAAACAGTTGTCAGCTGATTATGACCGCGCAAGAAGGAAAAAAGTGGAATAGAGGTCCAATATTCCTTATGGTCCAAAAAAGCAGTCTATTGGTTTTCCCTTTGCATCGAGGTATCAGCCCCGGATGAGGCTTTAATTGGGCGAAACTCGAGTCGGGCAGACAACGCCGAACGTGCATGAGACTCTACGAGATTTTTATAAGGCTTTTTTTAATTGAAAAGTTTGTGAGTATAATATTAAAGATACCTTCTCTTCCTAAAACGAAATTGTGTTGCACTATTTCCTGTTATCTCTCTTCACACGGGTGCCCTGTGGATCAAAACGGAACGGAAAGTGCTGCAGTGGAGTTCCCCAGTCGGAAGGACCGGAGGGCTGCACAGACACACGCCGTACACCGGAGGGCTACACAGCCACACTCTGCTTACCGCAAGTACAACAACAGTACACACAGGAGTGCCATACAGAGGGAGCGTACGGAGACTTTATTTGACCCCTAATTCTTTTCATTTTTAAATGACGTTGATGCAGAGGGAAAACCAATAGACTGCTTTTTCAGAACTGAGCAGGGAAGCGACACATGCAGAATATCAGGCGCGCGATTGAAGTGAATTGCGGCCCTGTGCATTACTGTCGGACAATGCACTTTTGGGGAACTCCAGCAGAAGGGTAAGTAAATGTGCCCCATAAGGTCCTTTGCTATCCACTGACTGATGGCAATGATGGAGAAGAAACATTTTTAGAAAAGTTTCTTCTGGGTTATTGTCAGCAATCAGTTCTTTTATATGGGAAGGAATAAATCATTCAATTTCATGCAATTTTCGGAGGTACACGTGATGTGCTGGTGACACAGCGCCTTTCATTTTAAATAAATGGTGGAATCGTCTACATGTTACTTTATTTGTCGGATGATTGTTTGCTAAATGGACACTTGGGGCTTATTTACTAAGGGTCCCACGTCCGCATTTCCGTCGGGTTTTCCGACTTTTTGGGGATCGCGTCACCGGGGCAGGGATTTAGAAGAACAAATTGGGGGGTGTGCCATCGGACGATCCGACGGATTCGGACAAACCGCAATATTTAGTTGTCACCATTTCCATGCATTCCGTGTTATTAGTTTTGGCACCCAATATGGTAAAGTGCTATCATTGTCAAGTGGGCAGTCCCAGATTATTTACTTCATCCCAGTCGAAACTATCTGACAGTATGAAGCCTCACTAGGATATAAGGGGTTAAAACAAACTGCAGTTATTGCTTGACCATAGGTGCTACACATAAAATTGAAATCAGATGAGGCCTATCTAAGGATATAAAGAGCTGAAAATGATACAGGTGGGGAAAGCTGTTCTTTAAGTGTGTGATGAAAAAATATTTCAGGTGCATCCCGCATGACCCGGACATATTGACATATTGCACAACCGCCAATCCGCCAGATTGTCACCCCTACCTACTAGCCATGGCTGTGGTGGTGGTGCTTTGTAGAGGTTAAAGAGAACATGTCATGCAAAATAACCCACCCAAAATTCTTTATTAAAAACTATGATGGTTCCTTTCCATGACTGCAATGTTAAAAAAATCAGTTTGAAAACTTATATGCAAATAACCCGATGTGAATCCAAGGACACTATGTGAGTCCAATGAGGCCCTGCATATTTAATGAGGCCCTGCATACTTGCACTACCCTGCCTCCATGTTCCTGATTGACAGGTTGCTCATTGCTACAGAACATGCTGCTATGTGGAACATTATTGGGTACTTTATGTAATGTGACCAGAGTGATGTCATCTAAGTTCCTGTTAACTTTGCAACGTCAACCGAATTCATATCTGATCCCATGAAATGGCGGATCACAGCATGGAAGATGAGGAGGAGTAGAAGTTCATGGTTCATGCTATTATCACATGTGATCATACATGGGGTAGAGGTTGCAGGACCTTAGATGACATCATTCTGGTCACATGACATGCTGAGAAGAGGCACGGGACATGGGGAGGAGTAGATAGGAGGGGCTGGCCAAGCTGGACTTGCCAACTCTGATACCAGGTAGTAAAAGATAAGTTGATTTATAGGTATGTAAGGAAAACAATTCTTATCTAAAAAAAAGGGTGTCAGTTAGTTAATAGAGCTGTATGGGAACCTGTCACTAGCTTTATTTGTGAAAATATGGTGACAGGTTCCCTTTAAATTAAGTGATAGATCTAGGTATGTTCACACTATACACTACAGATATTCACCCTGATTTTGAAGTACCAGTAAAGTATATGAAAATTTATGAAATGCTCTTCCACATCTGGTATGTTAAATTGTATTTATTCATATTGTTAGTTTTTTCTGTAGATTCCACTGTTTATTAATATGTTTTAATGCAGTTCATAATCCACGTGGATGCACCTTTATACTTACATAGATTCATCAACAAACTAAAAGGTCTTTTAGCAAGTATTAACAGTTGAAATTTTATTGTTGATTTTCACTCTTTTTGACCCCAAACTAGAATCTGACTGTTCACACCAGCATTAAAACTTCTCTTTAAAATAGAGACATAACAACTTTGATGGGTCTGTTCATTAACAGAGCCAAGCAAATGTTCACGGTCTTCATCCACTTACGTTGGGCCATTAGTTGGTCAGTATAGGATTTAGCATTAAAAAATCTATATATAATATAGTAGCGGTATAGTCACTTAAACCTCTTCCTGTGCACAGTTATATAATAAACTGTGACAGCCGTGGCCCGGGGCTGTTGTCCAGGTCCAATACTGTAGCTGTGAGCTGTAACAAAGCTCTGCTCCGATACTGCTCGGGATAGAGCAGGAAGTGATATATACACAGTGAGGAACACAGAGGAATGGAGTGCATGTGCCGGGCCCCTGCCCACCCTAGCAGGGTGCTGCTACACATTTCAGCGAGTGGAGGCTGCTGCTGCTGCATATTCCGTGAAGTGGGAGGCGATGCTGAACATTGCAGTGAGTGGAGGCTGCTGCACATTGCAGTGAGTGGAGGCTGCTGCGCACATTGCGTAAAGTAAGGAGCTGATGCTGTTACATTGCAGTGGTGGAGGCTGCTGCTGTGCACATTGCAGTAAGTGGAGGCTGATGCTGCAACATTGCAGTGAGTGGAGGTGCTGCTGCACATTGCAGTGAGTGGAGGTTTCTGCTGTACATTACAGTAAGTGGAGGTGATGCACATTCTCAGTGAGTGGAGGCTGTGCTGCCACATTCAGTGAGTGGACACTGCTGTACATTTCAGTGAGTGGAGGCTGCTGCTGCACATTGCAGTAAGTGGAGGTGCTGCGCACATTGCGTAAGGGAGCTGCTAGCACATTGTAGTGAGTGGAGTGCTGCTGCACATTTCAGTGAGTGGAGGCTGCTGCTGCACATTACAGTGATGGAGGCTAAGCGCATTTCAGTAAGTGGAGGCTGCTGCTGCACATTTCAGTGAGGTGGCTGCTGCTGCACATTACAGTAAGTGGAGGCTGCTGCACATTTCAGTGAGTGGAGGCTGCTGCTGCACATTTCAGTGAGTGGAGGCTGCTGCTGCACATTTCAGTGAGTGGAGGCTGCTGCTGCACATTGCAGTGAGTGGAGGCTGCTGCTGCACATTTCATTGAGTGGACGCTGCTGCACATTTCAGTGAGTGGAGATTGCTGCTGCACATTGCAGGGAGTGGATGCTGCTACTGCACATTGCAGTAAGTGGAGACTGCTGCTGCACATTTCAGTAAGTGGAGGCTGCTGTTGCACATTTCAGTGAGTGGAGGCTGCTGCTGCACATTGCAGTGAGTGGAGGCTACCGCTGCACATTACAGTAAGTGGAGACTGATGCACATTTAAGTGAGTGGAGGCTGCTGCTGCACATTTCAGTGAGTGGAGGCTGCTGCTGCACATTTCAGTGAGCGGAGGCTGCTGCAGCAGATTTCAGTGAGTGGACGCTGCTGCAGATTGCAGTGAGTAGAGGCTGCTGCTGCACATTTCGTTAACTGGAGGCTGTTGGTCATTTCTATTGAGTGGAGGCTGCTTTTGGTAGAGTTTATTGAGTGGATGCTGCTGTTGGTTGTTGTTATTAAGTGGATGCTGCTGTTGGTCATTTTTATGAAGTCGAGGCTGATGGTGGTCATTTTTAATGAGTGGAGGCTGCTGCAGGTCAGTTTTATTGAGTGGAGGCTGCTGCAGTTCATTTTTATTGAGTGGAGCCTGCTGCAGGTCATTTTTATTGAGTGGAGGCTGCTGCTGGACATTTTTATTGAGTTGAGGCTGCTCCTGCTGAATGTCATTTAATTGAGTGGTGGGTGCTGTGTGAGAATGGTGTGGCAGCATCATGGGGGCCCTGAACCAAAGTTTGAATCAGGGCCCACTGCTGTCTTGTTGCGCCACTGTGGTGAATACAGCACCATACAGAGTGAACAATTCAAAGTGAAGTAACAATATACATTACCTTTTAATGATGATACATTTAACAAAGGCCCTAAAGATTCTCTCATTCTGACAGTTTCCAATTGTAAAGAAATGTCTTCATTATCCATCTATTTCTAGGTTAAATGAATAATTTCCTTAATTGTCTAGCAATCTAAATAACTTAGAAGATTTCCGCAGTGGGATTTCGGTGAGTGCATTGTTGAAAATTATTTTTCCTTTCCTAAGGATATTCTTTGTTTAATAACTCTCTTTACCTTCAAACTCAGCAACGACATGTAAAAGAGAAAATTGCTGCAGTAGTTTTTACCAAACAGCTTCCATAAAGCCACATGGGCAAAAGTGAATAGTAATGGACTGGTTAGACATAAGGAATGAGACTATAAATAAAAGGGAAATCTTTTAGGCGCAAGATTAAGGATAAAACGATTTAAGAAGATTACTAAGGACTGTTCTATTCTCACCTCTATATGCCAATAAGCAGAGACATACGATGCACGGTAGTTTAGGTAGGGGTGGGCGAAGAAACATTTGTTTTTTCAGTAATTAATGTTGATCTTACTTTAAAGAAATGAGAGGAAGTAGGAAAAAGAAAAATTGGAACCGGGAAGAGACATACGACAAGAAGAAGGGAGCACATAAGATTAGGCTTGAATGCTCCTTCCGCACATGAATAGGAGAACATTAACAGAAAGAAAGACACAAATAAGCGAGATGTGATTTCTTTCCTATTTGGCTATCATCTTTAATACCGTTTAGTCCTAATATGCCTTAATGAGGTTTTGTGGTAAACGGAAATTTTTTTGTGAAAGCAGCCTTTATAGGGCGTACATGACGCAGATTAAATACATTTGTTGATTTTTTCTAAAAGCAGTTTAGGATTAGTTTAGGGCTGCTGGAGCTAATCATGACTGGATCGCGTGATTAGTTCTCCTTTACCCTCTCATTTTACACCATTTTCTCGTTCAGCACAATCCGTTTCGATGCTGCGCACGCGGCCAATTTCGTCGTTTCACCGGCGCTGGTGGAAATCATTCCAATACACAATTGAACAGGCTATTCATACCCTGTTTTTGTGCTGACGAGCAGTTTAGTTATGTAGGACAAGGTCCAAGCTATAGTTCGTTTGACTATTAGGTTCTCTTAAGGATTAGACAATCCTTCCTATAAACCATGAACTAGAACACATCAAGCCGAATGATTCAGCTGTGCAAGAGGTGATCTCTGAACAAACGATGTGTAAACATCCCACAACTGCACAACTGCTATTTGGACCAGTCTTCACATCCAAGAACTGCCAACGTTCTGCACCATCAGATAATTTAGTTTTATAAGATCACACTGCCGCAATTTAAAGAGTGTAGTTTTTGTCATTATCGATTATTTCATATTGTTTTTTCTTTTTTGAGGTAATGATAACGTATCTTTATGGTGTACTCCATTGGGTTTAATTTGTGAATCTATAGACAAATGCACTATCGTGTATGACGGCGCTTCATTGCTCTTACTCGTTACCATTTATATTATATAAAGACAGAGAATTTGATGTAACCAGCTAAAAAAGTACACATTATCGTTGTAATTTTTTTTATTGTTTCACCGTGTTGAATGATTTGGCAGTCCCTAAATATGTCAGCTCCTCACATACCAGGCTACCCCCCTCCCTTTTCCCCGCTACCACTCACCCCGCTTCTTCTCCTTTCTTTTTCCCCTCTGCTATTCACTCTCCGTCCGCCTTGTGCTTTTCGCCGCACTTTCGCCCACCTGCTGACCTTTTATGATTAAAAGAGGCACATCAGCTTCTTATACACCACTGCTCTATCCATAATGATGGTGACCCCAAAAAATGAAGTTAGGGCTTGTTTATGGCTCATGCGAGGATGATGGGCTGCTGAGCCTTTTCTACCGCAGTACCCATTCTGTCTTATATAATAATAGAACAGTAACTGTGTGTGTATAGCCATGCTTTTTTTTTATAGACACAGTTACATAGCTGCGTGTGATGCCATACCATATTGTAGCCCAGGGCAGCACAATGATGAAAAAAACTGCTTGTTGGGTATCTATACTGTCCTATTAGCACAGTGATATAATGGAATGTGTATACCATATCATCTTATAGTGCTTACTGATAGATAACTGCTTGTGATACCAACGAGCTTGTTATAAGGGTAGTGTCAATACTGTAAGTGATGTATACCCATAGCACCTTGTAGCACAGGGAATCATTGTTATACCTTATATACCATCTTTACATAGCGTATCTATGGAACTATTCGACCCTTATAAATTTTCACTTTTGTTTCATTCCAGACAATTTGTAAAAACAAAAAAAACTCTTTTTTTATTCATAAATGTACACTCTGCACCCCCCATATTGACGAAAAAACAGAATGTAGATATTTTGACTATTTTTATAAGAGAGAAAAGGAAAACTGAGGATGATCATATGGGGTTTCAGTATTCAGCACATTTCTGTGACACTCATATTTAAATCACACGATGTCCATTTCCTTGGGCAGATACTCCATTGAGATGGTTATCCTTATTGGAGTCAGCTGATGGGATTTATAGGAAGAGTACACACCTATCTGATAGTAAAACAACACCGTACTGTCAGAGCCGCGGAGAATCATGAGGTCTAAGAAACTGCCCAATGATCCCAAAGACTGAATTGTGGCAAGGCAATATCTAGCCAAGGGTTACAATAGTGATTTCAGCAGCACTCAAGGTTTCGAAGAGCATAGTTGCCTCCATAGTCCTTACATGGAAGAAGTGGGATGACACAGGCTTTTTCTCAACCTGGCCTCCAGCACAAACTAAGCAATCATTGGAGAAGGGCTTTGGTGAGAGAGGTTAAAGAAGAACACAAAGTCACTGTGGCTGGGCTCCAGGAGATGCAGAGGGAGATGGGAGAAAATTCGCAAAGTACCATCACTGCAGCCCTCCACGGTCGGATATTTATGTAGAGTGTGATGGAAGCCTTCTCCTCGTGCAAGACATATGAAGCTGTATACAGTTTGCAAAAAAATACACGAAGGACTATGAGAAATAGATTCTAGGGTCGATTATAAGCAGATTGAACTTTTTGGTTTTATTCGAAAGCAGTAGGTAGAAGAAAAACAGCATGACTCATCACCTGCCAAATACAAATCCCAACGTGACACCTGGGGGCAGATTACTTACCCAGCCCATTGGCGATCGGAGTGGCGCGTTCCTGAACCGGATTTGGGTTCCGGACGGGATTATGAGGTAATTCCTCCGCGTTCCACCAGATGGCGGCTGCTGCGGTGAAAATCATCTGAACGGGCAGGATATACACCGAGTGGAAGGTGAAGGTAACGCGCTCCCAGCGACTATTTTCAGTTTTTAAAATGCGGTGATTTTTTCCGAATACGTCGGTTTTCGTTCGGCGCACGCCCCTGATTTCCGTCGCGTGCATGCCATGGATGATAGCGCCACAATCGCAATCGGCGAGCGCCAAAAATTCGGGGCATATTCAGGGTACAATCTGCGCAAATCGAGAAATATTCGGGTAACACATGTAGGGAAAACGCGAATGGGCCCTTAGTAAATGACCCCCATGGTGGGACAGCATCATGTGTGGGGGGGGTGTTTTGTTTTACTCTAGGGACACGACCGGTTGGACATTAAAGTAAAGATGAATGTGGCCAAGTAATGAGAATATCATGGAGGTGAAACGTCTTCCAGAGCTCTGGACCTCAGACTGGGCCGAGTTCACTTCCAGCAAGACAATGACCTGAAATACACAGCTAAAATAACAAAGCAGAGGCTTCAGAACAACTCTGTGACCATTCCTGACTGGCACAGCCAACCCAATTGAGATTTCTGGGGGATGTGATGGCTGTGCGTGTAAATTCACCATCCACGCAAAGAAGAGAAGGCAGAGGACCCCAAATCCAGGTGTGAGAACTGGATCATTGCCAGAAGACTCATGGTTTGTACTAACCCAAGAGGTACGTCTACTCAATACTGAGCAAAGGCTGAATACTTATGACTGTGATATTTCCAATTTCTTGTTAAATAATTAGCAAAATAACATATTAAAGGACATCTACCAACCAGGATCAAGGATGTAACCAAGCACCACTGACGTACTGGTGTGCCCCCCCTGGCAGGATTTGTTTTCCTTTAGTTTCTTATGCTCTTGTTTTTTTTTTTTTACAAAAAATAATTTTAATTTAGCAAATGAGCCCTGAGGGGCTCCAGGTTACATGGACCGCTCAGGCTTATTTGCTAATTTATTTTTTCTTAAAACAAGGGATAATAAGTACAAAAGCAGATCTGCCAGAGAGGGAACACACCAGCATTTCCGTGTGCAGGTTTACAATCATGATCCTGCTGATAGAGTCCTTTAGTGAGCAAATAAGAACTTTTTTGATCTCTGATTGGTGCAATAAAACAAAGAGTGGAAAAATTTTAAGGGGTCTGAATACTTCCATACGTGCTGTATTATATTCTTATGTCATTTAATCATGACATCATATGATTTATAATGCAAATATGAAAAAGAATGAATGAATTGTGAATGACTGTAGGAGTTTGGTGTCTTAAATGTTTAACAGAAAATCTACCATTGGATTTGATGCATAAGAACCAAAAACCTTGAGATGCTGAGCGACACTGATGCAGAAACATATCTTGTCTATGTGGTTTTACTGAAAAAAACAATTATAAAATTATGATATTGAGGGCTCTCTCGTAGTTCTGGTCAGCGCTTTCTTTCTCACATAGTTATGCACTGCACCAGAAATGATGCAATCCCTGCCAGCAGAATACAGTTGCTGCACATCCCCACTGCTGGTGATGAGTATCTAGCTCACGTTGATTAGTACTGTCTGGACAGTTCAGGAAGCTCCACATGTAATGCATTATGTATGGTAACCAGCAGTAACCAGCTTTCCAAGGTCTAGAATGGTGAATAGTTTTTTTCAGCAAAGACCAACACTCAGCACAGGGATTAAAACAAAATATGTTTCTGAGCAAGTGTAGCTACAGGATCTCAAGGTATATTTGGTTCAAATGCATGAAATCAAAATGGTAAGACAAGCCCAATAATGGCCTGTGTTACTATAAGTGGTTAGAACATGTGTTACTATAAGTGGTTTAGATTTAGGTAATTTTCGAGAATTTTTTACTGTCACAAATTGTACCTCAAATTACTGAAACATGTTTGATAATATTTTGCGTTTAGTTATGAAAAAAAATTAAATGTGGCAAATATTTAGAAAAAAAAAAATCGCAATTTTCAAATTCTAAATTCTTTTGCTTTTCAGGCCGATAGTCACTGCACCCAAATTTCCTGAATGTCTGCTTTGTTGGAATGTTTTTAGCATTTTTTAGGATGTTATGGGGCTTAGAATTGTGGAGGATAGATTTTTGAAAATTTTAATGAAAAATCACCAAAACCCATATTTACAGGCACCTGGAATAACAGCATCCATAGATTTTATCATGCATTTCAAATCTGGTCAACATTGTTATTGATGGCCTCCTTCCTTCTACAATCAACTTTTAAAATGATGCTAATGATCCAGAAGAGTTTTACCAGAGCTCCTACGTGTGTGAGCTTCACAGGCTGTTACACTGTGCAGGGGCACTTCCCCCTTCCCTATGTCCCAGCACTTCCCTACCCTCCTGCCTGCTGTAATCTAGACAGTGGGAGGAGGAGTGGAGAGGAGTGCTCCTGCACAGTGTGTAACGCTATGATCTACAGCATGGAAACTCCCAGAGCCCTTCTGGTCTATTAGAAGAATGTAAAATATGATTTTTAGAAGGAAGGGACCATGATAACACATATAAGAAGATTACTACAGTCACAGTGCCTGAATCTATGAGTAAGTGCCCCTGGTTTTATGATGGATTTAATGGTAGGTTTTCTTTAGTGTAAATTTGACCAAATAATTTCTAAATTATGTCCGTGTACTGGCCAATACAGATGATATGGTATTGAGAATTGTATGTACCAGCTAGCATCATCATAGGTTTCACGCGTATTCTGCTATTTTCTGTAAGATCCTTTTTAAAAATATAATAAATAAAAGCATATATAAACCCATTCAAAATGACTTGTTTTGACTGATGGTTCCTGGCTTACATATAGCTGTGCTCATAATCTTGGTGTGGTGCCATATTTGTTAAACAGCATATGAAAATATTCATAAGCGATAATGATTCCTTCAGTGTATGCAAAACTAGCTTTTAAGCAGAGATTTACGTTGTGCTGCAGTACCCATTCTATTACAATAAAATCTACCGGAGTAAGAAAAAAAAACAACAAATAAAGAGAGATAAACATGACACAATTACTCTCTCTGTGATTGTTTTCCTAAATGATATGGATTTTTAGAGAGAATCACGAAGATAATTGACATAAATAATTAGGTATTTGTATCGCTTTTACAAAGAGGTTCCCAAACGACATAAAAAACGATAAACCGGAAAGAGATGATTGATTAGACCTTTATCACTTTAGAGATTATTGTCAGTAAGGAACACATAGGGGCTTATTTACTAAGGGTCACAGATCGCACTTTGTCAGTTGTTGTCTGCTGTTTTGGGGATTTGTGCAGCTTGACAGTATTACAGGGGTTTGCGCGGGATTGTGTCGCACGTGATCAGATGTTGGCGCAGCTGCAGCTGGCTTCATGTTCAGAAATGGGGGATCGGTCAGACGATCCGATTAACAGACGGGATTTAACTTTCAATTTGGTCGCAAGACAATGCACTTACATGCACCAGGAAGAAGAAGGTGAACCCCAGCAGACCCTGAGCGGGTAGATTAAACGTTGTCAGCTGATTAGACCGCGCAGAAGGAAAAAAGTGGAATAGAGTCAATATCCTTATGGGTCCAAAAAAGCAGGTCTATTGGTTTTCCTTTGCCTGAGGTATCAGCCCCGGATGAGGCTTTAATGTGGCGAAACTCGAGTCGGGCGACAAAGCCGAACGGGCAGAGACTCTACGAGATTTTTATAAGGCTTTTTTAATTGAAAAGTTTTGTATAAATATTAAAGATACCTTCTCTTCCTAAAACGAAATTGTGTGCACTTTTCCTGTAATCTCTCTTCACACGGGTGCCCTGTGGATCAAAACGGAACGGAAAGTGCTTGCAGTGGAGTTCCCAGTCGGAAGGAACGGAGGGCTGCACAGACACACGCCGTACAGGAGGCTACACAGCCACACTCTGGTACCGCAAGTACAACAACAGTACACACAGAGTGCCATACAGAGGGAGCGTACGGAGACTTTATTGACCCCTAATTCTTTTCATTTTTAAATGACGTTGATGGAGGAAAACCAATAGACTGCTTTTTCAGAACTGAGGCAGGGAAGCGACAACCATGCAGAATAATCAGGCGCGCGATTGAAGTGAATTGCGGCCCTGTGCATTACTGTCGCGGCAATGCACTTTTGGGGAACTCCAGCAGAAGGGTAAGTAAATGTGCCCCATAAGGTCCTTTGCTATCACTGACTGATGGCCATGATGGAGAGAAACATTTTTAGAAAAGTTTCTTCGGGTTATTGTCAGCATCAGTTCTTTTATATGGGGAAGGAATAATCATTCATTTCATGCAATTTTCGGAGGTACACGTGATGTGTTGGTGACACAGCAGGCCTTTCATTTTAATAATGGTTGGAAGTCTACATGTTACTTTATTTGTCGGATGATTGTTTGCTAATGGACACTTGGGGCTTATTTACTAAGGTCCACGTCCGCATTTCCGTGGTTTTCGACTTTTGTGGGATCGCGTCACGGGGCAGGGATTTAGAAGAACAAATTGGGGGGTGTGCATCGGACGATCCGACGGATTCGGACAAACCGCCAATATTTAGTTGTCACCATTCCATGCATTCCGGTTGTTATTAGGTTTGGCACCCAATATGGTAAAGTGCTCTCATTGTCAAGTGGCAGTCCCAGATTATACTTCATCCCAGTCGAAACTATCTGACAGTATGAAGCCTCACTAGGTATAAAGGGGTTAAAACAACTGCAGTTATTGCTGACATAGGTGCTACACATAAAATTGAAATCAATGAGGCCTATCTAAGGATATAAAGAGCTGAAATGATACAGGTGGGGAAAGCTGTCTTTAAGTGTGTGATGAAAAAATATTTCAGGGCATCCCGCTGACCCGGACATATTGACATATTGCACAACCGCCAATCGCCAGATTGTCACCCCTACCTACTAGCCATGGTGTGGTGTGGTGGTGCTTTGTAGAGGGTTAAAGAGAACATGTCATGCAAAATAACCACCCAAAATTCTTATTAAAACTATGATGGTTCCTTTCCATGACTGCAATGTTAAAAAAATCAGTTGAAAACTTATATGCAAATAACCGATGTGAATCAAGGACACTATGTGAGTCCAATGAGGCCCTGCTATTTAATGAGGCCCTGCATACTTGCACTACCCTGCCTCCATGTTCCTGATTGACAGGGTGCTCATGTACAAACATGCTGCTATGGGAACATTATGGGACTTTATGTAATGTGACCAGAGTGAGTCATCTAGTTCCTGTTAACTTTGCAACGTCAACCGAATGCATATATCTGATCCATGAAAGGCGGATCACAGCTTGGAAGATGAGGAGGAGTGAAGTTCTGGTTCATGCTATATCACGTGATTCTACATGGGGTAGAGGTTGCAGGACCTAGATGACATCATTCTGGTCACATGACATGCTGAGAAGAGGCAGGGACATGGGGAGGAGTAGATAGGAGGGCTGGCCAAGCTGGACTTGCCAACTCTGATACCGGTGAAAGATAAGTTGATTATGGTATGTAAGGAAAACAATTCTTATACTAAAAAAAAGGGTGTCAGTTAGTTAATAGAGCTGTATGGGACCTGTCACTAGCTTTATTGTGAAAATATGGTGACAGGTTCCCTTTAAATTAAGTGATAGATCTAGGTATGTTCACACTATACACTACAGATATTACCCTGATTTTGAGTACCAGTAAAGATTATGAAATTTATGAATGCTCTTCCACATCTGCTATGTTTAAATTGTATTTATCTATGTGTAGTTTTCTCGTAGATTCCATTGTTTATTAATATGTTTTACTGCAGTTTATATTCCACTGGATGCACCTTTATACTTACATGATTCATCAACAACTAAAAGGTTCTTTAGCAAGATTAACAGTTGAATTTTAATGTTGATTTTCAATCTTTTTGACCCAAACTAGAAGTGATGTTACACCAGCATTAAAACTTCTCTTTAAATAAGACATAACACTTTGATGGGTCTGTTCATTAACAGAGCCAAGCAATGTTCATGGTCTTCATACTTACGTTGGGCCATTGTTGGTCAGTATAGGATTTAGCATTAAAAAATCTATATATAATATAGTAGCGTATATGTCACTTAAACCTCTTCCTGTGCACAGTTATATATAAACTGTGACAGCCGTGGCCGGGGCTGTGTCCAGGTCCAATACTGTAGCTGTGAGCTGTAACAAAGCCTGCTCCGATAATGCTCGGGATAGAGCAGGAGTGATATATACACAGTGAGGAACACAGAGGAATGGGAGTGCATGTGCCGGGGCCCCTGCCCACCCTAGCAGGTGCTGACTACCATTTCAGCGAGTGGAGGCTGCTGCTGCTGCAATTCGTGAGTGGAGGCTGATGCTGAACATTGCAGTGAGTGGAGGCTGCTGCACATTGCAGTGAGTGGAGGCTGCTGCTGCACTTTGCAGTAAGTGGAGGCTGCTGCTGTACATTGCAGTGAGTGGAGGCTGCTGCTGCTGCTGCACATTGCAGTAAGTGGAGGCTGATGCTGCACATTGCAGTGAGTGGAGGCTGCTGCTGCACATTGCAGTGAGTGGAGGTTTCTGCTGTACATTACAGTAAGTGGAGGCTGATGCACATTTCAGTGAGTGGAGGCTGCTGCTGCACATTTCAGTGAGTGGACACTGCTGCACATTTCAGTGAGTGGAGGCTGCTGCTGCACATTGCAGTAAGTGGAGGCTGCTGCTGCACATTGCAGTAAGGGAGCTGCTAGCACATTGTAGTGAGTGGAGTGCTGCTGCTGCACATTTCAGTGAGTGGAGGCTGCTGCTGCACATTACAGTGATGGAGGCTAAGTGCGCATTTCAGTAAGTGGAGGCTGCTGCTGCACATTTCAGTGAGGTGTGGCTGCTGCTGCACATTACAGTAAGTGGAGGCTGCTGCACATTTCAGTGAGTGGAGGCTGCTGTTGCACATTTAGTGAGTGGAGGCTGCTGCTGCATATTTAGTGAGTGGAGGATGCTGCTGCACATTGCATGAGTGAGGCTGCTGCTGCACATTTCATTGAGTGGACGCTGTGCATTTCGGAGTGGATTGCTGCTGCAATTGCAGAGAGTGGATGCTGCTAACTGCACTTGCTAAGTGTGAGACTGCTGCTGCACATTCAGTAGTGGAGGCTGCTGTTGCACATTTCAGTGAGTGGAGGCTGCTGCTGCCACATTTGCGGGAGTGGAGGCTACCGCTGCACATTACATAAGTGGAGACTGATGCACATTTAAGTTGAGTGGGAGGCTGCTGCTGCACATTTCTGAGTGAGTGCACATGCAGTGAGCAGGTGCTGCAGCAGATTTCAGTGAGTGGACGCTGCTGCAGATTGCAGTTGAGTAGAGGCTGGCTGCTGCACATTCGTTAAGGAGGCTGTTGGTCATTTCTATTGAGTGGAGCTGCTTTGTAGAGTTTATTGAGTGGATGCTGCGTTGGTTGTTGTATTAAGTGGATGCTGCTGTTGGATTTTATTGAGTGAGGCTGTGCTGGACATTTTTATTGAGTGAGGCTGCCCTGCTGAACGTCATTTAATTGAGTGGTGGGTGCTGTGTGAGAATGGTTGCTGGCAGCATCATGGGGGCCCTGAACCAAAGTTAACAGGGCCCACTGCTTTTGTTGCGCCACTGTGGTGAATACAGCACATACAGAGTGAACAATTCAAAGTGAGTAACAATATACATACCTTTTAATGATGATAATTAACAAAGGCCCAAGTTCTCTCATTCTGACAGTTCCAATTGTAAAGAAATGTTCTTTTCATCCTATTTCTAGGTTAAATGAATAATTTCCTTAATTGTCTAGCAATCTAAATAACTTAGAAGATTTCCGCAGTGGGATTTCGTGGTGAGTGCATTGTTGAAATTATTTTTCCTTTCCTAAGGATATTCTTTGTTTAAACTCTCTTACCTTCAAACTCAGCAACGACATGTAAAAGAGGAAAATTGTGCAGTAGTTTTTACCAAACAGCTTCATAAAGCCACATGGGCAATAGTGAATAGTAATGGACTGGTTAGACATAAGGAATGAGACTATAAATAAAACTTGCAAGAATCAGCATTAAATAGGATCTTGAAATCTAGAAACTGAAATTAATGGCAAGTACAGTACAGATATTTTCCTAAATTTGGGCATTTTTTTGCCACTGATTATGATTGGTCTTCCCATACCATCTAGGGTTAATGTACCCTAGAGGGTTTAAAAAATAGTAAAAAAGAAAATTCAAAAAAGTTTCAAAAAATAATTAAGAAAGGAAAAAACCTAAAAGTTCAAATCAAATATAAAAATATAAAAACGGTTGTTGCCAGAAAATAGCGCCCAAATGTCCGAAACACGACTTTTACACTACTTTACATCACATAACAAATTGAATAAAAAGTTACCAAAATGTTACACAGACCTCCAAATGGTAGCAATGAAAACGTCGGCTCATTTCACAAAAATGACACCCAACAGAGCTCCGTACATCAAAGTATGAAAATGTTATTGGCGTCAGAAGATAGCAACATTTTTTTTCTTTTTTGTACACAATTTTTTATTTAACCTTTGAAAATGTGTTAAAACGCAATAAAACCTGTTTTGGAGCGCAGAGTGAAAGTTGTAAAAACTGAGCTCACAAGAAAGTGACGCGAACATGCTTTTTTTCCAATTTTTCCAAATTTGTAATTTTTTTCCAGCCTCCTAGTACAAGGCATGGAATAATAAATAATGTGACAGAGAAATAAAATTTGATACACACAAAATAAGCCCTGACACAGCTCTGTACATGGAAAAATTAAAAAGTTATGGATTTTTGAAGGTGGAGAGCAAAAAGATTGCTAAAAAACCCTGTGTCCTTAATCCCATAGCGCGATAAGACGTACCTGTACGTTTTATTGCGCATGGGGTAGTATGAAGAGGGTTCACGGGCTGAGCCCTCTTCATACACGCGGGTGCTTGCTTACAATGAAGCAAGCACCCGGGCTAACCACGCGATCGGTGCTTGTGTCCGAGTCGCGGGTGTTAACCTTTCATCGCCGCCGGCAAAGCTGCCGGCGGCATAACGGAGCCGGCGGGCGTGGGTGCGCCATCTTGGCTCAGATCGCCGCTCCCCGTGACGTCATCGGGGAGCGGCGATCCGCTGCCATGACAGCCTCGGATCCACAAGTGATCCAAGGCTATCATGTTTAGGCCATCTATTACAAGTGCGATCTGCACATTGATAGATGGTGTGCAATCCCTATACTGCCCCTATGTAGTATGGCAGTATATGGTAGGATCAATCAGACACCTAGGGTTAAAGTACCTAGGAGTCACAAAATAGTAAAAAATTGTAATAAAAAAATAAAAAATAAAAAAATTATATTAAAAAATCTAAAAATTCAAATCACCCCCCTTTCCCTAGAACGTGATAATATAAATAAACAGTAAACATATAAACACATTAGGTATCGCCGCGTCCGAAAATGCCCGATCTATCATATAAAGAATGTTTTTTTTACTGGTTTTAACCCCGTAACGGAAATAGTGCCAAAGTCGCAAATGGCATTTTTTTGCCATTTGAAATATAAAAAATTCTATAAAAAGTGATCAAAAGGTCACACATTAAAATAAAAGCATTGAAAACGTCATCATAAGTCGCAAAAAATGACACCACCACAGCTCCAAACACCAAAGTATGAAAAAGTTATTAGCGCAAGAAACGGCAAAATGAAGAATTTTTTTTTGTACAGGGGTTTTAATTTTGCAAGTATATAAACATTATACAACTACTAAACAAATTGGTATCCCCGTGATCGTATTGACCAATGATAAATTAGACATGTCATTTGGAGCGCACAGTGAAAGAACGTAAAATCCACGCCCACAAGAAAACGGCGCAAATGCGTTTTTTTCCCCATTTTTGCTGGATTCAAAATTTTTCCCGCTCCCAGTATATGGCATAGACAATTAAATGCCATCACTATAAAGTGCAAGTGTTCACAGAAAAAGCCATTCATATGGAAAAATAAAAAAAGTTATAGATTTTTGAAGGTGGGGTGTGAAAAATAAAGACGCCAAAACAAAAAAGGGCATGGTCCTTAAGGGGTTAAGGGGTTAAAGTAGCACTCATTAGGACTAGAAGAAATACCTTCCTCCTACCTTACCATTATCTCACATACTCTCAACTCTACAAGTAATTTAATAGCCAAAAATTGGAATTCAACCACACTACCCTCAATCCAACAAATACTTTCAGTAGTCCATAACAATTATAACTTGGAATCCTTACTGGCATATCACAAAGGAAACAAAAATATTATTGCAAAGAAGTGGGCAGACTAGACAAACAATGCCTCCAGGCATCATATATAATGTTATCTCATCTCCAATATAAATGTTGTTCCTTTCCTTAACAAATACCACTACTGTATAGCAATTGACCCGACCCGAGTATAAGCCGAGACCCCTAATTTTACCACCAAAAACTGGGAAAACCTATTGACTCGAATATAAGCTGAGGGTGGGAAATGCATTGATCACAGACCCCCCCCCCAAGTATATAGCCAGCAAGCCCCAGTAGTATATAGCCAGCAAGATCCCAGTAGTATATAACCAGCAAGTCTGCCCCCAGTAGTATACAGCCAGCCTGCCCCCAGTAGTATACAGCCAGCCTGCCCCCAGTAGTATACAGATAGCCTGCCCCCAGTAGTATACAGCCTGCCCAGCCTGCCCTGTGTAGTAAACAGCCTGCCCAGCCTGCCCCGTGTAGTATACAGTGAGCCCAGCCTACCCCGTGTAGTATACAGCGAGCCCAGCCTGCCCCTTGTAGTATACAGAGAGCCCAGCCTGCCCCGTGTAGTATACAGCAAGCTCATCCTGCAAGAACGGACACCTCAAATCATGAATCTGGTGCCCTCTACACAGGCAAAATGCACATAGTTCAATTTTCACTGTTCTTGGTAAATGTTGGCCAATGTCTTGGATTTTTCTTAGAAAATTGGATGCTGAATTTCCACTCTGGGGGGTAGGGGTATTTATAAGGGCTGATATAATCTCAAATGCTAGCTTATTCCTAGCACTTGAGATTATTTTTCCATTTCTGTCACGTCGAGGGGCATGAAGGGGGGTGCGGCCATCTGGAGGGTGGGCACCGCCATGGGCCACTGCAGGGACAGGAACACAGGTACAAGAACGCCAATGAATTTTCATATGTGAAAATTTACCCGCTGCATTTATAAACAGCACAGGTCCCTGCCTGATACATCAAGAGACCAGGGCGTCTTGATCTATTTGGCTGCACCAGAGTGCATAGGCACTGGCGTATGATAAATAACCCCCTGTGTGTTATTAGCCCCAAGTATACATAATAATATACAATGGCATCCAGTAAGTGACAATGTAACTCATTGAAGTGCATCTTTATATCCACACCAAAGGGAATTCCTATTAAATACTGCGCCAGACAAATTTTATGCGTAGTTCAGTGCAAAATTTCAGCCAAATTCCACATGAAAATTTCACTGCGTGAACATCACATGGTTCTAAAATGACATGTAAATTGTCAGTGTGTTTGTTAGATGTAGTTTTTAAATAACCTGAAAGGAAATGCATATGAATGTGTTGCCGAATCATAAATAATAACTTGGTGACACTCAGTATCGTAGATAACAATAAATACATATTATAATGAAGTATTAAGCAGCTAATTCCATGTCTATATTCTGCCACATTGAGATGCAGATTGCTTTAGCACTGTAGAGATTAAAGTGATAATGGGAAAAGGAGTGTCTCTCGGATATTAACATATCCACGGAGGTGAGAGAAATTAAATGATGTCATTACAGGCACAATGCACTGACATGTGCACGCATGGTAATTCATGTTCGGCTAACTCAATATTTTATACTCTAGTGATGTGTGAGTGTGCATTTGGATATAAAATATTAACACTTTACAATGATATTATGAGCAAGAAGCTTGTTGTGTCTAAAGTCTATTACTCACTGTGTATGGATAGCTTTATAGTGAAATGTTCAGGTTTAGTGGTTCCTATATATTTGACATGACCATCACTAAAACTACCTAGAAAAATAACTATGATAATGTCAAATTTATCCTTCAAATATAAATAATTAGAAGCCCCTATAACTGCATTTAGGAAGATTACATTATCCATACAGTAGAAAGAGGTCAACTGCAATAATAATAATAAAGGGGGCTCTTTATAGTTTTGTTAGTTGCAGCCCATCATCACATGCCCCCTTGGAACCCTCTACCCAATGTGTCCCCTTTTTCTTGAAGCAGATATGCCATCACATTCATTGTGGTGACCTCTTAGCACATTCATACCATCCATGGGAACATTGATAAAGTAGCCTAAGCTGATCCCTCTGATGTTAATCACCATCACAGATGTGTTCATACTTAGCTTGCTTTGGTTAAAAGGCTATGCCCATTGGGCCTTCACATTTAATTTAAAGCACAACTCTGATCTTTTTTACAGATCAATAACTCAATGACTTTTACCCAGCAGTTTCTTTGCTCTCCTCTTCGGTTTAGCCTTTTCCCATAGCAGAGTGAATGGGTCCCTCCTTCCCACTTAACCCCTTAATGCCGCAGCCCTTTTTCGTTTTTGCGTTTTCATTTTTCACTCCACACCTTCAAAAATCTATTTTTTATTTAACTTTTTTATTTTTCCATATACAGAGCTGTGTGATTGCTTATTTTCTGTGTAGCAAATTACACTTCAAAATTAAGGGATTTAATATTCCATGCGGTGTACTGGGAAGCAGAAAAAAAATTCCAAATACAATGAAATTGGTGAAAAAACGCATTTGTGCCGTATCCTGGTGGGCTTGGATTTTACGGATTTCACTGTACGCCTCAAATGACATGTCTGCTTTATTCTTTGGGCATGATTACGGGGATACCAAATTTGTATAGGTTTTAAAATTTTTTCATACATTTAAAAAAATTAAAACCTCCTTTACAAAAATTTTTGGGGGATTTTGCTAATAACTTTTTTATACTTTGGTGCACGGAGCTGTGGGTGGTGTAGTTTTTTTTGCGTATTTTGATGAAGTTTACAATGTTATCATATTTAGGACAGTCAGACCTTTTGATTATTTTTATATATTTTTTTTTTTTACTTTTGGCACAATTTTCCGTTACGGGGTTAAACGCAGTGAAAAAACGTTATCATATTTTTATAGATCGTGCATTTTTGGACGTGGGGATACCTAATGTTTATGATTTTTACTGTTTATTTATATTTATATCAGTTCTAGGGAAAGGGGGGTGATTTGAATTTTTATGTTTTTTATTATAATTTTTTTAAACTTTTTTTTTATTTTTATTTTTACTATTTTTCAGACTCCCTAGGGTACTTTAACCCTAGGTTGTCTGTACGATCCTATCATATACTGCCATACTACTCTATGGCAGTGTATGTGGATTTTACTCCTCATTCATTACAATGTGCACATTGTAATGAATGGGTTAACCCAAAGGTCTTCAGAAGACCCGAGGCTACCATGGCGACGAATCGCCTCTCACCAATGACGTCTCACCAAAGAAGGTGAATGAAAGTGTATATAAACCCTGTATCATGGTGATCTAACCACATTGTCAGGACACTGTATCTCATAGCACAGAGGATTAAGAAGTGTCAAGAGTCCCCACCACGCACTCTAGAATTTTACACTGACCATCACTGAGTGATGGGAGCTAAAGAAGCAATAAAACTGAGTAAAATTGTAAAGTGGCCACAAACAGTGCCATGTACAAACATACAGCAAATATACACACATACCGTATATACACATACAGCATATATACATCACAGATACACATGGATATAATTTTACACCAAACATAAAAAGCGGGTGGACAAAAGTATTGGCACTGTTTGAAAAATCATGCAATGCTTCTCTAATTTGTGTAATTAATAGTAACTTACCTGTGGCACCTAACGGGTGGTGGCAATAACTAAATAACACTTGCAGCCAGTTGAAATGGATTAAAGTTGACTCAACCTCTGTCCTGTGTCCTTGTGTGCACCACATTGAGCATGGAGAAAAGAAAGACCAAAGAACTGTCTGAGGACTTGATAATCAAAATTGTGAGGAAGCATGAGCAATCTCAAGGCTACAAGTCCATCCCCAAAGACCTGAATGTTCCTGTGTCTACCGTGCGCAGTGTCATCAAGAAGTTTAAAGCTCATGGCACTGTGGCTAACCTCCCAAGCTGTCTTGCAGTCTGAGGGTACAACAGTGTCAACCTGCACTATACGTTGGCATCTGAATGCAAAGGCACTGTATGGTAGGATACCCAGGAAGACCCCACTTCTTACACTGAAACATAAAAAAGCCAGGCTGGAGTTTGCCAAAACTGACCTGAGAAAGCCTAAAACATTTTGGGAGAATCTTCTCTGGTAAGATGAGACAAAAGTAGAGCTTTTTGGGAAAAGACATCACATAGGGTTTACAGGAAAAATAAAAAAGGCCTTCAAAGAAAAGAACACGAACACAGAATTTTAGATAGTCCTGGTCATCTTGAGATAGCCTGATCCAGTAAGAAATATAATCAATGATATATCTTTATATAGATCACTTTTATATTACACAAAATTGATTTAACAATATATTGTTAATTCATTTTATTAGGATTCTCATTGCCAAAAATGATAATTTAAGACATTTAGAACATATATTTGCTTTTAGTTGTGCACTATATGAGCAGTGTTATAGACGTTTTGTGTAGAAGTATTTCAAAATCAATGAGGTATTACAACTCACTTTGAATTTTGCTTCTAACACTGCCTAAAAAAATCCTGGCTGTTACTGTTAACAATCCCTTAGAGCAGTGTTCCCCAACCACTTGGGCCAAGGATCAATGCAGTACCATTGACTGAAGTTCTGGAGTTATAAAGCTGATCTGGAAAGTGGATGGTGTGATGCACCTCTAACAAACCTTCATTTCAAAGCTGCTGCTGCATTATCCCCTTGTACCACCCACTCACCTAACCGGGAGCATTGTTTTTTTTTTTGTTTTTTTTTTTTTTTTAGTCCATGGGGATATTGAGATCTACTGTACAAGTTAATGGAAACCACTGCTCTAGAGTTCAGTTTGAACAGCAGAAGCTGGAGCAGAAGTTGTGCAGAGTCTTTATTATAGAGCACAGGTCATGCTGCTGCAGCCCCGATGAGTTTGTTCTTGAATATGTCTACCCTGCACATATAGCATCTAAAAGTTCAAATGGGGTCGTTTATCTTAGGTATTTCTCTTATGTTTGTGACTTTTTTAGGCACATTGGTAGATTTGTGCCACAATTTGCAACTTTCTTACCCTTATCTTTAGAATCAAGATGTAAAAGTAGCACATTTTTGTGCAATAGCAGCAAAAAGTCCCATATTTTTGCACAAAAACACTACTCTCCCCAGCTGGTGAAGGAAAAAGTTTAGAAGGGGTTGATCAAAAATTTGCGACTCTTGTGCGTCTTTTTTTTTTCTTTTTATGTCCAACTTATCTGCCAGATTTAGCCAAACAAGATTTTTAGCCAACCAGATTTAGATCAAACAAGCCCAACCATCCACACCCCCCCAAAAAAACAAAAAAAGACAGGCATGAATTTCCAGACAAAAGATAAATGACCCCTAAATGTGAACTAGGTTGTGTTAGGTTGTGCTAGTTGCGGGAGTCATATCTTTTGATCTGGCAAATAGATTTTTTTACAAAAAAAAAAGAAAATTTATCAGGTAAACAAAAAAGCGATCAAATAAGATTTCTTAATATACTGCTCAACCATAAATAATATGATATATCTTTTTCATTCTACAAAAACATTATTTTAAGAGACAGAGTTACACATGTAATTAGTGAATTTTGCTGCTATTATGTGGTTAGTGTTGCATGTATCTATAACAAATAGGTTTATTGTTCGGAATTAGATTGTAAGCTCCTTTGTGTCATATGTATAAATAGAATCTCGGTACAATGCACTGAAACATGCCAGCTCTGTATAAATGAGAGAAAAAATATCTGATAATAACTTGTGCCAAATTGATATTATACAGAATATAATAATGGCATAAAACATACCCAGCCAAGACATGCCTTGCAATTTCATATTGTTAAATGTTCTTTTGTCATTAAAAATCGTTACAAAAAACATGACCATAGTTATGAGTTTGATTAATTTGATATTAAAACTAATATTACAATCATAAATCTAATATAATTTTTAGAAAAAAAAAATAGCTGTGTTTGCTATATATACTATTACCCCTCAGCTAGATAAACTTTTCAATGTCTACATATAATCCCCTGAAGAGTAGACAGTCATAATGAATATAATGAAAATTAACACACTGGGGAAAACTACAGAAATTAACTCATTGCCAATTTAAATCAGGTTTTAGATTAAAATTATGTATACATTTAGATCATAACAGTCTGAAAAAACTGTTACAAAGAGAAAGCATAGCAACTAAACCGAATAAAACACCGTAACCCTCCTGCTATTCCCTTCCATCATGTGACCAATAATATGGTCCAAAGTTTAGGTTTGATAAGAAGTCATTAGTCAGAAAATTTAGTTTTATGTGAAAACACAATAAAAACAAGTGTTTTATTCTCTGATTCTAACAAAGCCTTGGACCAACATACGAAAAACACTTCAAAGGAAATCTACTATTTGTTTATATGCATTGTGAACCAACCATACATTGAGAAAGCTAAAGCTACACTGATGCAGAAACATATCTAGTTTAACCTGTTGACGCTCAGCATCCGATATATATCAGATGCTGAGCACAGTGCCTGGCGTAGCGTGGAGCAGGCGTTGTGTGGAGGAGCAGGCGTTGTGTGGTGTAGAAGAGCAGGCGTTGTGTGGTGTAGAGGAGTAGGTGTGGTGTAGTGGAGTGGAGTAGGTCTAGTGTAGTGGTATAGTGGAGTAGGTGTAGTGCAGTTTAGTGGTGTATGTAGTGGTGTAGTGTAGGGTAGTAGAGTAGGTGTAGTTTAATGTAGTGGTGTAGTGTAGTGTAGTAGGTGTAGTGTAGGTTGCATACTATCCCCCCATCATGTCACAGAAGACATATTCTGACTTGGAGGTACATAGTTATATGGCCTCTGATAAGGAGTCAGTTTGTTGGGGCGAGTGTCCGTTTTATTTGTCTACCTCATCCTCACAAAGCAACTCTGAGGAAACCCTGAGAAGGCGCTTACGTGCCAAAGTGCCCAGGACTTCTGCTGGAGTGCCCGGGACTTCTGCTGGAGTGCCCGGGACTTCTGCTGGATTTTATGGCCAGTCCTGGGATACATAGAGACATGGCTGGGCTCGAACTAGTGGACTTTTTTAAGTTCTTTTTAGTGAGGACCTAGTTGGTCTGATGGTATCCCAGACCAATCTCTGTGCTGCACAGTATATAGCCAAAAACCCCACTTCTTTTTATGCATCCACATCCACAGGAGGACCCCTGTTAGTGCAGCAGAGATAGAGAAGTTTTGGGGCATAGCGCTTCTTATGGGACTAGTAAAGACGTACTCTATGAGGGACTACTGGAGTACAGACATACTGTACCACACCCCAATGTTCCGCATGGCGATGAGTAGGATGTGCTTTAAAGCCATCCATAAGTTTATGTATTTTGCCTACAATGCACAGTGCCCACCCAGAGATGACCCCAGTTATGATAGGTTGTATAAGATCCGGCCCATATTAGATTATCTAAATGCCCAATTTATGGAAGTGTATACTCCAGAGAGGCATTTATGGATAGATGAGTCAGATAGATTTCAAAGGGAGACTTCATTTCCGCCAGTACCTGTCCAATAAGAGGGCAAGGTATGGCGTGAAGATGTATAAGCTGTGTGAGAGTGCATCAGGGTACACTTATAAGTTCAGGATATATGAAGGGAAGGATTCCAAGATAGTGCCCTCAGAATGCCCCCCCCCTTCATGGGAATTGCTGGAAAAGTAGTGTGGGATTTAGTACTGTTAAAAGAAAACAAAAAAGGCTCCCTAAGTCGCTGCTAGGGGAAAAACTCAGAAAGCACTAGAGCCAAGCACTAAGCAGCGACTCAGTATTGTGTGTTAGATACAAGGACAAGAGGGATGTCCTTGTACTAACAACAATACATGGGCACCACCACCCCTGCCACTGTACGAGGTACCAGTGCAGAAGCCCCCAAGCTGGACTGTATTTCGGATTATAATAGGTACATGGGAGGGGTGGACTTGTCGGACCAGGTGCTTCAGCCATATAACGCCATGCGGAAGTCGAGGGTGTGGTACAAGAATCTGGCCGTGCACATCATGCAGATGGCACTGTATAATGCTTACAAGGGGAACTTTTCTGGAATTTCAAGAGGTGGTAGTCAAGAAGTTTATTTTTAGAGACCAGGAAGGGTAGAGTGCTAGTACGTCTGGAAGCGATGCCACATTACCCATTGTACCAGGGCAGCACTTTCCAGGAGAAGTTCCCCAAACTGCCAGCAAGGGAAGGACACAAAAGAGGTGCAGGGCGTGCTACAAAGGGGCATAAAAAAACAAACCATCAACCATGAAGTGTGACGCATGCCCTGAGAAACCATGAAGGATTGTTTCCGGATTTACCACACGTCCCTGGATATGTAATTGTACCCTGATGCACACATATGCCCAGCCTGTAGATTATTGCCACATATGAGATATTTCCGTACCTGGGAGAACCCACATCATGATTTTTGTGGTGTTTATCTCTCGTGGCAGGAGCGGGGCACAATATGACATAATGGATATTTTATACTATGCATTATGCATCATCCTTGGGGTTCACCTGTGGGGTTAAAATGCTCACTACACTCCTAGATTTATTCATGGAGGGGTGTCGTTTTCAAATAGGATCAGTTCTCAGGGGTTTCTACTGTTCTGATCCCTAAGGGCATCTACAAAGGTTTTATGATGCCAAAAAAAATTAAATGTCTGTGCTCCAAATGCTATTCTCTTCGGAGCCCTGCCGTGTCTCCATCTTGTAGCTGATTGCCACACATGGGGTATTACCATACCCGTAATAACCCGCAGAATGATTTTTGGGGTGTTTATCCACAGTGGCATGAGTTGGGCTGATATCATTTGTCACTACAATGACACATTTGAGAAAACAATGCAATTTTTACACTGACCCATTCACTTTGTATTACATTTGGGCCAGCATCTTAGGGGTTAAAATGTTCATACAACCCTAGAACAATACTTTGTGAGGTGCCCTTTCCTAAAATAGGGTCACTACTTGGGGGCTCCTATTGCACTGGTACCTCAGGGGCACCCCAACACCAGTCTAGTGCAAAAGGGTCCTCCAAAAGCTAAATTTTGCTTGTCCCTTCTCAGCCCTGTCTCCAGCCTGTAGACTATTGCCACACATGGGGTATTGCAACACCCGTAATAACCTGCAGAATGTTTGGGGTGTTTTTCTAAAGTGCCATGGGTTGGGCACAATATATTAGGCACTAAAATTACATTTTTGAGATAAAAACACAATTTTTACTATGCACCATTTACTTTGCATTAAATTTTGACCCACATGTTGGGGGTTAAAATTCTCACAACAACCCCAAAGGGGTCTTGTTTCCGAAATGGTGACATCTTTGGGGGTTTTTTACTGTACTGTTTCTTCAGGGGCTCTTCAAGTACACTGTGGCACCATAAAACATTTCAAGCCAAATTTGCCTTCCAAAAACCCAATAGAACTAACTCTATTCTGGACAACACTGTGCAACGAAACAGTAATTGACATCCACATGTCTGGTATTGCCTTACTTGAAAGAAGCTTCAGCCTCTGGATGAATAGTGCTGAGAAAAAGTAGTTACGTGGCACGAGCGTCAGCATATGATATATATGCCCCTTTGTGTTAATGGAAAAAATATTTGTATATTTCGATGAGTGTTTCATTGTCAATTACATTAGGTTAGTTAGTAAATAATAGATATCCTAAGCGTCAAGTGTGTTAAGTCTTCAAGTTACGCTAAACTATGGCAAAGAAAGTTCATAGCACTCAGAATCAGTAGTAGTTGTAGGAAGTGACACAAATGGGTAACCTAAGTATTGGTATTGTCAACAAGTCCAAAATCTGTTCCTAATGGACCATATATATTTCTAGGCCTTAGAGAAAGATGGGATGATTCTTAGGGATGCTATCCATGTTTCCTAATCTAGGGAAGTTGCAACAGCCATCAGGTCTTTTTACATCAGTTTACAGAACGCTCCCCGCATTAGAATTCAAAATTTTGTAAAAAAGAAAAAAAAAATGTATCTTATGGCCTTTGAAGTTTATGAAAAGAAGGGCCTTGATTTGTTTTATAGAAATAACTCACTTTGATATCTCCCAATTTAAGCATCTTAAATCCTTTCTTACTTTATGGCACTTTTGAGATTTATAATGCAAGAATCAGCATTCCCCACTTAGGATATCATTCTTCGTATTTCATAAAGAACAGTGGGTCTGTGTATGTTTTGGATTATAGTCCCCTATATATAAATTGAGCTTCAAGGATTATGTATTCACCTATAAATTGTTAATTATAATGAGATCATAATTACTTCACATGTGTACAGGAGATACCTTCTACTGACCTTACCTTACCTCTATCTGGTTTGGTTTCTGTCTAGCTGTTGGTAAAATAATAAATCTGCATATTCTCTATATACGTATGACAGCACAAATTTGTATGACACACTGTTCGAAGTTGTGCATGAGTGCATTATCTCTGCAGGAGCCCCTTTGCATACAGATGTATAATTGATGATTTATAATTTTTATGTGGGCTGAATACCATAAGGATACAGGACCTCAACTCTGCTGGATGAATCATTAAGTGCTAATAATCAGGTCTGGTGTTTGCAAGTGTTGCTGTAATAATCTGATAATCAGCTCTACCTGCTTTGCAAAGAGTTTCTATGTTCTCTCTGTGTTTGCGTGGTTTCCCTCCAGGCCTCTGGTTTCCTCCCACAATTCAAAACATACTGGTAGGTTGATTAGACTGTAAACCTATTGGGGACAGGGACCGATTTGCATACTCTGTGTAGTCCTGCGTAATCGTGTGGGGCTACATAAATAAAGGATTACAGGCGGTCCCCTACTTAAAGACACCCTCTACAGACAACCCATAGTTACAGACGGACCCGTCTGCCCCTTGTGAACCTCTGGTGAAGCTCTCTGGATGCTTTACTATATTCCCAGACTTGCAACTGATCAGCTGTAAGGTGTCTATGAAGCTTTATTGAAATCCTGGTCCCAATTACAACTGAAGGATTGTTTCCGGATTTACCACACTCCCTGGATATGTTAATTGTACCCTGATGCACACATATGCCCAGCCGTAGATTATTGCCACATATGAGATTTTCGTACTGGGAGAACCCACATCATGATTTTTGTGGTGTTTATCTCTCGTGGCAGGAGCGGGGCACAATATGACATAATGGATATTTTTACTATGCATTATGCATCATCCTTGGGTTCACCTTGGGGTTAAAAATGCTCACTACACTCCTAGATTTATTCATGGAGGGGTGTCGTTTTCAAATAGGACAGTCTCAGGGTTTCTACTGTTTCGGATCCCAGGGCTCTACAAAGGTTTTATGATGCCAAAAAAAATTAAATGTCTGTGCTCCAAATGCTATTCTCGGAGCCCTGCCGTGTCTCCATCTTGTAGCTGATTGCCACACATGGGGTATTACCATACCCGTATAACCCGCAGAATGATTTTTTGGGGTGTTTATCCACAGTGGCATGAGTTGGGCTGTATATTGTCACTACAATGACACATTGAGAAAACAATGCATTTTTTACACTGACCCATTCACTTTGTATTACATTTGGCCAGCATCTTAGGGGTTAAATGTTCATACAACCTAGAACAATACTTTGTGAGGTGCCCTTTCCTAAAATAGGGTCACTCTGGGGGCTCCTATTGCACTGGTACCTCAGGGGCACCCCAACACCAGTCTAGTGCAAAAGGGTCTCCAAAGCTAAATTTTGCTTTCCCTCTCAGCCCTGTCCACCTGTAGACTATTGCCACACATGGGGTTATGCAACACCCTTATAACCTGCAGAATGTTTGGGGTGTTTTTCTAAAGTGCCATGGGTTGGGCACAATATATTAGGCACTAAAATTACATTTTTGAGATAAAAACACATTTTTACTATGCCCCATTTACTTTGCCATTAAATTTTGACCCACATGTTGGGGGTTAAAATTCTCACAACAACCCCAAAGGGTCTGTTTCCGAAATGGTGACATCTTTGGGGGTTTTGGGTTTTTACTGTACTGTTCTTCCAGGGGCTCTTCAAGTACACTGTGGCACCAAAAACATTTCAAGAAGCCAACATTTGCCTTCCAAAAACCCAATAGAACTAACTCTATTCTGGACAACACTGTGCAACGAAACAGTAATTGACATCCACATGTCTGGTATGCCTTACTTGAAAGAACTTCAGCCTCTGGATGAATAGTGCTGAGAAAAGTAGTTACGTGGCACGAATCGTCAGCATATGATATATATGCCCCTTTGTGTTAATGGAAAAAATATTTGTATATTTCGATGAGTGTTTCTCATTGTCATTACATTAGGTTAGTTATAAATAATAGATATCCTAACCGTCAAGTGTGTTAAGTCTTCAAGTACGCTAACCTATGGCAAAGAAAGTTCATAGCACTCAGAATCAGTAGTAGTTGTAGGAAGTGACACAAATGGGTAACCTAAGTATTGTATTGTCAACAATCCAAAATCTGTTCCTAATGGACCATAATTATTTCTAGGCCTTAGAGAAAGATGGGATGATTCTTAGGATGCTATCCATGTTTCCTAATCTAGGGGATTGCAACGCCATCAGGTCTTTTTCAATCAGTTTACAGAACGCTCCCCTCCGCATTAGAATTCAAATTTTGTAAAAAAAAAAAAAAAAATGTATCTTATGGCCTTTGAAGTTTATGAAAAGAAGGGCCTTGATTTTTTATAGAAATACTCACTTTGATATCTCCATTTAAGCATCTTAAATCCTTTCTTACTTATGGCACTTTTGAAGATTTATAATGGCAAGAATCAGCATTCCCCACTTAGGATATTGGTGAATGCAAATAAAATAATAATGTATTAATTTATGTGAACACTTATTGCCTTGTGCTGGCTTTGTCTTAGGTCGTGACCTCTGACAAGAATAGACATTGTACAGCTACTGTGGAATGACAGCGTAGCTGACTCTGCAAAACTACCCCCATCACTAAAGACTATTTTATATTTAGTTGCACATTCTAGCTTTATCATCAGCTTTATGTAAAGGACATAATGGCATCATAGCTTTCTTATGTCATAAGTCACATGTTTATGTAGATTGTGAGGGGCAGTCCCAGGATTCTACTATATATAATAAAGTTTATTGAATGCTCTGGGGGGGGAGGTGGATGGAGCATAAGCAACAACGTGTCACCTGTGTCTCGTCCCTACTCCCTACCCCACCATCTCCCATGGGGGGATGACTATGTTCTCCTCTGTATGTCTGTCTGTCCGTCTGTCCTCTCTCTCACACCATAGTTAACTTGCTGTTAGCCGCTGCAACGACATTACTTGGGGGCTATTCGTCCGCGATTATGGAAGGAACCAAAAGAAATAATTCATGGCGGGCAGTGGCTTTACAGGAACAACAGGGAATCACACTATTGGACTGGTGAGTAAGACAATTAAACACAATTGTATTGGCTGCTGTCCAGGTATTGTTTTCTTGATATTTATAGGTAATATAGTTTTCTAGGGTGTGCATATGTATAGTTGTGTTGTTTAATTGTTGTTAGAATAAGAAATCTGACACATGAGTGAGTGAGTGACGTGTGATTGAGATAGGGAGCGCTTGAATTGTGATCTCAAGAAACACACCCCTGAAAAGATTCTTTACTCACTTCCATGCAGTACGTTCGGGCGCAGTGAGTCTAGTGACTTTCTGATTGGTGTTGAGACAGAAGGCAAGTTGATCCTGTGTAGAAGTGACAGAACACCTGTTGATAGTCTCTCTTCCCTGTGTTGAGAGTAAAGGGAAAAGACACAGTTTTCTTCTCTCCCATGAAGTCGGTTAGTTCCCTCCGGTATCGGACCGAGACCCATGTGAGGCTCGCCCAGCCGGGGGAAAGATAGACTTGTGTTAATTGTGAAAGTGATGCAGGTGTTTAAGAAGTCTATGGAGTACGAGCTAGGCAAGCTCCAAGGCCAGTGTAACTAGGATAGATTGTTTTGAGAGTGCTCCTGCATATGATAAGTAACCTTGATGTTGTTTAAGGCCTTCGCATGGAGCCTAGCAGATTCTGGTGGTAGTTTAACCAGCTGCGGTATACAAGTTGATGCTAGACAACTGATCAGTGGAAATTAGGATTACTGATTCTAGGTGGTCCGATATGGGAAGATTGCCGATATGGGGGTTTGATCAGCCTCTTTTGTTTAATTAGTTGCGCCTGTAAGGTAAGGTGCGGACTGGTAGTATGGGAATATTCGGGGTCTAGAGGCTAATGCAGATATGCCACAGAGGGTGGGGAGCTACGGCAGCAGAAATATTACAGAACAATGTGGAGAGGGAGTTAGAGAATGGGTCAGATACCATGGGCTGAGTCCATTTTTATAGAATTATAGGCGGTTAAAAGATGCGCGGCCCTGGGAACTAGAGATTTAAAGTGATGTGATTTGGAGAGACACAACAGAATGAACTAACAGTAACTTTTAACAACTTTAAGAATGTTTGCCTTATCTGGAAATAGTATGAGGTGAATTAACGTGTTTATGTTTTTTTTCAGGTATGTGAGTTTAAAAGAGAGAACTTTCTATTTGTAATTTCAATATGTTGAAAAATGTTTGATGTAAAATGTAATGGATATCCTTCAATTGGTTAACTGGTACCAGGTCACGGTGACAATAAATGAGCTCAGTTTAAATTTTGCATTCTTGTGTGCATTTGTCTGTTTTTGTGTTATTGTGCATGTGATTTGTGGATTGTAAAAATTGAGTGTTCTATTTTAGGTGCATGCATTGCTTCTGGAGTTATGGCATGCTGTGGAATGTTGGAAAAAAACCATGCCAATTGATTGACAGGAGCAAAGTGACATCTGTGACCATTTGGGCTAGAATAGGTTAGGTCACATTTTTGGTGTACTGTTTAAATGTCACTTAAGTGTAAGTCAATGTATTATTGTTCTGTAGGAACTGTATTACTTATGGTTTTTGGTGCCTGGGTAAAGGCTCCCAGTCATCCAATGTATAAGGTAATTATAAGAATACATTTGCAATTAAGATCTTGCAATGTCTTTGTTTATTTGTTTATTGTATCAACACATTCTTCGTATTTCATAAAGAACAGTGGGTCTGTGTATTGTCATGGATTATAGTCTATAGAGAAAATTGAGCTTCAAGGATTATGTATTCACCTATAAATTGTTAATTATAATGAGATCATAATTACTTCACTGTGTACAGGAGATACCTCTACTTACCTTACCTTACCTCTACTGGTTTGGTTTCTGTCTAGCTGTTGGTAATAAGTAAAACTGCATATTCTCTATATTACGTATGACAGCACAATATTGTATGACAACACTGTTCTGAAGTGTGCATGAAAGTGCTATATTCTCTGGCAGGAGCACCTTTGCATACAAGGTATGATTGATGATTTATAATTTTTATGTGGCTGAATACCATAAGGAGACAGGACCTTCAACATCTTGCTGGATGAATCATTAAGTGCTAATAATCAGGTCTGGTGTTTGCAAGTGTTGCTGTATAATCCTGTATAATCAGCTCTACCTGCTATTTGCAAAGAGTTTATATGTTCTCTCTGTGTTTGCGTGGGTTTCCTCCAGGTCCTCTGGTTTCCTCCCACAATTCAAAACATACTGGTAGGTTGATTAGACTGTAAACCCTATTGGGGACAGGGACCGATTTTGCATGCTCTGTGTAGTCCTGCGTAATCTGTGTGCGCTACATAAATAAAGGAATTACAGGCGGTCCCCTACTTAAAGACACCCGACTTACAGACAACCCATAGTTACAGACGGACCCGTCTGCCCCATGTGACCTCTGGTGAAGCTCTCTGGATGCTTTACTATAGTCCCAGACTGCAATGATCAGCTGTAAGGTGTCTGTAATGAAGCTTTATTGATAATTCTTGGTCCAATTACACCAAAAATTTTGAAACTCCAATTGTCACTGGGGCGGGCAAAAGAAAAAAAATGTCTAACTTCCTATAAAATATACAGTTTTGACTTACATACAAATTCAACTTAAGAACAAACCTCCAGACCCTATCTTGTATGTAACCCGGGGACTGCCTGTATTTATATGTAATGGCCTCTGGACATGTGACCCTGCTTATATGTTCATCCCATCCAATCACAGGCATGCCTACAGAGGACATGCCTGTGGTTGCTAAGGGGCAGGAAGCTACTTGATTGGCTGCTTCAGTATTTTTCCCAAACACGGACCCTGATCCCAAATAGTCACTTATATTTAGAATATGTCCAATTTGGATACGGACTCGAAGATGCATTTCATGTCAGCTAAATAGTATTTGTTTTGGGAAAACCAGAGTAAAAAAAAACATCTCTGTCTGTCCTTTCTTTTGATCGTTTCTCTTTCAATTAGCAGGTAGTCTGTCAATAGTTAAAAAATGTTCGGATAGTAGACAATTTGAGGCAGTAAATTTTGAGCTTAAACCGCAGATAAATAGATAAATGAAAAGTAGAGAAATACATGATCAGAAGATTTAAATCGGGTCATTTCAATGCAAAATATTGTAATAATTTTGTTCCCGATTCATATTATTAATATTCCCACAGTTCTAGATATTATAGTATACTGACATGTTGATAAGAAAAGTTTTGAGAGTCAAAGAACTAGAACGCAGCTAAACTGGGTTAATAAAACGTATAATGCTGAAGTATGTGTCAGGTGTAACCTTTGTAACTTTGCTTGTCACTAGTTTTTCCATTAGAGACCTCATAAGCAGCTCCTGCATATCAGTCACTGTGTATCTTGACAGCTTTAACCTTCCCAAGTGGTTAAGTACACCATCTTCAATGCAGCCTATTGACCAAAGCAATAAGCCATTCTATATAGTGTATTAAAGTCATTTTCCACATGCTACCTCAGCATGACCCATTGTTCATGCACGCTCCTGCTGACCATGGAAAACCAGTATCCCATATTAAATTGCTACACTTTAGGCCGTTACACCCGTTTAAACAATGAGTCCCCCACTGAATTGTTTTCTTCTTTCCTAGCCTAAAAAGCCGAGCGATTATCACAAGTGCTCAAGATGCAATTTTAAACTGTCAAGAAGAAAAGAACCCCACACATCATTTCTAAACTCAAAATACAGCATATTTTGGCTTTAGCATCTTTATTCATGTTCTCCGGCTCTGCTCCCTGATTCCCGGATGAGTAAACGTACCATTAGCAAGAGCATGAGAAGTTACTTTGAAATATTTGGATCCACTTCTAGAAAACTGTTTCTTTGTTTAAAAAAAAAAAAAACTATTTTATTCACATTCTTTTTGACAAATGAGTTCAATCTAAATGTTGTGCCCTTCCCTTGACCCCCGCTACAACAAACAATAGGTTAGACGCCGCTGGTTCCGCATTAATGATTCCAAAATGGCTGAGACCAAAAAATTTTTGTGATAATGACAAATCATTCCAGGTGATGAGTGTAATTGGAGAAGTGGTGCAGGCCATCCTTCAGAGGAGGGAAGATCTCCGCTCTCTCATTATAGCTAATAGATTCTACGAGAAGCGGGTGAGGATGTTCTTAATTTAATCATCCTCTAATAACTTTGCACACTTCATTTTCTCTGAAGAATGACATGAAATGGACACACACATGTTAAGTTCAGCATTAAAACAGATGGATCTACTAATGACCAATTTCACTCTGTGTATACTGATGAATTCACTTTATCGCCCCATTTTAATATCAAATATATGATTAAAAATTGGAATTGCATCTTGCTACCTCACATCTAATCATCGAAAGTGTTGTCTTTATTGTTATATGATCTGTAAATGACTTGAGCAAGGATAATATTTTAAGACTCCCCCTATGTAGCAATTCTATTAATGTAGGTCATTACCCTGCGATGCATAATAATAAAAGTAATAATAATAATAATCTTTATTTACATAGCGCCATCATATTCTGAAGTGCTTTACAAATTATGCAGATGATCATTTTGTTTCTAGGATCCACCAATATTAGCTATTAGTGGTATTCTGTAATTGTTTACAGTAGTTTAGAAGCACCACACATGGACGCAAGTAACATTTGCACATTTACCTATTGAGTTTTTCTAAGAAATTGGATATTTAAAGGGTTTTTCCCAAGTTTACAAGGTACACCCACTGATCATGTGCCCCAGTCACATCGAAGAATAGAAATACATAATGATGTATGCATCCAGCAACTTCTTTTAATTGTCATAGACAATAAATTGAGCCCCTTTAATTACCTATCCTTAGCTTAGTTCATTAAAGGCAACCTGTCATCAGGAAAGTCATTTTTATATGATGACAGGTTCATTTAAAAATGCCTTTGTTCTTTAACATTACCTGCTCCCTGTCAGCAGTGTGTAGTAAGTCCCTGAGGGCTAGAGCAGTCATCAAATGGCACAAGTCATCTTCTCCTCAATGCCTCCTACTAATTGATAACCTTCCCACTCCCTCAGCTTCTACTCTGCTACCCCTCGGCATATCCCAGCTGACACCCTACACTAACACCTTCGATCGGTGATTCCTCTGATTGTAGATTTTAAGGCCTCTTCCACACTTGCATTGCAGATCACATCAGATCAGGGCAACAATCAGGGTTTGGTCAGTGAAAAACTGACATTTTTCAGAGTTTGTTCAGTGTCTTAGTTTTTCACACATGTTTTTTTTGTGTTTCTAATGCATTTTCAATGCTTTTTTCACCCGCAAATAACGCATATGAAAAAAGACTAAGGTCTATCTTTTCTATGGCAATTGATCAGTGAAAATTGCATTGGACCCAATTGAAAGTCACTAAGCATAACAAAATAAGCCACATATTTGGTATTGCCGCATCCGTAACAATCTGTACAATTAATCGGAAACATTATAGTACCTGCTCAGTGAACAATGTAAAAAAATATAAAAGACTTGTGCCAGTTCTCTTTGCAAGTACTTTCTAGGGCGCACTGCTTGCACAGGTATTTAAGAAGTGTCTTAGACGCATATGTGTCTTTTGTGTTGCTGCTGCACTATTCCTTATACAACACAAAGTTCTGCACTGAAGGGGGCGTTCCAGTGCTCATTCGAACCATGCACTATATTTAACATCCAAAGTCCAACAGAAGTGTATTGCACACCCCATGTTAAAAGTGCACCAAAAAGAAAGTGGTGTACTTTGTCAGGGCAGCGCAGGGAGCGCCAGATTCATAAAGAACGTGCGTCAGAAATGATGAACCTGGCGCCCCCTGCACACTACACATAGTACAGTTTGCACTGTTCTTAGTACATGTTCCCCAATGTTACACCAGAGGAACCTGCACAGCTGTAGAATATAAAGTGCTACTAAATGTAAACAATAGCCAACACACTAAACAACCATATATATGTATATACAAGAAAGACCAAAGAGATTGTGTATAGGCAATTATATACAAACTTTATTCATACAACGAACTTGTTGTTAGAGCTCGCGAGATGCAAACTTAATCTATGGGGCTCATTTACTAAGGGTTTGAACACTGCACTTTACTCGGGTTTCCCAAATATTTCCGTTTTGCGCCGAATTGCCCAGGGTTTCGTCGCATGCGATTGGACTGTGGCGCATCGGCGCAGGCTTTCACGTGATAGAAATCGGGGGCCGTGGCCATTGGAGAACCCGACGGATTCGGAAAAACCGCGGAGTTTAAAAAACGATTTTTGTCGCAAGACAAGCACTCACATGCACCAGGAAGAGGAAGGTGAACTCTGGCGGACCTCAGCGCAGCAGCGATACCTGCTGGATATTGGGCGCAAGACCCGAATCCTCGCCGGACAATACGCCGCGGGATCGCAACTGGACCGGGTAAGTAAATGTGCCCCTATATGTCATTGTTATTGGATCAGATTGTGAGATGGTAAGGTATCAAAATCAGATCTAAAACCATACCTTCCTCCATAGCAAAAAAGCATGTGGATTTTGACTATGCCAGATGGTTTGCCACTGACAAATTAGCTTGATATCAGATCAAACACATCAAAGTAGAACTGGTCACAATAGAGTTAGGTGCCTTAAAAGGGTTTTCTCATTATAACAGTGATATCAGATCAGTAGGATAAGTTGCGCCTTTTAATTTAAAGGGGGCCAACTTTCAGGACAATCAAAATAGCGACAATGAAGAAAGCATTGATGTTGTTACCTGCAAACATAGCGGAATGCAGTGGAGCTCCAAACCTTTCTTCTTAAAGGAAACCTACCACTTTAAAATGACCCTTCTGACCCACAAATACCTTAAGCTAGCTCAGGATGAGCTGATGCCGGACCATATTTTCAATTAAACCAGAAACCGCTGTACTTGTACAAAAATGATTTTCTTGTGGTAGTAAAATCTCCCTTCGGCGCTTCTGTGAGCGTCATACAGCGCGCACCCCGGACCCTGCTCCGCGATCACGCTCGTGTCAGCGCCGCTCCCGTCGCTAATTTTGCTGTGCCCGAGAGCCGATGACGTCACCGAGCTCTCGGGCACACTAGCGCGAAGTCCCGAAGCCTCGTAGTATTGCGAGGCTTTGGAGAGAAGACCGTGGGGGTGAACGAACATAAGTAAAAAAACTATGCTCGCCGCTCCCACCAACGAAAGGGTGGGTTCCCTCCACTGCCACCAATGAAAATTAAAGTTTTAATGCACTTCAAGCCCCCTGACACCAATGTTTTAATGTGCCTGTGTAAATATATATATATTTACCCTGGCACATTAAAACATTCTTCTCTCTTAAAATGGTCTTCTCTCCGAAGCCTCGCGATACTACGAGGCTTCGCGCATGCGCAATGGGATCCGGCCGCGACGTGCCGGGAGGAGGTGGTGCGCATGGGCTAGTGTGCCCGAGAGCTCGGTGACGTCATCGGCTCTCGGGCACAGCAAAATTAGCGACGGGAGCGGCGCTGACGCAAGCGTGATCGCGGAGCAGGGTCCGGGGTGCGCGCTGTATGACGCTCACAGAAGCGCCGAAGGGAGATTTTACTACCACAAGAAAATCATTTTTGTACAAATACAGCGGTTTCTGGTTTAATTGAAAATATGGTCCAACATCAGCTCACCCTGAGCTAGCTTAAGGTATTTGTGGGTCAGAAGGGTCATTTTAAAGTGGTAGGTTTCCTTTAAGGGGGCCTGGTATTAGAAGGAAGACACAACCCCCCCCCTTCCCCATTAGGAAATGGATGTGCAACACCCCTGTAAACGTATAGGCAAGGGGGTAGTTGCGAATAGGACCCTCGACCTGTCAGGATCCATCTGGTGAGCCTGCGAAACTCACCCAAAGGATAATGCAGGGAGATCTCAGGTAATGTGCAGCTGTAGCCTCTGCTTGGGAAGGCAATAGTTAAATGGGTGTAAGATGTTATCCAATTATGTGGCTGTATTGTAAACTGGAGTGTGATTGGAGAGGTGCTACAATCTTACTAGGGGAGTATAAAACCCCTGTGCAGGGGGAGCACATGGTCTTAGACCCTAAGTCTTTGCCTTTGTCAGCAGTCTGACCTAATAGTCTGTTTTAGTTGATCTTAGAGTGAAGTAGAGTGTGGAGCACACCTTCAGTGCTGTCACAGATACCAATCCCAGGACTGAGTCAGGAGACTCTAACCCAGAGCTGCAGCTTCCACAGTTTGGACACAGCTCAATCTCCATTATCCCAGCCTGCATATACCATCAGGCTGGTGCACTATTCCTGCGGACCACTCTCCATGACCACTCCAGTACCAGAATCCAAATCTGCTGTTTGACCATTTTGGCCCGTTGCCTGCTACCTGTTGTTAAATAAAGAACCGTAAATTGATTTGCAAAACGTGGCCTCCATTTGATCCCTGGATATGGCTGTTTATTACCACAGGCTTCCACATCCATTACCCAGGGTCTCATCCTGCAGACACTCACTGGTTGCCTCAGAGAGAAACCATTGCATCAGCTTCTCCCCCCTTATTTCTTGCACACACCACCTGCTGGAGACCTGCCAGGCTGTAGGACAGCCCTCCGGTCCCCATACCAAGCACAGTGACCACAGTATGCCCTAGGTCACAATAGCCAGCCACTCCAGTATTCTGGGCCCAGGCTGCCTCCAGGTCCCCAAGAAAAGGCTAGGCCCCGGTGGGGAATGTTGCAGATGGTAGGTATATCTTTGTGTTATTCTAGAGACTGCGCCTTGGTGAGCCTACCAAAGCCACCCATTTCCAGACAACGTGAAACCTGTCAAACTTTCCCTAGAAACCTGAAACTTTTTCACCACGAATGTTAAAGAGCAATGATTAAGTCATAAAATGACTGCCAAAGGAGGTAACACATATCTTGGGATTATCTTCTGTCATTCTTGACAACACATACTTACAGGTTCCAGACTGTCTCCTGAAGGCACATAGGCACCAGAATTTTATTAGGAGCTACATTCACTCGCTCTCTATGGCGAAGCGGTTCCATTCAAATATCCTCTTACAGAATTTTAAGTGATGTGGTTACAAAAAATATTTCTATATGTAGAGTGGACCTGATAGTGGGGTTCGGCTCATCATTCGGGTTTGGCCGCCTGACCTGGACCCATTGCTGGCTCAGTTGAATGCCAAACTGGAACCCGACCATCGGGTCTACTCATCTATATTCAGATGCTACATAGATGCTTTAAAATATAGATATAGTAACAAAATATAATAATATGTGTATAGAACTTATACTCTGTTTCCTCTTTCTTAGTGCTGCTGGAGATCCAGGCAAAGTTTATCTATCATTTGCAAAAGAAAGTACGCTTTTTTATATCTTCAACCAAATGGCCTATGGTATTGTTCATCATTTTAGACTGTATTATTCTTATCTTAGAGCTTACAGTAGCTGAGGGCATTAGGCATTGTAGTCTGTACTGAGATCTCATATTTCTGTGCTATTTTTGATGTACAACACAAGCAGCTTGTTGTTAAGCGGCGTCTGTCTCTTTCACGTGAATAATAAGATGCTCTAGAACAATATTTTACACCCTGATATTGTTAGGAAAACATTATTCTGTAGTTTGGTACTGAACAATTGATGCCAACAGATAGATATATGTTATAAATCTTACATTCCCTAATAATCAATCTGTTTCACTAGATAGTGAGAGGACAATATGTTTTAGGATAGAGCCATTCAGCTCTTACCGTTCTGAATAGCGCAGCTTAATATGGAACAGCAAATACATTCGCCATTTTCTATCGATATTGAACGCCTGCATTCTCTTAAAGTGACTGAAGATACTTTTTACTATTTGGTAATTCTTCTTCAAAGTGGTAATAAACTATACAAAGTAACTGAAAAGTAAAGGAGGCATGTTACAGTCATATCAATCCAAGATATGTATCCCTTTTATTTTTACATTTTTTTCCAGCGTATGAGAAATTCCTCTGAATTTTCCTTCCATTTAGGCTGGCAGCACATGAACGTGCTCGGTCCGTGGAAATCGGACAGTGTACTGGTCAGAATACATGGAGCAAGTATAGTGCAGTGAAATATGATGCAAGGAGTCCCTGCCTGAAGAACAGCAGCTGGCAGGTAGGGACTCCATGTATTAATGTGCTCGGTCCGTGGATCTCGACCAGTGCATTGACCCGTTACCATGGGTCGAGCTTGTTTGTGTGCAGCTGGCTTATACAATGCATCTCTACTTTTTTAACTGCATTGTAATCTGTTGTGTTATCATTGCACACACAGTACAGTCATCTAATTGGTCAATGCTAAAGTTTAAGGAAAAAATATCTAGATGTCAGCAGAATCTTTCAGCTTACTCCCCTGTGTAACACCTATGTAGCAACCTGTTATTTAAATGCTTGCAGGTGGATTCTCTACTCAATCAGCACCCCCTACAGTGTTTTTTTTGGATGGGGGGTGGGGGAGTGGACACCATTTCAATGGCAACCTTGAAGTCTGATCTAAATGCTTGTAAGGTCCTTTTATAGACAGGACTTTACAGGCACTGTGTCAGCCTGCAGGATATTATAATCAAGAAGCAGACAATTGATTGCTTGTTCATGTCCCTTAGTGGGACAGTTAAAAAAAAATCTAAAAAAAAATAAAATAAACTAATACATTAATAAAAATGCCCCCAAAGCCCCAGTACATATAAAATTTACATATAACATTAAAACAGTAAAAATCACCATACAAACCCCACATATATGTTATCACCATGTCTGTAATGACACATACAATGAAATAAAGTCATTATTGAACCTTCACGATGAAATTAATTCCGATTTTTATTAAAGATCTATATGAAACTGATGTAAAGTACAACATGCCCTGCAAAAATCTAGTTTTCAACCAGCTCTATAGACCAAAAATTAAAAGTGCTATGATACTTGGAAAATGGTGATGAAAAAATAATAAAAATATTTGGTATCACCATAATCATAGTAACCAAAAAAACGATAACATGTTACTAATGGTATGTGATAAACACAAAAAAGATTAGAGTTCAATTGCAGAATAGTTTTTTCTATAACCCCCAAATAGTTAAAAAAAATGTATCAAGTTCAAATCACCTTAAAAAACTGAAAATCAATGTTTGCTTTGTAAGCCATGAGACATCAAAATAAAATATCTGAATACTTTAAAATTATGAAAATATGAAGCAAACATATGGGAAATCCTAGTCAGTAACCACTTTGGGTGGTAAAACTATATGTCTGAAAAGGAGATAATTTAGAATTTTAAAAATTGACACTTTTTCTTACATTTTCTTACATTTGTATCATGTATAATCAGTTTGTAAACCAAAATTTAACACTAATGTAAGGTACAACATGTGACAAAAAAACAATTACAAATTCATTTGGTAGATTAAAGTCATGAATCATATAAGCAATGCATGCAAAATATGGAGCTGAGCCTAAGTCACAAAATGGCTGCATCTTTATTGAAAGTCATTACACTCTAGTTCTCGGAATGGGTGATGAGAGCCTCATCGATCAGACTTAGACTCTGTACTGTTGAAGAGAATTAAGTTTTTACCTTCCAGTAACTATGTATTTATGTTGTATCAATATGTTATGGTGTATCTGACGTGTACTCAATAAGGGTCAGTTCACATGTGGGTTCAACAGGTTCAGTTCCCTCTTCCATTATCAAATGGTAGAAAAAAATAGCACAGTGGAATTGTAGGTGAACAGAGACTTCTCATTCACTTTCCAATCTGTTTCTGTTACTTTCACCTAAAATGGATAGTTTAACAGAAACCGCTGACACAGGTCTGAATTGAGCCTAAGAGAGTGTTTCATACATAACTCATGACATTACTCCAGCTTATTAAAGGGGTGTTGCCATGAAGACAATTTCTTAAATATACTCAGGATAACAAAATAACACATTCTATAATTCAATATTATTAACAAAAATTAAGCATTTCATAGTTATAATTCTAACATGTCTCTATTAGTCCTTATGTACACAATTTAAGTCACTCCTGGTTTCCGAACCTGTATCTTCTGACTTCAAAGTATCTGATGCTGTGGAGCTGAGCTCATCCTGCATTCCAGGATGAGCCTACACTGATACCCACTGACTTCCTGTCTGCAAACAACAGGAGCAGCAAGAGGAGAGCTACGAGCTAGAGGCAGAGAAACCTGTACCCTGATAATCTAAGCACATTGTCAGTACACAGCATCTCATAGCTCAGAGGGATCATGAAGTGTACGCTTAGAGAGTCCCAGCCCACACTATGGGATTTTACACTGACCATCACCGAGTGATAGAAGATAAAGCAGCAATAAAACGGAGTAAAATTGTAAAGTAAAGGGTTAAAGGATTGAAATGTGAGAATTTTCATTTGTGGACAAACCCCTTCAAGTCCACTACACAATACTATGTAGAGTAAGACAGTCTTTCAAGAGATGGTGTCCCTTTATCCCTTCAGTTCCAATGAGGTTTCAAACCATACATGAAAAACAAACTGAATGTTGGGTAAAACAGTTAGACATCATGCACAACAAGTTACTATTACAAAAATCTAATAAGAATGTTTTAAAGGGGCTTTAAAAAAAAATGGCCCATTGACTGGCCTCAAATATTACCATAACCTTTTCAATCGTAATTTTCCCTCATTTGACTTTCAATGAACTAAATACTAATATTATAATTATTATACTAATTATTATTACTAAAACTAATTTTTATGCTTTTGTTCATTTTCAATAGACTGCAGGATCTATACAGGTAAAGAAAATCATCTAGAATCTCAGAGGTCACGGAGTATTGCAGGACTCCTTAGACCCTGGACCTGCTAGAGACATTTGCATGCAAGTCAAGTTGCTTTCAAGGTACTTTGATGTCCTCTATAGAGGGAAAAATAGAGTGCAAAAACAAAGAAAAAGAGAACAATTGTTTATCTGTATTTCTGCTATAAATTGAAAGGCACAAATATTTTTGAATAAAAACTTTGTTAATGCAGTCTTTAGCCTAAACTGAAGCAGTATTAGAATCACACATTTTAGTATTTTTCCCTGTTTCTGCAAAATCAATATCTACAAATAATAAATGAGATCCCAGAGGGCAGTGTTAAGCTCAAATGCACTACAGAGAAACTCTGGAATTGGTAACTGACTCAATAATGCAGGTGAGCTGCACACAGTCGAGCATCTTTAGCACACTATAATAGAAAATTAATAGTGTTCAAGTCAGGAGTTGCTCTACCCTAAGGATTACATAATAACCTAAGACAGAACAATTTCCTAGCTTAGATGTGTGTAAAATGTCATAGAACAAAATAAGAAATAAAAAGCTTCAACAGTCAATGTAATTTGTGAAAGCCACGCTGGCAATTTTATTCACATAAAAAAAAAACATTTTCAGAGTGAAATACTTCCAATAAAATTTATTGTAGTTGAGTATGTTCGCAGGGCAAAACAATGCATAGATTGGCTTTCCCTGGTATGTTTTATCAAAGCTACAAACCAATTATAATAACCCTTTCAGTAGCAAACTGCTTTTAAAAAAAATTCCGAGCTGCATGTCTGACTTCAAGGAATAAGAAGCAACGAGAAATAAAAATCTGGAAAAACTATATGACTTACAGTTTTAGTTTTTTGCTTAAAAAGTCTTCAAAAATGGTCTCCTCTGGTGAGGGGTTGTTTAGAAGTCACTTTAACATGGTCTTAACACAACCAATTAGGAAAGAAATCCTCTAGTACTCATCAGCTCTCCAAGATGAAAGCATATCTCACTTTACTTTAGCGCTGTGGACTGAGGAAACTGATGCATTTCGAGCTAACAATGGTCTTGGTCATAGTGACTCCAACTGTGACATTTTTTTTACTGACAAATTTTTTTTTAAATTTGCTCCAATAAATTCTGATATACTATTATCCTGAACAGATTGCTGTTGGAGGATTTCTTTTCCCTACTTTGTGACCACCTCTCTGGCACGCCTTTTGTGAGACATGCTCCCCATCATGATGATGGATTACATGTTGTTCCAGATCTTGAGCTGTTCGCTGGCAGTTCTGCTGTATAATTGATAATACATTATAATTGTTTGTATCATGTAGACTCTCAACAGTTCTAATGCCATAAATTAAGCTTAGATCACCAAATGATTGATTCCCAATAACTGGAAGGTTACCGGATTATGATTCCGATGAAGATAATGAAATATGATCAACCTATAAGTACAGAGAGAATTTTCTACTCTTATCTTGTTTTCTGCAAGCAATGCAATTTACTAACAATACTGCTTCCTAAAGCTTCCTGTTTCCAGTTTCTAGTAGTAATCCCCACATCAGCCCTCATTGTAAAATATAATGCTCTCATCTCCTGTAAACTCAACTATTTCTGTTAAATTTTTACCAAAAATATTGATAATTGTTTGAACAGTTTATGTCCCGATAACTAATTTTCTAATATTTTGATGTCTTACATGATTAATCTAATGTAATATCTAATCATGATGGGAGGGTGTCCTATATAAAGTCAATACAATTCAAAACAAAACTCATATTATCCACAAGAAAGTCATTTATCCTGGATCATTGGTTACATAGTTTTAACAAAAGAAGTCTGTCCGCATAATAGTAGTAAAAAATGTGAAAAAATATAAAACAAAGCAACAGCCACTTCTGAAATGTGGGATAAGATCTCCTGCTGTAAATACATACTTCCTTCTAAATCATGTGATACAATATAAATTATTCAGTCCTCCATTTTCACTTTCACTTGGATCTTTGATCATCAAACAGCTTGCAAAGTAAACTTGAAGAATTTTTTTTTTTTCCTAACCTGAATGGCACTTGAGGGCATAGAGCTTTTAAGAGTGATAGACTAAAATGTACATCCGACAATTCCTTACATTTTTAAAATAAAAATCCGCTATCCATCCTCCTTTTGAAGAAGATATTTCAAAGAACACAGATAGAAACACTGAATTTACTTGTTTGCGTGAGAAAAAAATTATTTTATATTATCAACAAAAAGTTCTAGACAGCAAAAAAAGAAGCAAACATACAAAATTGAAACAATACTTTTTAGAGTATCAATAGCACCTAAGCAGAAGTATTCTCAAAAAAAAAAAGTAAAAGATAGAATTTTATGCTATTTTAAAATAATTACACACACACTTGCATAATATTGATAAAAAAAACTTACCTAGAAAAATCGTAACAAAAAATCTGGCTGCAAAGAATAGTCCATTCCCTTACAGATCTTGAATTCTTGTCTACACATTTTTAGGTGACTAAATAGATAAAAACCATATAAAATCCAATTTGTAAATAGGGCATCTGGTGTTCTTGTAGAATGTCTCGTCTCTCCTGGAGCAGGTCTGAATACAGTCTAGCTTTATATACTATACCAACTGTTGTGTTCTGTGAAAAAGTCCTTTTTCATGAGCTTGTTAACTTGTCCAATTTATGGCAATTGTTTTTGTCCCTGGGGTTTAAAGATACAAGACTCTGGGAAAAAATGATTGCGAGAGCTGAAAGATCGATATAGCAGAGTGAAAAAAGTGTAGGCTATTTACTTTTTATTGATCAGATGATGTAGGATAAAACTGCCATTAAGTTCAGGGAATACATCTCGTATTCCCCTCGAGGACAAAGAAGGGAAAACAAATTAGACTGGATAAATATCATTTTGCTTACATTTTGCTAAAACTAAAACTATGATCATTATATTTGAAGAAACAACATACAGAATGTGAAGAAGTGATACAAGATGGTTTTATATAGTGGACTGCACTAAGATAAGTCAGACATAGCTCACACCTTATATTGGAGTATCATGAGAAGCTACTACTACACCAGTTATTTTTTGGACTCAAAGGATTGGTTGAGTTTTTTGTCACAGGTGCTCCTGCAACTCATGTCCCGGGTCGCTGACTGTCTCGACCTCCTGCCTTTCCCCGATCACGGTTCTGCCTGACTCTGTACCTCACCTTGGCCACCTGTGGAGTGACCTGGTGGTACCATGCCGCAGCAAGTCCAACCCGCTTTGTGGCGAGTTCTGGTGAAAACCGGGTGCCACTTAGACTCCGCTCCCAGTTGTCGGCTTATGTCATCGTCCTCGGTGATACAGTGGATCCGCTACCCCAGAAGCCTGACAATATTGAAACAAAATCTGAGATTTTTGTTCCTTAAAATAGGTACTGTTTTATTAATTTTAATGGATTTTAATGGATATAAATAAAAAAACTAAATACATTTTTCTAATCTTATTTAGCATATATTTAGTAGGTATTTTCATGAAGACAAGATTCTTAAATATACTCAGAATAACAAAATAACACATTCTCTAATTCACTGATATTCATTGCAGAGTCCCCCTTTACATAAATGGCCCCAGCAGAGCCCCCATTAACCCCTTAATGACTTGGCCTTTTTTAGTTTTTTCACTTCCATTTTTCACTCACCACCTTCAAAAATCTATAACTTTTTTATTTTACTACATAGAGAGCTTTGTGATGGCTTGTTTTCTGCATAACAAATTGCACTTCATAGTGACAGTATTGAATGTTCCATACCATGTACTGGGAAGCGGGAAGAAATTTCCAAATGCAGTGAAAATGTTGAAAAAACGCATTTGCGCCGTTTTCTTGTGGGCTTAGATTTTACAGCTTTTCGTGTGCACCATGAATGATATGTCTACTTTATTCTTTGGGTCGGTATGATTACGGGGATACCAAATTTTAATAGGTTTTATAATGTTTTCATACATTTACAAAAATGAAAACCTCCTTTACAAAAATTTTTTTTTATTTTGTCATCTTCTGGCGTCAATAACTTTTTCATACTTTGGTGCACAGGGCTGTGGGAGGTGTCATTTTTGCGACTTTTGATGGCGTTTTCATTGCTATCATTTTTAGGACTGTGCAACCCGCGAGCCCTCTCCATGCACCGGGACCCGGCGCGTGCCCTACTAGTACGACACACGTTGCGAAGGGGTTAATGAAATGGCCACAGTAGAGCCCCCTTTTAATCAAATACCCCCATTAACAAAGTGTGCATAGCAGAGCCCATATTTAATGAAATGGCCACAGCAGAGCCCCTTTTACAGAAATTTCCACAGCAGGGCCCCTTTTTAATGAAATGCTCACAGCAAGGCCCATGCTTTTCCAGAAATGTCCACATTTGAGCGAGACCCTTGAAAAAAAACACTCTATACTCACCTCCGGCTTCTTCTCCTCGTGGCTATGTACTATCCTTTTCCCATGTGGCCATGACCCAGCACCATCATAGTGTATCTGCGCAGGCCGTTAGAGAAGAAGATGGAACCCCAGGGCCAGGGAAAAGAAGCCGGAGGTGAGTATAGAGGTTTTTTTTAACCACCTGAAAATATTTAGCAGTGATCTTCATTTAGGGCCTGGGCATGGGCATAGTGGGAGAGGTCAAAGTACGATGCAATGTCAACTCAACGGTCATAGTACAGTGTGTATGGAAAGTATACATACCCCTTTAAAATTTTAACTTTTTGTTTCATTGCAGCCAATTGGTAATATCAAAAAAGCTACTTTTTTGTTCATTAATATACACTCTGCACTCCATCTTGAGAAAAAATCAGAAATGTTGATAGTGATGCTAATTTATTAAACAAGAAAAATTGAAATACATAGTCATAAGTATTCAGATCCTTTGCTGTGACACTTATATATAACTCACATGCCATTTCCTTCTGATCTTCCTTGAAATGGTTCTACTCACACTGGAGTCCAGTTGTGTTTAATTAAACTGACTGGACTTAATCAGGAAAGGCACACACCTGTCTAAAAAAGATTTCACAATGCATGTCAGAGCACATGAGAATCATGAGGTCTACGGAGCCCAGAGGTCTCAAGGAGCTCAGAGACAGAATTGTGGCAGAGCACAGATCTGTCCAAGGTAACAAAATTATTTCTGCAGCACTCGAGGTTCCTAAGAACACAGAGACCTCCATAATCCTTAAACGGAAGAAGTTTGGGATGATGGAGGAGACAGAGGGGCTTGCAACATACAATAGTACAGATAATTTGGAAGTGAGGAATAAAACCCTGTTCTTGGGGGTCATAGTACATAGAGAGGACAACTGGCTAATATAGTCTGAATGTAGTGATATTCATTCAGTGATGCAATGGTGGATCTATGCACAGCATCACAACTTGTAAAGATTACATCATTTTGATTTTCTTTGTTAACATTGACCAAATTTCATCAGGATGGAGAGGACCATTGTGAATGTGAAGTGTGAATGCACCTTTAATAGGCGGTGGGGTCCATAGCATGAAATATACGCCTGCCTACAGATATAACTACTAATCAATGTTAATATGAAGTACACTAATACATAAATAGAACTCCATTTACAATCAGCTGAGCTCCTCCAGTTTTATAACAAGATGCCTGCAGAAAAGAGATTATGTAAAATCTTCTTGGCTCCTCCTGCTCTATAACATGATGCCTGCAGATTACACTGTTATGACAAGCAGGAAAAGTTTCACACAATTTCACACAGAGAATACATTTGCTGCTTGCCAGTTACTACCCTTTTTATCTTTGCAGCAAACCTCTGACATTTTTGCCGAATACGTTTTTGAGTGATCATCAAATTTTACAATAGAAATCTTTATTCTCGCGTTTTCTTCTTCTGCTTGTCTCTGTCTGACAAGATCCCACTAGTTTATATGGTGTGTTATAAAATGTAATACGAATCTCCAGGATTATTCTACTAGAGCTTCATTTCATTAGCTTTCATTAGTCTTCCATCACATTAGGAAGGCATGTTACAGGGACTCTATCAGAGACTTTATGTCACGCTGGCAATGGGTTCAGCCACTTGTTGCATTCCCCGTCACAGGCTTACCTTCAGCCGCCGTGTGCGTCCATGCTTCAGGTCTATACTTACTATACTTACCGTGTGTGATCCCAGCTCGCCCTCTGACTCTGTTTCGACTCTGTGTTCCCTGGTATCTAACCCCGTCTTGTATTCTGAACCTGTGCTGCCTGCCATGACCCTTGGCTTGTTTACGTTTCTGCTTGTACGCTGCCTGCCTCAACTCGGACTGACTTTGACTACCTGCTCTCCCTGACCCCTTGGTACCATGTACCAGTGTCTCTGTGCCTGCTGGGACCACCACATGAGGTAATGGCCATGCGATCCCTCTGCAGCACATTCCAGATCCTTGTATAGGGGTAAAATGGTGAATACCAGAGAGTTCCAGGGATACCGCCCTTAGTGTGTGGCCAAAAGTCAAACCAGTTGGATAGCACAGTGGGTTCACAACCCGCTACTTCTCACACTTTTACACCACTAAACTGAAAGTACCTTCTGGTGGAGTATGAAATGTACCTTCTAGAATTTGCTCTTTTATGTGAAAACTTCTTTGTTAACCTGTAAAGTCATGAAAACAAGATGAGAAGGGGCTACTTTTTAGAGGTTGGAGGTTGACCATCACTTAAGATGCTCTAATATTCGGCTTCAAAGCATGAACCATGATAAGCTTATATTTTAAACTGAGTATTTATCAGGGCTTCTGCGCCATGTCAGTAATCGCAAATTATAGCTTATTGTTGGCACTTTCGATTATTCTCCCCTTTCACGGTGTGGAGGAGGGCATGGACGGCCAGGGAGTCGGCTCAACCAGTGAGGAGTGGGCCGCACAGGAATGCCCCACCGCTGCAGCTGGTAAATTTTCATATGTGAAAATTTTCCCATTTTGATTTTTTCTACGCCAGGTAGGGCCTGACATAGAAATAATCATTATACAGGCCCTCACTAGATGTATCAAGAGGCTGGATACTCGGCACGAGGCCGCCGTATGATAAATCATCCCCTATGTCTTTAACTGCCTATATGTTTAGTTATGTAGCACAATTACATTTTGAAAGATGAGTTTCTCTTCCTTACAATGACTCCAGAATCATTGTTCTAGCTGCTATTGAGCAAAAGATAGAGGCAAAGAGAATGCAAATCCTTTGTAAGGTTATATGTTGTATTGCTGATTCAATAAATGGTTTTAACTGTATTGTATCTCTCTCTCTCTCAGCCATTATTTATATAACATTTTTTTTAATTGATATTCTAAAAAATCTTTTCCATTCATGTGATCTATCATTATGTAGCATCATATTATGGTGAATAAAGGTGTTTTCTGACATTAAGCAATGATTCTAGCTGAGCAGTGGCTCTGCATACCTGGCACAACCACAAATCCCTCTATCTGTGGATGTGAAGAGACATTCATCACTTGCTGGATCATCTTTAGGGATCATGGTTTTCAAAAAAGCTACTGATCAAATATTGATGATTTGTCCTAAGGAATATAAAAAATGGATGAAGTGATATGTATTTAGTGATCAAAAAGCCAGAGACTTAAAAAAAAACAGCCTTTATGTTGCCCATGTGGACGTCCCTTGTTTCTGACAGCCAGCTCTCTTATGTGACTGCAAATTGCTGCTGCCACCAACCTTAAAGGGGTTTTCCCACGAACCTAACTTAATAATCAGTGGGTGTGTCTGTGCTGAGACCCGAAAATGAGGGGTATGATGGGGTCCCACGTACCTCCGTCGGACCCCTCATTGGTCCGTCAGACAGATTGCTCCATTAATATCTGGGGAGCTGACAGAAATTGCTGATGCTACACTCACCGATCTCCATCATCTCAACAGAGTTTAATGAAGCAGAAAGGTCATGTGCGGATTTCTGCTCCATTACTCTGACGGAGCAATGAGGGATCCATCCGATTTTCGTGATTTGTGGAAGTCTCAGCACTGAGACATCCACTGATCAGCAAGTTAGGCCCTATCCCGTGGATAGGGCCTAACTTTTGATCACATGAATACCCCCTTTCATGAAATGTGTGTTCGTTTTGTGGGTAGTTTAAGTCTTAGACATGTATCCACATATGTGTGTATGTCCATGCTCATGTCTATTTTAATACAGGATCCTGGTCAAAGACAGTTCTTATCTATTGCTTGTACTGTGTACTTGTAAGAGTCTGCTTCATGGCGTACCTCCCCCCAAAAAATCTAATAATTTACCAATGCGCCCCTAGCTGGTCTAGTGAATGATCTCCTAGATCTCCAACCAGACACAATAGAGATAAATTGGAAGTCTCCATAAAACAGGCAACAACATCAAATTTTACAAATGTGGAAATAGGATAAGTTCTGGAAAATATAGGAAAACAATATCATGGAACAGAGATGAGCATAGTCAGTCAAGTCAAGGGCCATGTAAATCTAGCAGAGCCGGCCTATGGTAAAAGTTTGACTGGTGTGTAGATTTCTTGACCCAAAATAGACTGGTCACTAAGAAATTAATAGAGATAGTGACATAGTCAAAAACTGGACAACTACACAGTCTAGTATTATCATTATTGCTGTTTATGTATGCAATTTGGCTTAAAAGTTTAACTATGCTTTAAAGGAAATCTGCCACCAGGTTCAAGGATGGTAAACCAAGCACACTTGCATGCAAGTATGTGTCCCCTCTGGCAGAGTCCACTGTTCTTTAAGCTTCCTATGACCTGGTTTTAAAGAAAAATGTGCTTAGTAGTTATGCAAATGAGAGGAATCACACACCAGTATGTCGGTGTGATTGGTTTATAATCCTTAATCCTGATGTTAAACATCCTTTAAAGGGGTTATACCAACTATTTAAGTTATCCCCTATTCATAGGATAGTGGATAACAAGCTGATTGGTGAAGGTCCATCATCCGGCCCAGTAGTCTGTAGAACAGGGGTCACATACTCACTTGTGTGGAGCAATATGATGAGAATTCATGCTGATATCTCATTCAATAGTAAAGGATTGCTGGAAATTGGCAAGCAAAGTGCTCAGGTATCTCCGGCACTCTCATTCTCTGGACAAAAGAAAAGAAAGATCTCATTCTCTACCAACAAATGAGTGAAAATGGGACACACATTCTGCAGATTTCTGGGGGTACCATTCTTGTGATTGGTGGGGTCCCAACAGTTGGACCCTCATCAACTGTCTGTGGAAAGGCGATAACTTAAATAGTAGGTACAACCCCTTTAAGTCTAAAATCCAAGTGTCTGCTGAGCTATTTTTGACTAATCCATAGACTTGAATAAGAAGCAGCTCTAATTCATGATCATTTATCTCCATTGTACCCACCCACCAGTCAGGAGACTCCCATTCTATTAGTGGGTCCCAGAATACCTATAAAAGGCTAGATTATTCAAAAATAGCCCAGCAGACACTTGGATCTTAGACTTAGAGGGGTTTTTCCAACTATTTAAGTTATCGCCTTTCCACAGAATTGTGTGTAAACAGCTGATTGATGAGGGTCCAACTGCTGGGACCCCACTGATCACAAGAATAGTACCCCCAGAAACCTGCAGAATTTGGGTCCCATTTGCACTCATTCGTAGGTAGAGAATGAGAGTGCCGGAAATACCTGAGCATTATTTCCGGCAATCCTTTATAAACGGAATTGTGGCCAGTAAATAGCTTACCTCTCACTTCATGAAATCACAATAGCCTTCTATCCTTTGCCTCTTTTGCAGCATAGAACGTTAGTAAAAAGGGAAGACATGAAAGAAGTAGTTCATAACTGTAGTAATGGGATGTAGTGAATATGAAAAAGTCACATTAACACTGCATTATCTATGGAAAAAAGTTTATTTTATCATCTTCTGTATCTAGAGACAGATCTTTAAAAGCAGAATAGTTTCATCTTAATTTCGTAAGAGCAGGTTGTGCATTAATCTCTCAATGTCCTCTAAAATATTATTCTGACATAGAATTATGAAAATATTGTTGAATCCTCCCCCCCCCCCTCAAAAAAAAATGAGAAATCTTAAACTAAGTGAGTATTTAGAGGAGAATCATTAAAGTGTAATGTGGAATGAAAAGCTACAATGTTTCCTTTCAAAAGCTTCTCGTGGCTGGCAGAATGCCTAGAAAGTCCTTGAAAAACATCCCTTATGGATGCAAAAACATCACATTTGAAAAAAGAGCCTTGTAAATCCACTCAGACTGATCTCTTCCTAGTCCACTCAAGGACATTTCCTTAGAAAATAGCAGCAATGGGCTATACAGTTAGCACAAGCCGTAGCTTGCTCATCAAGATAATGACAGATTGCTTTTATGTTGTTGCCTACAGATGGATTTAGACAAATGGACTGTTTGGTGTCTTATTCAGCAATACTGTATTTTGTTATATGCTTTGGCTTTATCTCTGCATACAGATTAGAGCTCTTTGGGAAATCGAATTTGTTAACACACATCCATCAGCCCGCAACGCACTAAACTGAGATAAACGCTATTAAAAGGCCACCTTTCATTTTATATTATTAATAGAAGATGATAATTGCGACCAACTGCAAAGGTAAAGCCACAACAATAGAAGAGCCGAGTGGCTGCAATTCCTCCTTGTGTATAAACACAGTTCATTTGTCTTTATTCATTAAGATAATGTGTTTAAAAGGCAGTTGAAATGTCAAAGCGCTGCTGGATTTAGTATAAACTTAAATTCCATTACCTGGCAGGCATTAATTGCTTATGGAGCGAAGGGATTCTTCCCAAGGGTCTTATATGTTTCCTTTTGTCATTTTGCTAACTATTCTGTCTAGACGAACTTAGAGCCCTTAATCCGCAGAAGGGATCATAAACTGTGTGATAACTCAGTACAAATAATTAGCATTCGCTTAAACACAAATGGCCTTTTCATGGTAAAGTACTATACTGCGCTGATAATAAAATAATTAGAGTTGGGAAAGGACTTCTATGGTTGTGCTCTAATATGGCTTGTATTGGAGAGCGCGGTACTTGAACTTGCTAATATATACAGCTTTTATATTGAGAGTGCTGGCACTAGGGACACAGCGAGGACAGGGGTAGGGGAGGTCTGCCGGAGTTGGGACCATTATTTGCTCAGGAATGATACATAACACCTAAACAGTGGTGGACTATAACATAGGCAGTTTGGGTGGTAGCCCGGGACTCAAGCCTTCTAGGGGCCCATGGTCACTCAAACCACCCACCAAATTTTATACTGAGAAGGACCTTCACCCATGAAATCCTTGCACAACTGTTCCTGCTCTAAATACAGATGTACACAAGAGCCTTTGAAGGTCCACCTAAGGTCCTGAAACCACGGATTGAAAGCATGCAGAAGGGATGCATCCTCTATTCCACAAGAAGCTTATTCTAGTACTAGATGTAGGAGGTGACTTCCAGACTTGTAGGGGCTATAATATTCATACAACCCAGAGCCCATAACAGTCATAATCCACCCCTTCTCCAAAATGCATAGGATTTATATTAGCCCTATACACATATAGATGTACAAAAAATGGTTGCGCAGAAAGGAAATATACATAAGATACACAACAATAGCATTAAATGGGTAATATACAGTAGGATCAAGGGCAAGTCCTTGAGGGTAAAAAAATAACGAATGCACTTTATATCCCCTTTTTTGTTTACTCTGTACTGCATATTACCCTATCTATGCTGGGTTTTAGGACGCAGCCAATTTGTACATTAAAGAGAGCCCGTCATGCAAAATAACCCCCCTAAACTAAATATATTTTCATAAACTGCCATTAAAAAGCATTGCTTCTATCTCTTCATTGACCCTCTACATCCCTGTAAACCTAAGCAATGAGGTCCTAATGTTGTATGTAAATGACCTGTGAAATGTCCAATGAGTCATTAGTAGAGATGAGCGAGCACTAAAATGCTCGAGTGCTCGTTATTCGAGACAAACTTTTCCCGATGCTCGAGTGCTCGTCTTGAATAACGAGCCCAATTGAAGTCAATGGGAGACTAGAGCATTTTTCACTGAAAGAACACATTAAAAGAACACTGAAGAACACATTGCAGATGTTTGCAGATGTTTTCACTGAAAGAACACATTGAAAGTACACAGTGTAGAACACATTGCAGATGTTCGCGTACATCTGCTAACTTATCCAAAGACACGCGTGCAGAACGGTGTTCTTCAGAATAGTAAATGAAGAACAATATGTGTGAAGAACACATTGCAGATGTATGGAAACATCTCCATGTGCTTCCTGGTGCTGGCGGCCACACCTCCTGCTGCCTGTGTGTATAGGAGAGATAGAACAGTTCCAGGCAGCCATGTTATAGCAGAACATGTCAGGTACTTGTGTAGCTGATGTCTGTGTCTCTGTATATTAGGAGGGGGAGCATGTCAGCAGAAAAGCACAGACACTAGCAATGCTTTACTATACATTACTTACAGATATGAGCAGGGGGAGGAGAGGGGAGGGGTAACAGGGGTGACATCACTGACTCTGACCATGTGACTAGCCTCATTTACATAAATAAAGAAAATGTGATTTTATAATGATTAATGTATGAATTGGCTAGAAAAAAGCTGTGATGGATCCTTGTGAGTTGCTCCAACAGGTAGTAGTGACAGGACTAGTGGCAGAGACCTGATGACAGGTGTCCTTTAAGGATATTTTTAATTCTGACAGTGTCTCTTCCTGTGGTAATAACTTTTCAACACTTTAACATATCTAAGTGATCTTGAGATGAAAATGAGTTAAAAATGTTCTACTTTTTAGACAAAAAGTCAAACCATTTTTTTTGTAGAAAACTTTTGCCATTTGTCCTCTTTCTATTTCCATAAGGTTTTTAATTTGGTTATTTTTACGTATGTTATAAGGTTTACAGTTTTAGCAGTAAGTTCTCAGATTTTCAAGAGATCTGAAAAAAGCAATATTTTTGATGACCAATTTAGTTTGGCAGTTCGTTTTAGGGACTTATGTACTATAAACCCCCACAAATAACACCATTTTATGAAATTAACCTAAAACTATTTAAATCAACATTTGAAAGCCCTTAAATGGTTTCTCAGAAATCAAAGATGTAGAGGAAACTTTAACAATTTAATTTTTTTATAAAAATAGTCTCATTTAGATCTTAAAACTACACATTCAGAGTGTATAAAAGGTAAAAATACATCCTAAAATTTCTGGGCTGTTTCTACGGAGTACGGCAATACTTCACATTGAATTTTTTCTCAAATATGCCATTTTAGTGCCAAATATATTTTGTTCAGCTCATGCTACTTTAGACAAACACAATCATTATGCAAGTTCTTTCGGGAAGGTCGGCAATAATGTACAGACTGGCAGGGCTCATGAGCAGGGCCGGATTAAGGTTGGTGGGTGCAAAATCTGGTGGGGGCCCCCATTGGATGTAGTCCACACAGGGAAAAGCAATCATTATACAGGGCCCCAGCAATCACTATATAAAGCCTCCCTAGTATTCACTATATACAGTTTCCCCAGAAAACACAATATACAGCACCCCAGCAATCACAATATACAGCCCCCAGCATGCACTATATACAGCCCCACAGCAATCACGATATAAAGCCCCCAGAAATCATGATATACAGCCCCCAGCAATCACGATATACAGCCCCCCAGCAATCACTGTATACAGCCCCCCAGCAATCACTGTATACAGCTTACCCAGCAATCACTGTATACAGCTTACCCAGCAATCATTGTATACAGCTCCCCCAGAAATCACTATATACAGCCCCCAGCAATCACTATATACAGCCCCCAGCAAAGACTATATACATCCCCCAGTATTCACGATATATAGCCTCCCAGCAATCACTGTATACAGCCCCCCAGTAATCACTATATACAGCTCCTTCAGCAATCTCTATATAAATCCCCCAGTAATCACTATATACAGCCTCCCAGCAATCATTATATACAGCCCCAGCAATCACTATATACAGCTCCCCCAGCAATCACTGTATAAAGCCCCATCCCAGAAATGACTATATACAGCCCAAGTATACAGCTCCCTATAACTAAATACTGTCCTCCTATTATAACTATATACAGCCTCCCTCCTATAATAACTATATACACTCACCGGTCACTTTATTAGGTACACCATGCTAGTAACGGGTTGGACATGATGGCATCACACAGTTGCCGCAGATTTGTCGGCTGCACATCCATGATGCGAATCTCCCGTTCCACCACATCCCAAAGATTCTCTATTGGATTGAGATCTGGTGACTGTAGAGGCCATTTGAGTACAGTGAACTCATTGTCATGTTCAAGAAACCAGTCTGAGATGATTCCAGCTTTATGACATGGCGCATTATCCTGCTGAAAGTAGCCATCAGATGTTGGGTACATTGTGGTCATAAAGGGATGGACATGGTCAGCAACAATACTCAGGTAGGCTGTGGCGTTGCAACGATGCTCAATTGGTACGAAGGGGCCCAAAGAGTGCCAAGAAAATATTCCCCACACCATGACACCACCACCACCAGCCTGAACCGTTGATACAAGGCAGGATGGATCCATGCTTTCATGTTGTTGACGCCAAATTCTGACCCTACCATCCGAATGTCGCAGCAGAAATCGAGACTCATCAGACCAGGCAACGTTTTTCCAATCTTCTACTGTCCAATTTTGATGAGCTTGTGCAAATTGTAGCCTCAGTTTCCTGTTCTTAGCTGAAAGGAGTGGCACCCGGTGTGGTCTTCTGCTGCTGTAGCCCATCTGCCTCAAAGTTTGACGTACTGTGCATTCAGAGATGCTCTTCTCCCTACCTTGGTTGTAACGGGTGGCGATTTGAGTCACTGTTGCCTTTCTATCAGCTCGAACCAGTCTGCCCATTCTCCTCTGACCTCTGGCATCAACAAGCCATTTCCGCCCACAGAACTGGCGCTCACTGGATGTTTTTTCTTTTTCGGACCATTCTCTGTAAACCCTAGAGATGGTTGTGCGTGAAAATCCCAGTACATCAGCAGTTTCTGAAATACTCAGACCACCCCTTTGGGCACCAACAACCATGCCACGTTCAAAGGCACTCAAATCACCTTTCTTCCCCATACTGATGCTCGGTTTGAATTGCAGGAGATTGTCTTGACCATTTCTACATGCCTAAATGCACTGAGTTGCCGCCATGTGATTGGCTGATTAAGTGTTTTTAAGTGAAATTAAGTGTTAACGAGTAGTTGGACAGGTGTGCCTAATAAAGTGGCCGGTGAGTGTACAGCTCTAGGTAAAATAATAAAATTGTACTCACCTTACCTCGTACATCTAATGCGCACTGACCTCTTCCCTCGCGGTGTCAGGATACTGCCCTCAGGCTCTAGCACTGTAACTGCATTGCCAGTGGCAGGGCACCGCCAACATGTAATAGCCCGATTGTCTATAGCAAAGCAGGCAACCTCTCCCTTGCTCTTCTATAGGCTAAAGTCTCTGAACCGGCTGTTAAAGCAGCAGCCGATTCAGGTAAAAGCCAGCATCGGACCTGCAAATGCTGTGGGCAATTTGGGCGGCTATGAGACTGCCTGAATCACCCACATTTGTTGGGGGCCCCTTTAAGGGCAAAGTGGTGGGGATCCCAGTGCGTGCATCCTGGGAGCCCCCCCTATGGTCCAGCCCTGCTCATAAGGAAAGGACTGAAATGCAGCTACATACCTCAGGGAATTTATCTAGGGCTGTAGTGAGCATTTTAACCCCTGAGATGCTGGCCAAAACTTAATACACAGGGAATGGTGCAGAGTAAAAATTGCTATTTCTTTCTCAAGCCATTTCAGTGCCATATAGTGTCCAAAACATACTCCATATGCAGTGATTGGTCAGTCTGATAACTTCTTTAGCATTTTTAAGGGGTTGACAAAAACATTTAAAAAATATGAGTAATCAAAATGTCTTTAGAACACCTTTTGGAAGAGAGCCAATATCTACAACATTTCAGCTTTGATATATTAATTTTGTAAGTCACTTATACTGTATCATAATTATTTGCATCTATGATCTCCAAAGGAAAAAAAATTAACAATATATCAATATGCTCATAAATCATCTGCAGGCAAAAAGTATTGTATTTTTACACAGATAATTAGAGAATTTACGGACGACTTGCTCTCCCTGTTTACACTATCTGCCTTTGACATTTCTTGTATAGTCTTAACAGCAGGAAAATTACATGACATGTTTATCAAAGGAATCATGCCTCCTGGAATTAAAATCTAAATCTATTTTAGGAATTTTCGTTTTTATGTTACCTTTAAACTCCCTGAAAGATTCCAATCTACTAATAGACTCTTTTGAGCCTATGCTTGTATACTGCGTATGCAGCAACCCCATAAATTATTATAGTATTTTTGACCCTTTAAGGTCAGAGTTGTTTTGGTTTTTGCATTATGGTTTTTCATGCCCCTCTCTCCACAAGCCATACCTTTTTTGATATTTTTGTGTAAGGAGCTGTATGCGGCCATGTTATCTGCAGGTTAAATTGTACTTTTTAGTGGCACCATTTAATATTCTGTGCCATGTAAAATTCCAAATGTGGTGGAATTGGCAAAAAAAGCTGATGCACTTTTTTCTAAAGAGCTTTGTTTTTATAGCTTTTGCAGATCACACCTCCCCTTTCTTCTTTGGCTCAGTACAATAACATAGATAACAAACTTAAATAGTTTTTTAAACCCCTTTGTGTCATTTTTTGCAGGATGGGATGATGTTTTCAATAACACTATTTGGAACTTTCGAACACTTTTTAATTACATTTTATGGCAAGAAGTGTCAATTCAGACATATTGGGGCAGATTTATCAAGCAGTCTGAAAGTCAGAATATTTTCAGTTGCCCATGGCAACCAATCACAGCTCAGCTTTCATTTCACCAGTGCTCATGAATATTTTAAAGGGGAGCTGTGATTGGTTGCCATGGGCAACTGGAAATATTCTGACTTTCAGACTGCTTAATAAATCTGCCCCATTGTATTGCAATATTTCTATTGGCTCATGCTCAATGAAATGCCTTCCACAACCCAATGTATGAGGTTTCTCCCCAATCCACAAAACTCAAAGTAAGTTCCTTTCCTGCCCGCACTTGTGGATTGTGCAGTGTTTTGCGATTGGTACCATCCCATGATTGGACCTCACATGCCCATGGAACGTGGGTTGCAAACAATTGACAACAGGCCTATTCTTTATGGCTACTGAAATGCATGATTTCTGCGCCGGAAGCCTAATAGAAAAACTGTAACAGGGTTTTTTTCACAAATCGATAGCTATTGGGATGTGGTACTACTTTGCCAATTATCTTGATTACCTAAACCCAGCAGTTTCTTTGCTATACCCCTCAGATTATCTCAGAGCAGAAGTAGCAATAGTAATGGACTGGTTAGACATAAGGAATGAGACTATAAATAAAACTTGCAAGAATCAGCATTAAATAGGATCTTGAAATCTAGAAACTGAAATTAATGGCGCGAATAATGTGGCGCCGACGCCGTCCTAATGTCTGGGTCCACGCTTACAGAAGAAGGATAAGACACTGCTTGTCCTATACTATGATATGGAACCGATGTTCCCTATCTCTCTCTGAGCGAATTTTTACAATTCTAAATTTGCACTTTATTCCCCTGAGGAGTGTACCTCTACCGGTACATGAAACGCGTAGGGATACGAATTGTCTATATCACTTAGTTTCTAGGGCATAATAGTTACACCGAGGGACAGATTGGGACCGCCCTTGTAAGGGCTGGGAGCTAATCCATGGGTTCAGGGTTACGTTGTAAGTAGGGATTAATAGGTGAGCACCGCAGCATAATTCCCTACTCCTGCACCCTGGATGAAGACAGGTGAGAGCTTATTTGTTGACTGCTGCACCTGTAATGAAGACTGGTGAGATGATACCTTTTCTTTATTAATAACTATGATTTATGCATCATTTTTCCCATCTGTGAAAATATACAACTGAGGTGTACTTCTGCCCTTAAACTTAGTGATTTATTTGTTCAGGGTAACTAGCCCTGCATATTGTTGATTATCCCCGACCTGGTGTGACAATAATTACATGTCTGTTTGTCATTTTTTCAGCGCTGAGACTAAGTTTTTATTAACTACATAATTAAATGTTAAGTTTTATATATATAGCTAGGGCATTTGCTTATTAGTATAGTACTTTCTAGTGAGATGCAATGTACTGGAAAGTGGCAAAAAAGTGCACAAAAGTTTAGCTCGTTTAAAGTGGCGAACTTGGCAGGAAGAAGCTGGACAACCAACTTTGCAACTTTTAAAAAAAAGTCCCATCCTCTACACCAGGCATCAATGTTACAGTAACAGGCACAGTAAATGTAGTGCAATGTAACTCAAAGAAAATCCACTTAAGACAATTTAGACTAAGAAACAAGACAAAAAAGAAACTTTACTGAGGGTACAGTCATGTGTACTGCTACTGCTGTGTCTACAACCGCAACACTAACGCAGGGGGCTGTTTGAAACAAATGTGATTACTTACCAATCAAATGTGTTTCACTGCAAACGCAAATGCGTTCGGGCTGAGGCACCCCGCCATTGCACTATTGTTGTGCTTGTTAATGCCGTCACTATCAGTGCTTGTGAACTTACCCTGACAGAAATACTCCAAAGAAAAGATAAATCTCCCCTATGTGTCCTCACAAATTCACATCATTAAAAAAGAGCACAGTTATAACCAAATTAATTGGGGAAGATTTATCTTTTCTCCTTCTAGTTTTCCTGTCAGTGTAGATCCTTTTAAGTCTCGTTTCTTAGTCTAATTCATCGTAGTTGGTTTTACCTTGTATTAAATTGCACCTGTCTAACTGACAGGGTCTAACATTGCTGTCTTGTGTGGAAAATGTGACTTTTTTGGCTTCATTAGGATTCATTAGATAAAGTGAAACCATCCAAAACCTGTGCACGAGCTGTGGTGAAAATATGACATAAAAAAGTGCAAATTCACAACTGCTCAAAATGTGAATTTTTAATATTAAGAAAAAGAAGACAAAAAAAAGAGAAATCTCGCCCAATAGTTTTCCCACAGACCTATGGATTTTTATAGTGACTGATTTGGATTAAATATCTGCTCTTCTGTTTTTACTATATACAGTATTACTTGTCATCTTTGTGATTTAAAATAGACAATTTATCAGAACAAAATGTTTCATATTTTACTATATAACAAATGGGCATTAAACGCTGATGGTTGTCACGGGTGCCCACATCCCGCGCCTCCCTGTGGTCCCCGGCTCCCCTCTCTGTCTTACCTGTCTGCATTCCTGCTCTGGCAACCCGGCGCGCGTCCACGCCTTCTAATGTGTGATCACCGGCACTCGAAAGAATTAAAGGGTCAGTGCACTGCTTATTGGTGCTGGCCATACCCAGGAAATTGATAAAAGCCAGCATTCCTAGTCGGATCTTTGTGCCTAATGCCTAGTGCCACTGCAAAAGCTTTTTCATGCATTTTGTTGTGTTTCCAAATTCCCATTGTGACCCGGTTCCATTATTGACTCTGATCCCGTGCTGCCTGTCCTGACCTACCACTACGTCTGTGACTCCTATCCTGTGCTGCCTGTCTTGACCTCTTGCCTGTCCGTCCCCGACCACGAGTTTGCCATATGATTCTGTACTTCGTTTTAGCCGCCGCTGCGGACAAAGTCACGCCTGTGGAACGACCTGGTGGTATCACACAGCAACAAGTCCAACCTGCTTTGCGGCAGGGTCTGGTGAAAAACAGGAAATTTTGTACTTCAGGACTGATAGAGACAGGTTGGATTTATATCTGTGAAATGCTGTAATTTTGTTAATAACAGTGAATTAGAGAATGTGTTATTTTGTTATCCTGAGTACAAATAAGAGAATTGTCTTTGTGAGAATACCCCTTTAAACATCATAGAGACTAGGAAGCAACCAGGTGTTTTTCCATTTCCACCTCTACAGCAGAACCACAATGCAAATTCAGCTCACAAGGCTTGTTCTAAGGAAGATAATTTACAACACACAGTGCAGTCTGTTTAATCAAAAGTGCTCTGTTTATTTAAATGTTCCACAAAGTAGCAAAGTAAAATAGGTATTTGGCTCCATGGACACAACTGTAGCAGCCATAGGATGCAGTGATCCGCCAGCTAGGAGGAGAGGGGAAGGGTGAGCACTGCTCACCCCTCCCCTTTCCACTGTGAGCTGCGCGGCTGTGCCTCAAACAGGGCGGGTGAAGGAACATTGGGGGACATGTATCTTTATTTTTGCTTGTTTTTTTCTTTCTTTTTTGTGACTTTTTCTGGTTTTGGGACTTCTGACTGCGACTTTTGCTGTCGTTTCTCAAGTATGCCTTGTCTGTACCTTGTGTATTGTGCCTTATGTATCTTTAGTTTCCAGATGTTCAGTACGACTTTTCACTCGTATCACTTTTTTTGTTTACTTAAGCATCTTTTTAGGCGCAAATCTGCACCTGCTCCAGGGTGGGGGCAGAGGAAGGACTTTTTTTTTTTGGACCTTGTTTAAACATGTAAATTGGAATTAGTTGACATGCTTTTAGGCTGCATTCACACGTGGTGTTTACATTGCGTTTTTAAACACATTGCAGAAACGCATGTGGTTTACATGTTACCACACGTTTGGCTGATTAGAAAGTGTTTTTTCTTCATTGCTGGTAGTGAAAGCAGCTGTAAAAATGTTAACACGTGTGCTTATACTTCCAACAATGAAGACAAATGCTTTCAAACAAAACAAATGCATGGTAATATGTAAAACATATGCGTTTCTGCGATGCTTTGAAAAAACGCATCCCGGATACCATTTGTGACTGCACCCTCATATGTCATCACCACACTGGGGTGTGGCTAGAGGACACCTGTTGGGACAATAAAACATTCTAGCAGCACTTACTAAAAGAAGCTCCCTAGCCCACCCAAACACTGTTACATTTTTAGCTTTATCGGAACATACCAATAGGCTATGTAACACTCCAGTACAAAGCAGTCCAATCAATTGACCTAGTTTCTGGCAGTCTGGCTTATTCATTAGGGGGCCTTCCTAAGCACTCCCCTCTCTTCAACTATTCTCCAGGGGTCGCCACTTCCACATCATATGATAGCGGTGACTGCCAGACTCAATGCTGCAGTCACCACCTCTTCAGACCACCCCATCATGAATAAGCTGGATCGTCGGAAGCTAGGTCTGTAGTTCGGACCACCATGTATTGCATTTTTTATAGCTTTTTGGCATGTTCCAATAAAGCTAGAAAGTTAAAACTGCTAAAACTGCGGGAAGTCTAGGGAGCTGCTTCCTTTAGTGAGTGCAACTACAGTGTTTGATTGCCCTGACAGGGTCTCTTAAAAAATGCAGGCCACAGCCTCAAATCCAAAACTTGCACTGCTGTACAATAACCCCCTCACATCACTTGTGTACATGTTCATTTGATACATTTGCAACAAAAAGACTCCAAAAAAGCCAAAAGTTGACAGGAAAAGCTAAACATGTATCAAAAGAAAAAAGCCATGATCATTTATAAGGCACAAAAAAGACCCAACAAAAGCCTCAGTTATACACCAAAAAAACCCTAGATACATGTCCCACAATGTGCTTATTGCCATAGTGTCCATCCACTATGTACATCTATGGCGCCCGTGAGCTAGCTGCTGTCTTTGTGGTTAGCTCATGTCTGCTACTTTTGGACATCATATATATGTGCAGAAAAGGAATATGCTGGGTGGCACTACTAAATGTGTAATTAATTCGACAGGGTGTTACTGTCACTGTTTGGTTATAGTCTTTTCATAGGGTTACTAGTGACCGACATGTTGGTTGTGGATTAGGGAAGAAAATAGGAGAACTGTGGTGCTGTAATTCTAGATGAAGCACCATGTGCGCGAAACTGCTGTCTTTTTTGTCGTTTTGTGAGTCCTTGCGTCCTCCCATCCCCATTAATTGTAAACTGCACATCTTGTTTTTGTAAGTATGCATGAACAAATTGCATTGGAAGGAGATATCGCGGTGAGTGCCATTCCATTACCTCTCTTGAATATTCCATAAGGACATGTTGGAAGCTTAAGGCCCCAAATCACATGATAGGTTCCCTTTAAATCCAAACAATGACATCATTCAGATGTTCTTCTTGGATTGTCTGGGATTTTGTTTCAATCTTAAAATACTGTAAAAAAAGAAGTGTTAATCTGATTTAACACATTACATATAGAGAAGGGCGAATTTGTTAAAATTCGTTTCGTCCCGATTCGCCGAATTTTTCTAAAAAAATTTGATCAAAACGAATCACGCTAAAAAACAGGCATTTCCTGGCTGCAGAGAGAGCCTGTAGGATGTTGTAGAACGTTGTGCCATGCTTAAATATGCATAGGGAGTGTGGTTTGGTCTTCAAACAATGCTGTGTTTTAGTATGACACGCACATGACAGGCGCGGCTCTTAGAATCGCTTCACTCTTCACTTCCATGTGCACTTACATAGGCCAACTTCCCCAAATAAGCGAAGCGGGAACGCAGCCTGACAAGGTAACGTCTGTGCCAGATCGAAAGGACCAAGCTGAGGGCCAAGATCCCACTGTAACATCAAAGAGTGCACTCTTTTTACACTGTCATCAGATGATTCCATAGATTATGACAGAAACAGTTCTGTTAAACGCGGATACATGTGGAAAGCCCCCCAAAAGAGTGCAGAGGATGTCGGCAGTAATTTTGCATTGACGTCACTGATCATTTTGCCCTTCTTTTCACACGTCAGTGTCCTCTTTCAATCGGTCAATAAGTGGTGCTAATTTGACGGTGCTCATTACTAAGGTTTTCCTTAGTGTTTTCCCTTTTTTGGGAAAATTTACACTAACACCAATACTATTAACTTGGTACCCATGTACCGCAACCCCCTTGGCAACGAGCATGTACCTCACTCCCTATGGCAACGAGCATGTACCTCACTCCCTATGGCAACGAGCATGTACCTCACTTACTATGGCAACGAGCATGTACCTCACTCCCCTTGGCAACGAGCATGCACCTCACTCCCCTTGGCAACGAGCATGTACCTCACTCCACTTGGCAACAAGCCTTTTTTTGTGTATGTGTTTGTTTTTTTTGTCTTCCAGGACCATGCATGCAGTGGACTACTTCAGATTCGAAGGATTACGTTGATGACCAGCATGTTTTTTTTACAAATAAAATGGTCAACGAGGGTGTGTGTGCATTGACGTCACTGATCATTTTGCCCTTCTTTTCACTCGTCAGTTTCCTCTTTCAATCAGTCAATAATCCATCAGTATTGCTAAAGCCAAAAACAAACAGGAGTTGATCCAGAATAGAGATGAGCAGCAAATGGGATACTTGCATGTCCTCTGTGTTCTGTATCCACTCCTGCTTTTGGCTATCAATCCTGAAGCTTTTCATCCTTCTGACAGATGAAATGAAGGTGAAAACCAAACATAGCGGCAACGTCATAGAGTGATGGAGGGTGAAAACAGCATTATGGAAATCACAGGGTGTTCCAGCAACATGGTGGCAGCAACAGGGAAAGCCACAGAGTGGCACAATGTTAGAGTGTGAAGGTGGCATCAGAAGCAGCAGGAGCCCGCAGAGTGGCACCATGATATAGTGTGGAGGTGGCGGACAATTCCATTCCCTGGTAAAGATGGTAGGAGGCAGATGGTGCAACTAGCAGAAAATGTGTGGCATCAGGCGGGTGGCAGCATCAGAATAGTAGCTGAAGCAAGTAGTTAGAACCCTGACTCATTTCACTGTATAAACTACGTGGATTTGACACGTTAATCTGACTAAACTAGAGTCCCCAAAAGGTATTGCAATGTGCGTTATACAGATACCTCATAACTGACAGTGTAATTTCAGCGAAAATCACTGTATAAACTATGTGGATTTCACATGTAAATCTGGCTGTAAACTAGAACCCCCAAAAGGTATTGCAATGTGCGTTATACAGATAACCCACAACTGACAGCTCACTACTGCAGATGCATGAATGTCAAACGGATTTCTTCCTAATCGATTTTGTCACTAAATAGAACTGCTATTTGGGGTATACAGATCCCCCTTAAAGAACAACCAGGGATTGGTCCACCAATCGCTACTGTAGATGCATGAATGTCAAACAGATTTCTTCCTATTTGATTTTGTCACTAAATAGAACTGCTATTTGGGGTATATAGAACCCCCTTAGAGAACAGCGAGGGATTGCAGCAAGAATCGCACAGCACAATAGCAGCAGCTGGACGCTACAACATGAAGTGTGAAGTGCTGAGATAGAAAATGGCTGTGTGACCTCACATAAGCCTGTCGGTCGCTGATTGGCTTACAGGCCTGCAGATGTCATTGGGGGTGTTCCTTTCTCCTTCCCAGAGTTCTCTGCCCCACGTAACACGTTGTTCTTGCGCCCATTTAGCAGAAACATGAGGGGAAAAAAAACAACTTCGTTCCAGCATAAACTTCGGCTTCGTGAAATTTTTCCTGAAATTCTAACCGAAGTTAGAATCATTAGAATTGATTCATCCATCTCTAATTATGATGCTAAATATTAAGGGAGTGAAGGACAATGCTGCTTTTAGGTGGCATTACTTCCATGTTGGGATAAGTAGCAAGACATTGATACTAGTTAGCTGGATTTGATAAACACACGTAAAGCTTCAGACTGAAAAAAAGGAAAAGTCTGATATAAAATATACAAATTAAAATAAAGTTCATTAAACATAAAATTTCACACATAAGTTTTCCTTTAAGCTTTAAAACCAATGCAATGAAATGTGTTTGTGAGACTGAATAATAAAAATAAAACCTTTTTGTCTAGTTCTTTGATCCTGAAAATACTCACCACCATAAGTAAGAATTTGCCTGATATGTGACAAAAACGTTATTAAACTTATTCGATTATTATGTGAGTGTTAGAGAAAATGAACACGTTTTGAAACAGATTTTTTTGTCCACTTCACTGCAATAAATATATTGCTAAAGCCAAAAACAAACAGGAGTTGATCCAGAATAGAGATGAGCAGCAAATGGGATACTTGCATGTCCTCTGTGTTCTGTATCCATTCCTGCTTTTGGCTATCAATCCTGAAGCTTTTCATCCTTCTGACAGATGAAATGAAGGTGAAAACCAAACATAGCGGCAACGTCATAGAGTGATGGAGGGTGAAAACAGCATTATGGAAATCATAGGGTGTTCCAGGGAGACAGCGGTCAGTTGGCAGCAGCATGAGTAGGCTGCAGCGTGGCACAATGACAAATTATGGAGGTGGCGGAAACATGGTAGGCCACAAAGTGGCACAATGATAAGAGCGTGGAGGTGGCGGCAGCAGAAGCATGGTGGCAGCAACAGAGATAGCCACTGAGTGGCACAATGATTTAGTGTGGAGGTGGCATCAGCAGCAGGATCCCACAGGTGGCAGTAACAGGGAAAGCCACAGAGTGGCACAATTATATAGTGTGGAGATGGCATCGGCAGCAGCAGGAGCCCGCAGAGTGGCACAATGATATAGTGTGAAGGTGGCATCAGTAGCAGCAGCAGCCGGAGTAGCACAATGATATAGTGTGAAAGTGGCATCAGAAGCAGCAGGAGCCTGCAGAGTGGCACCATGATATAGTGTGGAGGTGGCAGACAATTCCAGTCCCTGGTAAAGATGGTAGGAGGCAGATGGTGCAACTAGCAGAAAATGTGTGGCATCAGGCGGGTGGCAGCATCAGAATAGTAGCTGAAGCAAGTAGTTAGAACCCTGACTCATTTCACTGTATAAACTACGTGGATTTGACACGTTAATCTGACTAAACTAGAGCCCCCAAAAGGTATTGCAATGTGCATTATACAGATACCCCACAACTGACAGTGTAATTTCAGTGAAAATCACTGTATAAACTACG